>JAFEMH010001405.1:0-479045 GCA_022495995.1 Adenophora triphylla var. japonica | reverse complement strand
CGTGTTGATCACTTTCATAGAACTGCGCCTCTTTATCTGCAGGATCTTTGCTTGGACGACGTTTACAATGTACTCCATTCTGAGCGGACATGCTATATCTCCTTCCACGATTAAGCCTTGGAGGAGGTTGCGCCGCATTGTTCGGTCCGGGTCGGACACCGGAATGTTGGAATTGAACTAGGCTGGCATGATGGCTGTCCCAGCTAAGATCCGAAAGAGTGTCGGCCTAGAGGGTTGTCTTTGCATCGGCAGGATCGGTGATTAGAGCCGGTTGCCATAGCAGGGTTTTCGTGAAGTAAGGGTCTACTCCTCGATCAATCTCCATTAGAGGTACCATCTCTTGTGATCCTCTCTCAAGCATTCTTCACAATCGCATATATCGTAGTTGTCATCCCGACCCCATGAGTTCTTCAATTTCTGGCTGCCTGCGGCTTTGCAGCGTGGATTGTAAAGTGATCCACTTCGTGGCCGGGACGGGGTAGGAGAATCATCCAGGAGAAGAGTATTCGGTCGCGCTCGGGGACCTTCTTCACAGTTCACAGGCTTGCTGGCCAAGCACTTGCCATTGCTGCTTGCTTCCGCTCAAGGGATCACTTCGATCGCTCCATTGGCATTGACGAATTTCACGCATTGGTGAAGAAAGTAGATGGATCTTGCTTTCATCTGATGTATTCGAGGCCGTCCTAAAGCCAATGAGCAGAAGGTTGGTTTTGGATTTCCACGACTTGGAATTTCTACCGACTCTGGTTGTACGTCGAATTGGATCCTCAGATTGATGACTCCTACGATTGGTCGTGCGTTGGAATTTCAGATAAATGAGCTCTGGACACTCGAGGTGTAAGGCCTTAACTCCGAGAACGGTCGATGCGGAGTCGTTGTTCGGTGTGCTCAGCGATGATGTTGGCCAGCGGAGCCGTTATCTAATCAAGAAGTTCTAGAGGAAGAACATCTCTATTTTTATGAGGATGAGGAGGGCTTCAGACATGCCGATTCTCACATATTGGCAAGTCATCGTCTACGGCTGAAGGCTAAGCCTGGCTTCCCGTGCATACCGTTGGACTCCCGCCATTAAGAGGAACGTTCTCGATCCATCCATTGTGATGCCTTGGCCGGGGCAAAGATCGTAGGGAGACAGCTTGCCCCTTGGGCGTTCTTGTCCGAATTCCCGGTCCACGAGATCTCTTGACTCTGGTTTCACGCTCTCAGTCCAGTAGCGGGACTGACATGCTGATGATCTACCCGGAAATTGCGGGGGTGCTCACTCTTTGCTTGGAGTTTCGTCTGAAGGCTATTGAGTTTACTCCTGTCGTTCGGGAATGGATTTCCAGATGGTATTGGGACCACGAGGGCGTCTCCAATTTTCCTCTCAATGAGCCTCTGGACCACCTCGCTTGAGCACATGAAGCAAATTGTCTGGGTGGTGTGGCCTGGGTAGTTGTGGAAGGCGCGGTGCTTGCTTTCATATCCAGCTGTTGGGTTTGGAGAGTCTTCGGTTGGAAATTCTCAGAGTGGTTTGAGAAGATTTCGCAGCTTCTACCAAAGCTTCAAATACTTGGACTCCAAGGGCATTTCCGAGTTATCTAAATCTTTGGGCACATGGGAAGCGAGGGGGATTGTTATTCTCTTGGGGCCGTTTGATCGCATGGTTTACTTCTGAGCTCCGTTACGAATGTAGTGCATTGATCGTTCGCCGTCCTTTCCTTTGGTCGGGCGGGGTTGAAGATTGCCGAGTTTGTTCGATAACGGTGCAGATGAGGCGGGTGGTTCTTGTTGCCTTTGCTGAAGACTCGCAAGTCTTTTCAAACTTTGTCCAGGCGTTGACCAGCTGGCACTGAGATCCTGGATAGAAATGAGTGGCCGATCAAGGTCCTCAAAGATGGCTTGAGGCGTGAATGGAAAATGTCCATCTTTGCTCTTCTTTTGGAAAGATGGATCCATTATCTCTCGCTTAGCTTCCTAGGTTCCATCTTTTGTAGAACTACGCCCATAGATTTCGTTTCATCCTTTTGTTCGGTGGCTTGCGGTCATGGCAAAGTTTGTTTCCCATTCAAGGTTGGCGCTGGTACTTCTCGGGGAAGATTTCAGCGCATCTCTGGGATCCTGCCAGCTGCACGTGTGAGCGGTTTTACGCCTTCACATTGAGGAACCACACTTGAGGTGCTTTGTGGATTTGAGGAATGCTTGAAAGTGATCGCACATCTCGTTGAGGTTGCCCCTTTGGCTCTCATACCCGGGACCCCGTAGCTCGTCGATGTGGGTTTTGGGCATTACGTCAAGTCACAACTTTTTTCCATTTAGGCATCATCTGAACTTTGGAGGGAGAGGGACCACTTTGTTCGGATCGGTAGGCGGGAGGGAGTCCTCCCGAGAACTAGCTTAGCTTGCACTTGTATGTCTTTCATTTGTTCGATCGGCCAAGGCCGGATGTGGGGATCGGTACATGCGATAAGGGGTGGGTTACCGTTTTCGGGGACTCCGGAAGGCAGAGAGATGGAGGTGGATTGGGCGTCACTGGATCGCCATTCGGGGAGTCTTGGGGAGGTAGTTGAAAGTGTATACCAACCCACGTCTGCAGGGGTGTTGGAAGTTGAGAGCGTGATTGCCGGGTCCGCTAAGGGTTTGTGTTTGGGAAGCTGGGGAAATGATTCGTTAGCCCTCCAATTAGCGGACTAGCAGTGGCTTGAACTTCCCGGAGATGTCGGGATATCAGCTCGGGATACCTGTCCACACAGTCAAGCATGGGGACTTTTGATTGTGGTTGCGAGGCTCGTGATAGAGGCAAAAAGGATTGAATCTGGGGATCACAGAGATGCATTGGGATGCCCCAGCTGGGAGCTTGAGCACGTGCAATGCATGTCTTCATTGGATGCGAAGCTTGATGTGCGGAGCCGGAAGGCCCCGGGGCCGTGGCTTGGCGGGACATGCTCGGGCTGCCCCTTGGCCCGACGCTGAGGGAGCTTTGGAGCGGAAGGCTGCTCGCGTTGGGCTTTGGGATCTACGTAGCTTGCAGCGGAGAGCGGAACTGCTTGATAGCTTTGAGAGACTGGGGAGCGGGTAATGTCTTCGATCCTCTATGCGAGAACAAAGAGTTCCAGTCGGGTTGAGGGAGGCTGGCCGCACTGTTCCTCGAAGACGCAAGGTGTTCTACGATCCGAACTGTGCCGTTCCTCTTGGCGCTTCTTGATGGTTTCGAAAGGCTCGCGGCACACTCCTCCATTGTCTCGGGAGGTTCCTTCAAGTGAGCGGGGATTCCCGTTTCCTACAAACTTTGTTATCTGTTGATCCCGATCGTACGGGGAGTATCGGACGGTGCGGACCGTTGAGGCCCCGAACCGAAGCGGCTATCGGACCTTGTGACCTCGATCTGCGAAAAGGCGGCTTCCGAGGTATTTCTAAAGCCACTCTACGGATTATTTGGAGGGGTGACGGGCAAGGTTTAGACACGGGAATGGCCTAACGGGATAAAAGGGGGAAAGCTCACGTGGCATGCGGTTTAGTTTCTTTTATTTTTTGATTTTTTTGTTGTTTTAATTTACTTAAAACGTGTTTTCTCGAAGTCCTAGGTAGGTTGGAAAAGATTGCTCTTCTTTTTCGCAACTATGCTAGATCTGGGTCGATGGAGACCATACGTGCGGCTATCGCCCCTCGTTTTGCACACAGTATTTCGACATCCCGGGGTGGAGCGGCCCAGGCGAGGGTCCTATAGTGCAAGCGGTTTCCACCGGCCTAAAGAAAATCGAACCTAAGGACTGAGCTGTCATGTTCGTTTTGATGCGTTAGCCATGTGAATAGTGAACCGAGCCGGCCAGAGTCAAGATCGAGGTCAAGAGTTCGGCATGACCTCTCTTTACCTTGCTTGCGCAAGGGATACTGTGACGTTAGGCGTTGGGTGGTCATATTGTCATGGGCGACGTATCAAGGCGTGATGACATGGTGTCATGTGAGCATGGATGTATATCGGGACGGAACATCGTGCAGGTGTAGCCGGAAATCAAGATCGGGTCAAGATTTTAGCATGACCTTTCATCGCTTTGCTTGCGCGAGGGATCTTGAGTTCGAGCCTTGACTCGAGAAAAATGGCGGCATGGTATATGTATCCAGCCGTATGACACGGGCTGGGTAAAAACCAACCGAGTACGGGACAGAGTGTGACTCAAGACTCAAACGTGTGGGGTTGACGCTTGGCTAGGATGGGATGTTTGGAATGATCCCGTGCGCGTCCAAGAGGCCTAGGAAGACCAAACGGTGCAGCCGAGACCACTCGGGTTGAGGGTTGTAGTGTGCGGTGTATCGGCGGCGGTGCGCGTAGCGTGCGGTGTAGCAGGCAAAGCGGTGTGAGTAGAGTGCGGTGTAACCGAGCGGCGGTGCGCGTAGTGTGCGGTCTCTAAAATTCTTTTACGAGTAAAACGAAGTTTTTGAAGAATTTTAAATGTATGCCTGAGATGTATATTGATGCATTTTTTTTTGTATTTTTATTTTTGTAAAATAAAAACGAAGCACGTGCACACACACAACGAGTTAAAGGAAGGGGTAAAATGAAAGTTTGACCCTCATCATTGTTTTAAAAATCTTTTGTTTTGTTTAAAAGATTATAAAACAAAAAGTCCTCTCAGTGAGTCGCCAGCGAAATTACCCGGATCAGAGGCGGCGCAATCGCGCCCGGCATCAGCATCTTTCGCGTTGGCGGCGGTGTCTCGCCGTTTTTGTTTTGTAGAGTCGCCACGCCGTTTTTATTAAGCCCAAAACATTGAAAAAGGGCATCAGCTTAAATATAATTTTAAACTGTTTTTTGTGTGATGAGATTTTGAGTTCGGAGGTCAGATGACTCCTCGGGAAGAGAATATTAGAATATTAGAGCTCACTTTGCAGAGTCGCCTCGTAAAACGAGTCTTTCGGATACCCTAATATCCTTTAAATGTTGTGTGTGTGTGTGTGCTTTTAAAAATGCATCTTTGTATCGGATGTCTACATTGTATGCTATGTATGGAAATGTATTGAAATAGTAATGGAAGGAAGCCTTACCAATATTGGTTCGTGTGCATCTTCCGGCGAGGAATAGTGTTTGGGGTCGGAGTAGCGTTCGGTGCGGATCGGGATTGCTTCGGGAAAAGGGGCGGTTGTACTGCGGACGGAGTTTCGGCGTGAGTTGAGGTTGCGAGGCTGCGTTCGGGCGAGAGGTTCGGCGTGCGTGGGGATCGTCGGGATCACTCGGGCGGAGGTTCGGCGTGGTGTTGGGGTGGCGTGGAGTCACTCGGGGCGGAGGTTCGGCGTGTGTTGGGGTGGCAGAGTCACTGGGCGAAGCGCAGTTTCGGCGTGGTTTGGGATCGTCGGTTTGACTCGGAAAGAGCCGGGACAGGTGGAAAGACCGAGCAAGGCCTCGGAGTACCACGAGGGGCCTCAGAGTACCTCGAGTGCCTCGGGGCGGTGCGGGAGCGTCTCGGGAGCGCTCGGAGAGGCCCGGAGCACCACGAGGGGGCTCGGAAGGCCTCGGAAGGATCCGAAAGGGGCGGGAATGCCTCGGAAGGACTTAGAGGGGAAGCCGAAGGCCTAGGGAGGAAGAGAGAAGTGGGAGGTGTGTGAAATGAGGAGGGGGAGCCCTATTTATAGTGCCCGGATTAGGTGCAAGAAGGTTCGTACGGACCTCCACAGTAATCCGGTTTTTGGTTTTCCTCGATTTGAGGGAATATGTGATGATGGTGAATATTCTGTAATTATGGTGTCCCCTGAGCAATAAGGTCCGTACGGACCATCTTGCATGCAAAGAGGTCCGTACGGACCAACTAAGCATGAGGGTAATCATTTTCCCCGGGATTTGAGGGAATATTGTGGACTTTAAGAAGATTCAGTAATTATTAAAGCAAAGAGGTCCGTACGGACCATTATTGCTTTTCCAATTTCCTGAAAATTCCCGAAAGGTCCTTTTGTCCCTTTTTATCCCAGAAAGGCTCCTCCCTTGGTTTGGTTGGGGGTTTAGAGAGGGTTTTGAGTGAGGGGTCGTCGAGACTGCGTTGATGAGTCTGCGGTGTTTCCCGTGTGTTTGAAAGGGTGTGATCCAGATTGGGGTACTTACATATGTGCGAGCCAATCTTCAAACTGATGAAGAAGAACGCCGACATCAAATGGAACTCAGAATGCCAAGATGCCTTTGAGAAAATAAAAGCATACCTTGTGAGTCCTCCGATTCTCTGTCCTCCCCACGAGGAAAAGCCCTTTGTTGCTATACCTAGCGTGGCCGACACCGCAGTTGGAGCCATGCTCTGTCAAGAAAAGAAGGAGTCACGGGTCGAAAATGCCATCTACTTCGTCAGTCGAAAGTTTCAAGGCAGCGAACTCAATTACTCAGCCCTCGAGAAAACCTGCGCAGCTCTGGTATGGGTTGTCGGGAAACTACGGCACTACATGCAGTCGCACAAGGTACACTTGGTTTCCAAAATGGACCCAGTCAAGTACCTCTTCGACAAACCATCTCTGTCAATGAGGCTCGCCAAATGGTCCTTCTTCCTAGCGGAATTTGACATCAAGTACGTAAACCAAAAGTCAATCAAGGGACGGGCCATGGGTGAACAATGGGCGATTTCCCAACCGACGAGGCTCGAGGCCCCGAACCGCAATTTCCGGACGAGGGAATCTTCGCAATCGAAAGCGAAAATCGATGGCTTGTTCTTCGACGGAGCGGCCAACAAAAAGGAAACGACATCGGTATGCTCTTGGTAGATCCCAAGGACGAGCACGCCCCAATTGCTATAAAGCTCAATTTCGAGGTAACCAACAATGCCGCCGAATATGAAGCTCGCTGCTGCCGGACTACAAGCCGCACTCGAGAGGAATGTCCGAAGCTCGAAGTTTATGGGGACTCGGCCTTGATCATCAACCAAGTCTCCAACAAGTGGAAAACCATAGACCCGGGCTTGCAAAAATACCATGCACCGCATGGAGGACCTCATCACACAATTCGAGGAAGTCACCTTCCACTACTTGCCAAGAGGCCGAAACGGGTTTGCAGACGCCTTAGCCACCTTGGGCTTCCCTTGTGGAAATCCACGAAGGAAAAGCAATCAAACCCTTCAAAGTCGGACGAAAGGAAATTCACACTCTTTGTTGTGAGATCAAACCGAGAACCTAAGCCCGTCAATGAGCCATGGTATAACCAGATCTTCCAATACCTCGAACGGGAAAGCCACCTTCATGAACAAGGAAGACCCACACACGAAGGGGTCAAAACCAAGAGCATCATGGCCCTAAAACGCCTTGCCTCTCACTTCGTCATCCTCGGGGACATGCTATACAAGAAACGCTACCATGGGCCACTCCTACGCTACATCGGCCAAGAAGAAGCAAGCAAGTTCATGAGCAGAAGTCCACAATGGGGCTTGCGGTCCCCACATGAACGCCATTAGCCACGATGCAAATCATTCCACCGGGATGGGCTACTCTCTTGGATCTCCATGGAGCGGATTGCATCCACTTTGTCTGAAAGGCTGCGACAAGTGCCAGCGGTTCTCCAACCTCAATCATCTGCCGCCCCACGATCTCTCTTTGCATGACTACACCTTGGCCCTTTGCCACTTGGGAATTGACGTCATCGGGAAAATCGCTCCGCCGAGTGTAGCAACGGTCGCGAGTTCATCTTAGTAGCCATCGACTACTTCACCAGAATGGGTCGAAGCCAAGTCCTACAAGGTACTCACCTCCAAGAAGGTCGCGCATTTCCTCAAGGAAAACATCATGCGCCGATACGGCATCCCAAATGAGGTCATATCGAGACAATGGCTCACACTTGAAGGGAATTCGACGGCAATTGGCTGAATTCAAGATCACACGCCACAAATCTTCTCCCTACCGGCCACAAACAAACGGCGCCGTGGAAGCTGACAAACAAAACCCTCGAACGGATCATCCGAAAAATGACCACCCGAGGACTGAGATTAGCCGAGAAGCTGCACCTTGCACTTTGGGGCTACCGCACATCACGGTCGGAAACGACCACGGGAGAAACCCCATTTGCCACTGACATACGGGATGGAAGCGAGTCCTTCCCATCGAGTGGAAATTCCCTCACTCCGAGTCTTTGCTTGGAAAATGACATCAACGAAGTCGAATGGCTCAGCCGACATGACGGCCAATTGGCTCACGCTAGACGAGCGACGACTAAAGGCCATGGAACACGTCCCAGGAGCCTATCAAAGCGGGATGGCTAGAGCTTTCGACAAGAAAGTCAAATCCCGAGACATCGGGGAAGGCGACCTTGTACTCAAAGAAAAGCCTCCCACTCGAACCAACCATTTGGGAAAATGGGAACCCACGTGGATCGGCCCTTTCGTGGTTCAAAGATCTTCTCCGGAGGCGCCATGAAGGCGCGGACCTAGACGGCAATCCCTTCATGAATCCGGTCAACGGAAGCAAACTTCGCGAGATACTTCGCCTAAAGAAGAACAAGCTGTGCATCTCTTGGCACTCCATGTAGTGTCGAACTACGCAGACACAGCCCTCTAGTCAGGAGGAACGTAGGCAACCTTAATTGGTCCGGTCTAAAAATACACAAAAAGTCAAAAGTTTGAATGTCAATCAAGACCTCCATCAAGCTACGCACTTTTCAAGAACACGCCCCAACGGTCACCTTGACCAAGTCAAGCGACGGCGGCAACATCAAAGGACATCCGAGGGTCACTCGGCATCAAGCGGCGGCTCATGCGCTTCCCGAAGCCGGGGGCTTGTCTTCGCCCTCACGCGCTTCAAAAAAAAAAAAAAAAAAAAAAAAAGAGCTCGAGCAAGGGCTCACAAAAAAAAAAAAAAAAAGAGAGCTCGAGCGAGGGCTCACAAAAAAAGAAGCTCAAGTAGAAGGCTGCAAAAGAGGTCAAGAGCCCGACGCCAACAAGAGGCAAGGAAGCTACGAAAAGACCGTCAAAACGACTTGTCGAGAGATCACTCGACCTCTCGGCCAAGCACAAAGTCTAAGCAAAAGGGATTGCCGTCATGGCCGGCCTTCAAGTCCGCAAATGCAACGAAAAGTCCAAGGACGGACGCCGACAAAGTGCACAACAAAAGCAAAGGCAAACAAGAGATCTTGCGTCTCGACAAAGCTTTAAAAGTACATCACAAATCACTAACGGTTACAACATTTCTTGATGAGTTCAAGCACGGTCTACTCTCAAGTTCACAACATGCTAAAAGACTGACTTAATACATTTAACTAATAATGTGTTTGCAATGCAATGAATGGATACCTAGGAGGTCATTCCGCGCCGTCTGCGCTTGTCCCCTCGCCATTCTTTTCTTTCTCCCCTCGTCCCAGGCGAGTCTTCTTTCGCTCCACGTGAACCAACTCTGCGTCTCTCGGTCAGAGATCGGGGTCCTCCCAGTAGAGTCAAACAATCCGGTAGCTCTCGGGGCTTCATTCGCCGTGCTTCGGCTCGGATCTCCTCTGCGAGTGCGCAAAGAGGACCTCTCCCTGTCGGTCGGTCAACTCTAGTCTCGTAGTCAAACAAAGTGTCTCCCGTCACATCGAAAGGGTCGAGACAGGGCTTCGGCACTCCTAAGGCAATAGCTACTACGGCAACCGGGTCCCAGAATCGCTATACGCACGCTCTCCAAGACCACTTGGGAGCGCTTGACACGTTGCTCATACCCGGGCCGGAGTGCGAGTCGTCAATACGACACTCCCCAGACGTCTAAGGAGTACCGCGGGAGGGAAAGCGGAATACTTCCATACCCTCCCGAGAAAATACAAGAAGGCACTGGAAGGCGCCATACAAAGAGGAACTACCTCCGCGGTAGCAAGGTCATCCCGGCCAAACAAGGCTCTGCTTCATCCCAAGCTGAGGAAACAAGCGACGGAATATAGAAGGAGGACCAAGACAAACTGGAACTCGACAACGTAGGACCCTTCTGCAAGATCCTCCTAGTCTCAATCCTCCGGTGCGGAACCCACAGGCGGATCGATGCGTACCAAGTGTGTGCCATCCATCTCTCCCGGGCGGGTGATCCATATCCAACACAAGAGGTCGGCGAGCAAATGACCACGGGCTAAACGACGTCGGAGCCTCGGGCATGGCTGAAGTCTCTCTCGCAGCCACAAGGTGAGCAAAGCGGGGCTTCCCCCTCTCGTGAAACGATCCCCGGTCGCCGGACGGTCGATACCATGAAGAGTCTCCCCGGCACCAACGGGACAATATCCTCTCCGGCTCTGCGGTGCCCTACCACATCTAGCAAGCGCCATCGCAAATGCCAGGAGGCGGCCCGGGAAAAGCGTCGCCATCACGCACAAGGCGAATGCATCCCAAGAGACGTCACTCTCATCATCAACCATGAACCGCTCGGCGGCTCGGAAATGTCGATATGACCCGAATCAAGGATCATGCCTGCACTTCTTCCAACGAAGTACGAAGAAAGCACGCAAGCTTCACGCTCACCGTGACACCACCAATCAAAGGAAGCGAGATGGCCTCCACCTCCGGTCCTCCGTCAAAGCCCGAAAATCCTCAAAAGTGGGCACCATTTCATTATAGGAGAAACTTGGTACACATGCCTCCTAACATCCCGAACTTCGCGGCGGCCCGCAACAAATCCCAATCGGGAACCAACTCCTTAAAAGACCAAATCGAGCAAAGACGAAACCTTACCTCAGCCCGTCTACGATGCCTCATACGGCGCCGCATCCACGTTTTCAGTTGCTCAAGGAAGTGTGCTTGCCTCTCTGCGAAAGCCTCGGCAAAATTCTAGGGACGTCTGAAGAATCCATGGCAAAAATGGAGGTTCCTAGAGAAAATGGGGAAGAACCCATTTCCCGACAAAGCGGTACAACAACCATTTGTCCTCGGCGGGACCTTGCTCCAAAGCGCCCAAACAACGGCCAAAGCCATTCCCGGCAAACATACACTACCCACAAACGCACTCTCAGCTCACGTGGCATGCACAAAAATATAATAATAATAGCAACCATTTCTAGGACAAATCAGGGAATCACAAAAATGACATTACATCTTAAAATAAAATGCTTGTTTGCCGTGCAAATATGAGTGTTTTATTACGGGAATATCAAATGTACATTTGCTAAACAAAAAAAGAGAAGATATGGAAAGAGGGAAAGCAAATGGACCCTAATCCGACTCTTGAACATCATCATCATCCTCGCCGAGGTCCTCCAGAGAAAAGTCGGGCATCCCTGTGAACTCGCCCGTCACGTCCTCGTAATGAGAGTACAGAGCCCCCGCCGGAGGGTGCCACTCAAAATAATCCGAAGCATCAAATCCGGCGAAAGGATCAAAGAAGGAAGGCTCACGAGGATCCCTCGCCTGTGCATCCTGAGGAGGGAAGAGCGATAAAAGAGTTGCTGCCCGGAGCTCCGAAGATGTCCGGCATCCATGCTATGCCGCCTCGAAGGTCCCTCCTGCTGCGGCTCCGGCTCGGCTCTAGGCGGAGGAACGTCTACGGGCTGCACGTCTCGAAGGCATAGGCTCGTACGCCGGCACGCGTCGCGAAGACCGGCAAGATATCTTCGACGCCATCTTCTTCGCAAACGACCTCATCGCCACATAACGGCGAGTCAGCATATCATAGGCTCTCCCCGGGACCTGCACCAACAAGCGACCAAGGAAACGCTCGGCAATACGGTTATACTCAACAACAAAAAGAGAAAATATAGAAAAGATGCCAAGATGGAAAAGAGTAAGCACACTCACCGATCTATCGGGATCCACTCGGTATGCGGCGGAGCTTTGCTCGGGAACGGGTACGAGACACCCTCCTCCTCGATCCGTCCCCCGGACATACGTGAAATTCGGCCCCGACATCGGAACCTCTGGGGGAGCCTGCGGGCCAGCCTCTCTCTCCCTCGCCAGTACCTGCGGCGTCCTCAGCTTCCTCCTCACGAAGGCCCCGTACTCCTCTCCATACAAAATAAACTCCTCGGCGCCCACACCGCCAAGGTACCTCTCGAAATCAAGCACATCCATATCCCGGGAATCAAGCATCCCAAAGGGAGGGTCCCTCGGAGCCACGGGAAGCACACCTGGGCCAAAAGACCCGCTCCCCCAGGTACATGACATCACAAGTCAAGCCCCGCAGCATCTTCCGCCGCGCTGTCACCTCGGGAGCCCCCTCGAACTCATCCCCCTCATACCGAGCCCACGGGAACAAAACGAACCCCTCCGGGCTACCCCTCTCCAAACGCTCCTGCACATCCCCGTAGGCGATGGTGAGCTTCCCCCTGCTGGTCCTCCTCTTCCTCGCCGTACGGAGCCCGGCACTCCAAGATAGCAGATGCGCGGCAACGGCCCCCGGATCTCTATCCCACGGGAAGCACTGAGAAACCTCATAGAACCACACCTGTGACAAAAACAGTAAGGCTCGGTGCAAAGAAAACGGAGAAAGCGACAAGTTGCTAAATCAAAACGGCAATAAACTCATACCTCCAAAGCAAAGTCAAAACAAAGCCAATGGCGCCACACCCGGCTAAACCGGTCCAAGGAAAAGTAGAGCTCGGCCAAGCCTGCCTCGCCCCAAGCGATGTCACAAACTCTATCCAGATCAATCAAGCTCTCCAACAGAGCAAATGGAGCCGCAGTCGCATGGTTCGAGAACAAGGTCTCGGAAAGTGCATAACACAAAAAGGAGCTCGCCAGTTTGCTCCGCCGTCACCTGGCCGGTACCCGGACATAGGCCCCAATACTGGCCGTGATCTTCAGCTCCACATCGCTATATAGCATCCCCAGGCCCCTGCGAGGACGAGGCTCAAAGCCCAACAGCTCAGCCAACACAACATCGGAGATCATATCCCTCCACCGTACCGGCCCTCCTTTGAAGGAAAGCCCGGTAATCGCAGCAAAGTCGGTCGGCGTCACCGTCACCTCTCCCCAGCTCAGGTGGAAGGTGTGGGTGGTATCCCACGAGTACTCAGAAAGGCCAAGGAAGACGCTCTTGTTCTTCCTCGTGTCGAAACTTCGGCCGGGTTCTCGACGAACACCCCCGTGCCGAAGCGTAGACCCGGCCTCCTGGGACTCGGCCTACCGTCCACGTAAATATCGGGCATCCGCGCCCACAGCTCAACAACGGCCTCGAGCGATCCCGAGTCTTCATCCTCTTGGCCTTCCCGGCCATAAGCCCCGCATCCTGCAGGTAAACACCGGCAAATGTACGTCAATCACGGATTACTTAATACAAAACAAAAGGCACAAAAAGTCCGTCCCAACACGGAAAGCCATGAAAATAACCCGTCACAAAACACGGCACACATTGCACATATTTTTCACATATAACCCGTCACAAAAAACGGCACACATTGCACATAATTTTCACATACATTATACATATAATTTTTCTCATGCAGTCCGTCACAAAACACGGCACACACTGTACACATTTTCTCAAAAAAAAAAAAGTCCGTCCCAACACGGCAAAGGCACATATAACCCATCACAAAAACACGGCACATATTGCACATATTTTCCCCACAAAGTCCGTCACCCAAAAACATGGCACACACGGCACGACACATATGCATAACACATTTTCAAAAATCCGTCCCTACACGGTACACACTTTCAGACAAAACCCGTCACAAAACACGGCACATGTCACATTTTTTCACAAAAATTGTCACTACACGACAAACTTTTCTCATAATGTACATACATAAATAGCATACGGTACAAAACACCAAAGCATGCATTTCATTAGAGAAGCACTTTATTTTCACAAATAAAAGCTAATCTACACATTTCTGCACAAAATACACATACCCACAATTTTTACATGTCCATTTTCAACAATTCATCAAGAATTTCACAAAAGGCATAAAAAAATAACAAAAATTCAAAAATGTGAAAAACTAAAACCTAGTTCTAGCATTCAAAAATTCGAGCAGGGAATCAAAATGGAACAGATTTCTTACCTCCCCGACGTTCCTAGAACGACGATTGTGCACCTCCGGATTCGGATACAAGACATCCGGGTTCTTCGAAGATGGAACAAACGAAATCCAATTTCTTTGGAGCTCCATCCGTTGCTCGACCACTTCTTGACTGCGTTGACGACGAATCCTTCGAGATCCTTCCGCCATTGCAAGCGATTCAAGCGAAGAAAATGGAGGATTTTGGTAAAAATGGAGGTTTTCTCTCTTTCTCTCTCTCGGATGCACGAACTGGAGAAGAAGAAGTGAAGGGGGCCTCGGCTTTTTAACCCGGTCAAAACACAGGAATCGTAAAAAACCAAAGTGGTCCGTACGGACCTCTTTGTAGCCAGGTTGGTCCGTACGGACCTCTTTGCAAGGGGTGGCCAAATTACTTTCCCGCCCTTATAATCTTTGCCCCCGGCCGTCCTAAGGCCTTTTCCAAGAAATCCAAGTGCGTAATGGTCCCTAACCCTTCAATTGACCACCGGCCGTCGGCGTAAGACCGGTCCTCGCCACTCCAACGACAATTCAACCACCGGCCGTCGTGTAAGACCGGTCCTCGCCCACTCCAACGGCAATTCAACCACCGGCCGTCGGCGTAAGACCGGTCCTCGCCCAGCAATTCAAGCGGCCGTCGGCGTAAGACCGGTCTCGCCCCCAACGGCAATTCAATCCCCGGCCATCAACGTAAGACCGGTCCTCGCCCACTCCAACGGCAATTCAATCATCGGCCATCAACGTAAGACCGGTCCTCGCCCACTCCAATGGCAATTCAATCCCCGGCCATCAACGTAAGACCAGTCCTCGCCCACTCCAACGGCAATTCAATCCCCGGCGTCGCTGTAAGCGAACCTCGCCTCACTCCAATTCAATCCGGCACGCCTTTCGCCCACTCAACGGCCATTCAAGAAGGAGCCAACACCTCCCAAGATTTAATATCAAGTCACGAGACGCTCCAAAGCGCCCGACGGCAATTCCGAAGAGCCAACACTCTCCCAAAGACGAAGCACAAGACGCTTCCAAACGCCAACTGACAACTCAGCCCTCAAAAGAGTCCAAGTCATCTTCCCAAAAGGTCACAATCCCCTCCAAGCAATTCAAGCACCGCCAGCAATCAACGTAAGCCCGAACCTAGCCCACTTCAACGGCAAACAAGCGCAAGCGCCATCAAAGTAAGCCCGAGCTCCTCCCAACAAGTCAAAGGGAAGTCATACAAGATCGCATATCCCCGCACCGACCATCATCCTTGCCCACTCAACGGCAAAACAAGCACAAGAAGGAGCCAACACCTCCGAGTACAAGTCCCAAGGCACGAAGCGCCTCCAAAATGCCAAATGGTGAAGCAATCACCGGCCGTCATCTTGCTCACTTCAACGGCAAGCACCGGCACATCAGTCGTAAGTCCAACCTTCTACTCAACATGCAAAACACAAGGCATCTACGCTCCTTTCGCAATCAAAGCACAAGGCAGCCATGCCTCCACTCCACAACCGCATAGAAGACGATTCAAAGTCCTCGCGCATAACATCAATCGCGGCTAGAAGACGATTCAAAGTCCTCGCGCATAACATCAGCCGCGGCTAGAAGACGATTCAAAGTCCTCGCGTAACACCCAATCGCGTGCTAGGAAGACGATTCAAAGTCCTCGCGCATAACATCAACCGCCGCGAAGACGATTCAAAGTCCTCCGCGTGGCACCAACCTCGGCCGTAAGATGATTCAAAGTCCTCAAACATGGCGCAACCGCAATCAGAAGATGATTCAAGTCCTCACAATTATCTCCGTCCCGGAAGGCCTTAAACCACCCGATTAGGAAAATCGTAAAATTTCCATCCCAGGACACCACCACGTCCTCACAATTGACCTCGGCGGTCACCACATCTTAGGACACCACCAAGTCCTTACCATTGACCTCGGTGGTCACACAACACCGGGGCACCACCACGCCCGAACTCACTGCATTTCACGACCTCGAACTACGACTGTGCTTGATTCCCGCTAGGGATACGTAGGAATCCCGTCACAGGGTTCGGCCATCGACCTATACTTGGCCACCTGCGAGGCCACCACATCCTTATCATCGACCTGTCCATGCGGTCACCCAGACACCACCACGTCCTCACCATCGACCTAGGCGGTCACGCGACACTTCGTGGCACCACCACGCCCGCATTCACAAAACACTCACCCCACACCCGAACTACGACTGTGCTTGATTCCCGCCGGGGATACGTAGGAATCCTATCGCGGGGTCCGGCCCTACTGACCTAAACGGTCACACAATAGGACACCACCACGTCCTCACGCTGACCTCCCCGGTCACATTATCTCCCAGCACGCGATCCAGATTAGGACCCTTATCTTATCGGCGACCCCACTTCTTTCATAAGTGACGTCGTCGAGGGGCTTCTGTAAGTACCCCAATCTGGATCACACCCTTTCAAACACACGGGAAACACCACAGACTCATCAACGCAGTCTCGACGACCCCTCTCACTCAAAACCCTCTCTAAACCCCCAACCAAACCAATGGAGGAGCCTTTCTGGGATAAAAAGGGACAAAAGGACCTTTCGGGAATTTTCAGGAAATTGGAAAAGCAATAATGGTCCGTACGGACCTCTTTGCTTTAATAATTACTGAATCTTCTTAAAGTCCACAATATTCCCTCAAATCCCGGGGAAAATGATTACCCTCATGCTTAGTTGGTCCGTACGGACCTCTTTGCATGCAAGATGGTCCGTACGGACCTTATTGCTCAGGGGACACCATAATTACAGAATATTCACCATCATCACATATTCCTTCAAATCGAGGAAAATCAAAAAACTGGATTACCAGGGAGGTCCGTACGGACCTTCTTGCACCTAATCTGGCACTATAAATAGAGGGCTCCCCCTCCTCATTTTCACACACCTCCCACTTCTCTCTTCCTCCCTAGGCCTTCTGGCTTCCCCTCTAAGTCCTTTCGAGGCATTCCCGGCCCCTTTCGGATCCTTTCGAGGCCTTCCGAGCCCCCTCGTGGTGCTCCGAAGCCTCTCCGAGCGCTCCCGAGACGCTCCCGCGCTGCCCCGAGGCACTCTCGAGGTACTCTGAGGCCCCTCGTGGTACTCCGAGGCCTTGCCTGGTCTTTCCACGGTGTCTCGGCTCTTTCCGAGTTAAACCGACGATCCCAAACCACGCCGAAACTCTGCCCGAGTGACTCCTGCCACCCCAACACACGCCGAACCTCAGTGACTCACGCCCGAGTGATCCCGACGATCCCCACGCACGCCGAACCTGCCCGAACGCAGCTCGCAACCTCAACTCACGCCGAAATCCGTCCGCAGTACAACCGGCCCCTTTTCTCAAGCAATCCCGATCCGCACCGGGAACGCTACTCCGACCCCAAACACTATTCCTCGCGGAAGATGTACACGAACCAACATTGGTAAGGCTTCCTTCCATTACTATTTCAATACATTTCCATACATAGCATACAATGTAGACATCCGATACAGCATGCATTTTTAAAGCACACACACACACACACAACATTTAAAGGATATTAGGGGTATCCGAAAGACTCGTTTTACGAGGCGACTCGGGTGAGCTCTAATATTCTAATATTCTCTTCCCGAGGAGTCATCTGACCTCCGAACTCAAAATCTCATCACACAAAAAATAGTTTAAAATTATATTTAAACTGATGCCCTTTTTCAATGTTTTAGGCTTAATAAAAACGGCGTGGCGACTCTACAAAACAAAAACGGCGAGACACCGCCGCCAACGCGAAAGATGCCAGATGCCGGGGCGCGATTGCGCTGCCTCTCGGATTCGGGCTATTTCAACATAGAGGTCAATTGGTTGACGAAGCGACTGATATACTGTAGGCGGCCCATGAAGCTTTTCACCTCTGTCTGAGTTTGCGGTGGTCTCATTTCGATGATAGCTTTGATCTTTTGAGGATCCACCTCGATGCCTCTCTCGGTGACCATGTATCCCAAAACCTTGCCTCGGCTAACCCCAAATGTGCATTTGGCAGGGTTAAGCCTCATTGAGTGTTTTCGGAGGCGATTGAACAATTTTCTTAGGTCTGTGAGGTGTTGTCCATCTGATCCCTTTGAGTGAACGATCATGTCATCAACGTACACTTCGATCTCTTTGTGGATCATATCGTGGAAGAGGGCGGTTGCTGCCCGTTGGTAGGTAGCCCCAGCGTTCTTTAGTCCGAACGGCATTACGTGTAGCAGTAGGTTCCCCGGGGTTGTGAAAGCTATTTTTCTTGGTCTTCTTCGGCCATCTTGATCTGATTTTAGCCGTGGCAAAACCGTCCACGAAGGACTTGACTTCGAAATTGGGTTGTAGTGTCTACCAACATGTCGATGTTGGGTAGTGGAAAATCGTCCTTGGGACTTGCTTTGTTGAGATCTCGGAAGTCCACGCAACAGCGTACTTTTCCATTGGCCTTGGTGACAGTGACGATATTGGAGAGCCATGTGGGGTACTCGATCACCCTGATGAAGCCGACGCGGAGCATTTTTTCGATCTCCTCTTTGACTTGTAAAGACCATTCTGGCTTGATTCGGCGTAGCTTTTGCTTTATGGGCTTAGCCTCGGGATTCAAGGGAATCCGGTGCTCTACAATGTTAGGATCTAATCCGGGCATGTCTCGGTAAGACCAAGCGAACACGTCCACGAACTCTTTGAGCAGTGCAGTCAATGCGTCTTGCTCTGTGCCGGTGAAGAAACTTCCGATTTGCGTTTCTTTTGGCTCTTCAAATAGCGGTTCCCAAATTCACTTTGGTTAAAACCTCCTCGCGGCTTGGGCCCGGTTTTCTCTCGTTTGACAACATGCTTAAAGATGTGCTTAATGTATTGTTCGTTTAATGTGTCTGCTTCTTTATCAAGTGAATCGTTATTAACTGTTTGTGTGTTAGTTAATTTATCAGTTGTTAAAGATGCAATGAGAGGATACTCGGAAAGATCGAAGCATTCATTAAGAGCATACGGGAATACATTATTGGCAATGAGTTCGTAATCTTCCGGCGTGAGGCCATCAGATGACTCGAGAGACTCAAATTCAAAGATAATGGACTCGGGATGAGTTTTGACACTAGACTCTAGGACTCGAGGGGTCGACCAAGTTGTTCGATCATGTCCTTTTTGGCGGTGGGTCCGGAGAAGGTGGCCCGGCTTATTGAGCGGCAATGAGCTTGGTAGGAGATGGGGCTTGAAGGGCTTTATGACACCGTTCCCGATCATTGCTATCACAGAGTTATCGAAACAAAATCGATTAGATCGGCATCTCGATTTCTTCTTTGAAGAGCGAGGTGGAGCGGTGGCTCGTCCCAAGCATCGTCTGCGGAGTCTTTTGCTTTTGTCTTGGGCATTACTAGCTCGAATGCGCACTCGTCCCGCTTGTTGAGGGAAGGAGTATTGACGAGAGAGTTTTTCGAGTTCTTACGCCAAAGAGGGAGTTTTTCCAAACCAAAATTCATTGTGAATAGTGGTGGTTGTGGATCTCGGCAGAGGCGGTGTGTCGAGAAATGCTTTTCGGACGGGATTTGGCTTGAGGCCTCCGAATCTTGCCGAGGTTCTCGCTGGAGCTTGTCCATGGTTGTAGGCCGGCTTTGTTTGGCGCCGATCGGCTCTGTTCCATTTCTGGATCTTCTTCCAAGTTGCCGGCCTTCTTTGTGAAGTACTTGGTCATGTCGAAGCCGTAAGGACGAAGATCGAAGATTGCGTGCAAGCCTCTTTTGTTATACGTGGAGCGTTTTGTGCGGCTTGCTTGTCCTCCGCAATGTGTTCGGGAGTAGGGAATGTATCCCGGGCCGTGCGGGGTATTCGTTCTTTGATATTGATGATCCGTTGGGTGCCACTGATGGCGTTTTCCCAAACCGAGCCCCGAGATGTAGTTCATGTGCTTCATCATTTTCATCGGGGGAGGGATCTTGTCCCAAATCAAAGGCAGGTCTATGTGGCATACCTGGGCCTTTGGGCTTTCGATGGTGAATCCTGTGAGCATTATGCCATCATCGTCGGGTTTGATCTCTAAGACCGGGACGCCGTTGGTGTCGGTCCTTTCGTTGACTACGCTATCACCGTAGATGATGGTAAGATACATTCCTTGGACGAACTTTACGCATCGATGGAGAGTGGATGCCACCCCATTGATCTCGGGTGTAGCCAAGGGTGTCCCAAAATGGCAGTGAATGTGATCGGGATGTCGATGACTTGGAAATCCGTCGGGACCATTTGTTTTCCGAACCACAAATTCAAGGTGGCTATTCCCAAGACTGGGCGGGACGTTGAGTCGTATGCCTTGATTTCCTGAGTCGAGGGCTTTAGATCGGTTGCTTTGATCCCTAGCAAATCCATCATTTTGGTGGAAGGACATTCATGGATGATCCCCCATCTACCAACACCCGTGGGAGACGACGCTCGTCCGGTTGAACTGTTATGTAGAGAGGCTCGTTATGGTCGGCCCAAATTTTGGAAGGTCGAGCTCGTGAAGGTGATGATATTGTTGTAATTGACGTTGCCAATCATCTCGAACCGCTTCATCAGGTGTCACCGTGATGGGAACCATGGTGCAGGCCAGGCTTTCTTCCAACTTGAGCTTGTGTGGGTAAGATGAAGTGAGTAAGGACCAGAGTGAGATGTTAGCCCGAGTGCGCTTGAGGCGTGTCAAGACGGGATCTTCAACCTCTGGGTCCAAGATTTCGGCTTCTTTGGCGTAGGGCCCCTTTTCGGTTCGTGGCTCGGGTATGGCCGGCCTTTTGTACGTCCGTGGAGGATTCACCGGGATTTGACCAGGAACGTGTCGAACATTCACTTCTGGACTTATGGTTTTGCTTGTCTCTCCTATTTCGTAGTGGGAGGACCCCGATTGGCGTAAGGCCGGTGCGCATTTCAATTCGTTCACCTGTCATGGCTTTTATCAAGCATCAATAGTGGCTTTGAGATCTTCCCAAGACGGGGTTGGATTATCTCGGACCTTCGGGCCTTCGGTGGCGGTGCGGCTCGTCCCGGTGATCATGGAGCGAGACATTGCCGTGGCCTTGTGCAGAGCTAGGCTTCTTTGGAGTAGATGACATAGTAGTCAAACTTTCTGAGGGTTCTCCAAGGGTTTCGACGTGGGATCACCGGATTCGTACCTCTTTTTCGGTTTTGTTGAGAAGATAGCTTCTTCTTTCTTCGAGGACGGCCCTCATTCATTTCATCCCTGGAATTCCATTTCCAGACAAGCACCGCAATCGCAGACGTCCCACCAGATGTGTTCGTTGTTCGGCGGTGGTACCGGGACCTCGGGAGGCTGAATGGGCAGCTTTCCTGGGGTCTTGTGGCCTTACGTCATAACCGCATGGCTCGTATGAGGGTAACAGGTTGACTTACGGGAAACAATGAGAGATGTTAGAGGTTTGTAGGAGCGAGTCATGACTTGGGAAGCCCTGGGTAGTTGGGTGGCTAATGTTCGAAGTGGTGCATGGCACCTTCGATCGAGCTTGTTGCTCACCTTGACGTTTCTCAATAGCCACGAGGACTCGCCAAACTTCTTCCAATGTTGGGAAATTTCTTGGGGGTAAGGTCCCGTTCTCATCGTTGTTATCCACCGACTTGGCCATGGGGAATTGACGGTGTCCCGGTGACAAAGTGGGAAGGAGGTAGGACCTTCTTTTGACACTTCAGGGAGACGGGTTCCGGGTACTCTCGACCACTTTCTCGTTAGGCTGGAGGGTGACGGGCAAGGTTTAGACACGGGAATGGCCTAGCGGGATAAAAGGGGGAAAAGCTCACGTGGCATGCGGTTTAGTTTCTTTTATTTATGATTTTTTTTGTTGTTTTAATTTACTTAAAACATGTTTTCTCGTAGTCCTAGGTAGGTTGGAAAAGATTGCTCTTCTTTTCGCAACTATGCTAGATCCCGGGTCATGGAGACCATCTCGTGCGGCTATAAGCCCCTCGTTTTGCACCCGTATTTCGACATCCCGGGGTGGACGGCCCTGTGCGAGGGTCCTATAGTGCAAGCGGTTTCCACCGGCCTAAAAGAAAAATCGAACCTAAGGGCCGAGCCTGTCATGTTCGTTTTGATGCGTTAGCCATGTGAATAGTAAACCGAGCCTGGCCACTAAGTCAAGATCGGGTGTCAAGAGTTCTCGCATTTACCTTCTCGTTTGCTGCGCAAGTGGGATCCGTGACGTTAGGCGTTGGCTGGTCATATTGTCATGGCCGACGTATCAAAGGCTTGATGACATGGTGTCATGTGGGCATGGATGTATATCCGGGACGGAACATCGTGCAGGTGTAGCCGGAAATCAAGATCGTGTCAAGATTTTAGCATGACCTTTCATCGCTTTGCTTGCGCAAGGGATCTTGAGTTCCGAGCCTTGACTCGAAAAATGGCCGGCATGGTATATGTATCCAGTGTATGACACGGACCGGGTAAAACCAACCGAGTCCGGGACAGAGTGTGACTCAAGACTCAAACGTGCGGTGGTTGACGCTTGGCTAGGATGGGATGTTTGGAATGATCCCGTGCGCGTCCAAGAGGCCTAGGAAGACCTAACGGACTGCAACCGAGACCACTACGGGTTGAGGGTTGTAGTGTGCGTGTATTCGAGGCAAGAAGGCGCGTAGCCAAGTGCGGTAACCGAGGCAAAGAGCAGTAGAGTGCGGTGTAACCGAGGCAAAGAAAGGCTGCGTAGTGTGCGGTCTCTAAAATTCTTTTTCCGAGTAAAACAAGTTTTTGAAGAATTTTAAATGTATGCACAGATGTATATTGATGCATTTTTTTTTTTTGTATTTTTTTTTTGTAAAATAAAAAGTAAAGCACGTGCACACACACACAACAGTTAAAGGAAGGGGTAAAATGAAAGTTTGACCCTCATCATCGTTTTAAAAATCTTTTGTTTTGTTTAAAAAGATTTTAAAACAAAAAGATCCCCAGCAGAGTCGCCAACTGAAATAGCCCGGATCCGAGAGGCTCGCGCCCCGGCATCTGGCATCTTTCGCGTTGGAGCGGTTTGGTCTCGCCGTTTTGTTTTCGCATTCGTAGAGTCGCCACGCCGTTTTTATTAAGCCCAAAACATTGAAAAAGGGCATCAGTTTAAAGATAATTTTAAACTGTTTTTGTGTGATGAGATTTTGAGTTCGGAGGTCAGATGACTCCTCGGGAAGAGAATATTAGAATATTAGAGCTCACCCGAGTCGCCTCGTAAAACGAGTCTTTCGGATACCCCTAATATCCTTTAAATGTTGTGTGTGTGTGTGTGTGTGCTTTTAAAAATGCATGCTGTATCGGATGTCTACATTGTATGCTATGTATTGAAATGTATTGAAATAGTGATGGAAGGAAGCCTTACCAATGTTGGTTCGTGTCTGTCTTCCACTGTGGAATAGTGTTTGAGGTCGGAGTAGCGTTCCGGTATGGATCTGGATTGCTTCGGGAGATGCCGGTTGTCCGCATGACGTAGTTTCGGCGTGAGTTGATGCTGCAGGCTGCGTTCGGGCAGGTTCGGCGTGCGTGGGGATCGTCGGGATCACTCGGGCAGAGGTTCGGCGTGCGTTGTGGTGGCGGGAGTCACTCGGGCGAGTTTCGGCGTGGTTTGGGATCGCCGGTTTGACTCGGAAAGAGCCGGGACACCGTGGAAAGACTGTGCAAGGCCTCTGAGTACCACGAGGGGCCTCAGAGTACCTCGAGAGTGCCTCGGGCAGCGCGGGAGCGTCGCGGGAGCGCTCGGGGAGGCTTCGGAGCACCACGAGGGGGCTCGGAAGGCCTCGAAAGGATCCGAAAGGGGCCGGGAATGCCTCGGAAGGACTTAGAGGGGAAGCCAGAAGGCCTAGGGAGGAAGAGAGAAGTGGGAGGTGTGTGAAAATGAGGAGGGGGAGCCCTCTATTTATAGTGCCAGATTTGGTGCAAAGAGGTCCGTACGGACCTCCCTGGTAATCCAGACTTTTGGTTTTCCTCGATTTGAGAGAATCTGTGATGATGGAGGAATATTTGCAATTATGGTGTCCCCTGAGCAATAAGGTCCGTACGGACCATCTTGCATGCAAAGAGGTCCGTACGGACCAACTAAGCATGAGGGTAATCATTTTCCCCGGGATTTGAGGGAATATTGTGGACTTTAGGAAGATTCAGTAATTATTAAAGCAAAGAGGTCCGTACGGACCATTATTGCTTTTCCAATTTCCTGAAAATTCCCAAAAGGTCCTTTTGTCCCTTTTTATCCCAGAAAGGCTCCTCCCTTTATTTGGCTGGGGGTTTAGAGAGGGTTTTGAGTGAGAGGGGTCGTCGAGACTGCGTTGATGAGTCTGCGGTGCTTCCCGTGTGTTTTGAAAGGGTATGATCCAGATTGGGGTACTTACAGAAGGGGATTACATTGAAGATGTTCTTGAAAAAGCAGAGACTGTTAAAGAATCCCAGTTTGTTAAGTGGATGGAGTATAACTGTGATAATGAAGACTGTCAACGTTTGAAATACTATGAATTTCCGAGGTATTTTGTGTGGGTAAAAAATAAACATGAATGGTGCCGCAGGAAAGATAGTCTATTTGCAATCGAAAGAATATTTCATGTGCCGGTCGGCTGTGGAAAATTATACTACTTGAGAGTTATGTTGAATCATAAAGTCGGTTGCAAAAATTTTGAAGATTTGAGAACTGTTGATCATGTTGTCCATAAGAACTTTAAATCAACTTGCTATGCCTTGGGTTTGTTAGATGACGACAAGGAATATGTCGATGCAATAAAAGAAGCAGCTGGTTGGAAAATGCCTGTAGCTTTAAGGAGACTATTTGCTGTCATATTACTGTCTAATTCCATGACTATGCCGCACGGGGTATGGGATAAGACTTGGGAGGAACTTTCCGATTACATGGAATACAACTATAGGAAACTGCACAATAATTCAGGTAAGTTTATCATCTTTTAATCTAATATAGGTTTTCATTTAATATTACATAGATTTATATATTTTCTCTAATATATAATGTAATTACAAGGCCAAAATCTTGCAAAAAACTAGTTTTTTCGTAACATAAGAAAAAAACTAGTTTTAAAGCACTAAGTCTAACTAATAAGAGTGATGAACTATTCTGAAAACTAGTTCTTTTATAACATTTTGAAAAAAACTAATTTTTCACAAGAGTTACTCAATTACAAGTGCTTATAAGACACAATTCTAATTTTTTTTAATTGCAATTAAAGTAAAATATACTGGATATTTGTTCTTATCCTCTTCATTTCAAATAATCTCATCACCAGAATTATCACTAGATGAACGTGTAGGAACAGAGGAGGGGGCAAGTGTTACCTCAGATGATATCCTCTTCTTGGTAGCACCTTTGGTAGCACTTACAGAAGCTTTGCCCTTGGCCTTCTTCTTCTAAAAATCAGAGAGAGTTTTCTCTTCATCACCATCCACCCAAGCATCAAAAGAGTCCACAGAAGGTTCCTTCTCTTTGTTGGCATCGAAATTCTCATCACTCACATGAGGTGAGGACACATCTAAGGAGCTTTCTGAGACTTCAATCGGATCAGAGGTGGTATTTGATGTAGCCTTGGACCTGATTGACCTTATACGGTTGGAGGACCTCCTCTTTGCAACTTGAGGAGATAGCTTGGATGTTGGAGCTTTCCTCTTTATCTTTTCTTTTGATTCGGCTGGAATGAGTTTAACCTTGGGTATTTCATGTTCGAATGAGGCTATGGGGGCAGAGGATGGAACAATAGCCATTTTAGGAGGAGAAGAACTTGGTGTAATCATGGGAGAGGTTTCCATGGCTACACGTGAAGCAACGGATGGGGCAATGCTTCGAGGAGATATTCATTTTGAATTACGTGTGTGAGGGTTCGACATTGGCTTTGGATGGAGAAGTCATGGAGATTTTTTGGGAATTTTTGGGAATAATTTTGACCTAGGTTGAGGGAGAAAGAAGACGCAGGAACGAGGGTTTAAGAAAGGAGAGAGAGGGTAACGGTTAGAGAGAGAAAAGGGAGAGGTAGAGTGAAAATAGGAGAGTGATTAGATAGGGAACAAAAGAATTAATTTGATTTGACTACTTAACCCTATCTAAACTAACCCCTATTATTTCTCTCCTTTAATCCTATCCACACATTTTTAAAATTAACCCTAACCACACCTTTTTAAAAAAAAACCCAACAACTCAAAAACAACACGGTTGAAACAAAAATAAAATGAAAAAAAAAAAATTAAGTAAAAACGTAAAAACAAAAAAAAATGAGTAAATCAAATATTTTGTAACTAAGCCCGAACATTATATGCACAAATCAAACTAAATATGGGTTAGTTACTTAACAAAGTTTACCAAAAATAAAGAAAACTTGTTGAAGACGTTTTCAAAATCGTAAACTCTTTAATTAAAAAGACTTTCAGATTTTGAAAAATTAATCAACAATATTTCGAAAATAAAAAACTAATATAGCACACACTAATGTGCTAAGGCAATGATGGTAACACGTAGGATAACACATGTGATATAAATCCCCTTGATAAATATTTTCAGTTTCAAACACTTGAGGCATAACAAGCTTAGCCATTTTGCTACACTTAAGGCATAACAAGCTGAGCATTTTTCATGCACTTTAGGCATTACAAGCCTATATTCTTTTTAAGTACATTGCTTGTTATAAAGGATCAATACACTACTTTAAACAAGAAAGCATCGTAGTAACGAGCTCCGTGCTTCGAGTTATATTTCAAATGTAAAGATAAAGTGATTTATGCCTTTCAAGTAGGGTACACTGTAGTAGCGAACTCCATATCCCTAATACTAAGCATAAATCACCTCATACATTCTCATTGGCAAGAGTACATTGTTGCAGCGAACACCGTGCCCCGAGCTCGAGAGAATAGTATGGATAAAATGCCTTTGTCTTTTATTTATCAAAAAGAAATTAGTGACTTTATCACTTTAAGCATATGAAGGGGAATGATATCAAACATGCTAACCTAAGTAATAACCTACCATAACAAAAAGGTCAGTATGTGCCACTGTTAGAACTAAGCTAACCAGATTAACAAAAAGACAGATTTTTTTTTAAATAAAAGAAAATAATAAGAAAAATTAATGAAACATAATATACAACAAAATAATCCAGGAGTTTTTAAATGAAACAAAAACCAAGAGATTTTTTCAAACTAGAAAATCTCTCATGGTTAAAAACATGAATCAAAAAATTATTTTTTAATTCATTAATAACCCTTTTAGATTCAAGTTTAGATACAAAACAAGAATGATTCACCTTAACATATTTTACCATGTCTCGAAAATTTGCCAGTTCCTTGTGTCTTGTTTGTATTCCATCGTTCAAATTCCCGATCACTTGGCTTATAGGATGATTCTTTTGAATTCTCAATGGGGGATCCCTCCTCACTGGATCATTAACTCCATTGGAGTTCTTATCATCTTCATTTTTTGCACTTGGATAGATTTTTGGTGTTATCTCTAGTGTTGCCGTATCAATGACAACACTTGATCCAACACCAGACTTAACACAAGGACCAACATTTGAGGTAACACTTTCTTCAGCAACTTCTTCAAGTTGTTCAACCCATATTATAGGAGTGTCTACAACTGATTCACCTGCAATGCTAGCCAAATCATCAAACAAAATATTTGCATACTCTTGAACGATTCTCAATCTTAAATTATACACACGAAATGCAAGACAATTTTGAGAATATCCAAGAAAAATAGCCTTGTCACACTTAGAGTTAAATTTACCTAAATGATTTCGATCATTCAATATAAAACAAACACACCCAAAAGCATGAAAGTAATGAACATTAGGTTTCTTCCCATTCAAAGTCTCATAGGGTGTTATTGTTGTACCAGGTCTTAGAAAGACTCTATTAGAAATGTGACAAGCCGTGTTCAATGCTTCAGCCCAAAATCTTTTCGAAATACTTTTGGAAAACATCATGACACGGGCCATTTTCAGCAAGATCCTATTTTTCTTTTCGGCCACACAATTTTGTTGGAACATTTTAGAGGTCGAAAATTCATGGTGAATTCCCTTTTTCTCACAAAAAGTAGAAAAGAAAACATTATAAAATTCTTTTTCATGATTAGATCTTATACGAAAAATAGGTGAGCAAAACATATTTTTGATTTTGGAATGTAAGAATTTAAACTTATCAAAAGTTTCAGATTTTTCTTTTAAAAAATATACCCAAGTAAACCTAGAAAAATCATCCACAATGACATAAGAATACCTCTTACCTCCCAGGCTATCTACCTCAATTGGACCCATTAAGTTCATGTGCAAAAGTTGAAAACAATGTGTTGTTCCAAAGTGTTGCTCTTGGTGTTGGGCAACACTGTGGGTAACACAGGTTTGCTTATATTTAAGGCAATCCCTACACACAAATTTATCTTTAAAAATCAATTTGGGAATTCCTTTAATAGCATCAAACCTAAAAAGTTTCTCCAAATCTTTGTAATGGATATGTCCCAATTTTTTATGCCACAAAAGTGTGTCATCAATTTTTGCCGAATGGCAAACCTGTTTGTCTTCAACAAGATAACAATTGTTACTAAACCAAGTTCTTGTCATCACACAATTGTTAGTACAATCAAAGACCTCACAAGTATTTTTGTTGAATTTTACCTCTAAGTTGTCATCACAAAGTTGGCTAATACTAATTAAATTAGCTACAATCCCATCTACATGCAAGACATTCTTTAAAGAAGTAAATCCAGAGACATTAAGTGTTCCTTTACCAATTATGTCACTCCTACTACCACCACCGTAAGTTACACTATCACTTTGAATTGGTTCATAATCTTTTAAAAACATTTTGTTCCCGTCATATGGCGTAAACAACCACTATCAAAATACCATGAACCTTTCACATTTGTTTTCAAGGCAGTATAAACGACATCACACCTCAGATTAGGCTTAGATTTCCCTGACTTCTTACTTGAATTTTTAACCTTCTGACTTTCTGTGTTATCTCGAGTGCTGGGTAACACCTCGGGTAACACAAAGGTACGGGACTGTTTTTTCAAAAGAGTTTTACAATTTTTCTTAACATGTCCAGAGGTGTGACAATACTTGCACACTTTCTTTTTGTCTGAGGTTTCATTAGGAGAAAAATGATCATTGTTAACTTGTTCTTTAATAAAACACATTTTATCATCCTTATTAGCCAAAGTAGAAGTGATTGCTTTTAAAGACTCTTGGAAACCAATACCTGCCTTAGGAGGTTTACTCACACCAAGGATTTTATCCAACTTGGAAGACCTCGTGTTGAGCTTCTTGAATGTGGCCTCGGCTAAAGTTAGTTTGGCCTTGACTTTGTCCAGCTTCGCATCCTTCTTGATAAGTTGGACCTCTAGCTTAGCCATGCCCTCTTTCAACTTCTGAACTTCATTGGTCAAGAACACCACCTTTTTGTTCTCCTTCTTCCATTCTACAAGAAATTCCTCATAGAGGTTCTTCAATCCAACAATGAGCTCATCCTTACTAAGCTCATCCTTTTACTCATCTTCACGTGAGCTTCCTGCATCCATGTTAGTTGAACCCATAAAACAAACAGCATTAAGAAAACTGAAATTGTTATACCTGCTGGATGTTATCTCAGGTGTTATCCCAGACTGGGTAACACTCGAGATATCATTTTCAGTATCCGACTTGGTTAGATTTAGGGCTGACCTCAATGAGAATTCTATTGGAAGAACATTAGGAATAGACTTTAATGCCCAAACATCAATTAATTTGATGCACGGACACAAGAGAGTCTTTACATATACATAAAGAATAAAAAGTCTTCCCAGAGATGGATTAGCAAGATTCAAAGCCATGACAAAAAGGACCGAACACTTAGTATCGTCAAGTGATAGGCTCTGATACCAATTGAAATTGTCACGGCCTGGATCACAAGTGATATCCAAGGTGATAACAGCACCAACGATAGCACTTGGGATAGCACACACACACTCCGAAATAAAACAACTTTTAAAAGAGTTTTGCAGCGGAATTAAAAGACACAAGAGTTAATTTTCTCAAGTTATATAATTATATAACTTGAGGGTGGCTCAAAAGCCAAGACTTCACTATATAAATGATTACAAAGCCGAAAGTTTCCTAACTCTATTACAAGTAGAAAACGAATAGATCAAAACACAAACCCTATTCTACCCAAAACACAATCAAGTCCAAAGTACTTGAGAGTGAAAAGACAAAGTATGGGAGAAAGGGCAAACGGAATCAAAGATGTGTTTTGTCTCTTGTGCAAGGAGTGTGAAGGATGTGTGTAAATTGGTATTTCTTAGTGTTTCCACACCTTGCCTATTTATAGTCTTCAAATGACTTGAAGGCTACTCAAAATAATAACCTTGGGGCTGTTTTGCACGTTGAGGAAGAGTAGGGAAGTGGTTGGAGTGTTCCTCAATTCAAGCAACCACTTTCCTTCAAAATAGTAACCGTGTTGTTTGATCACCAAGTCCAAGCTTCAACGCCTTGTACTCCCTAGCTTTATCCATGTTGTACTCTCTTTGAATCAGCAACAAACCCTTTGAATAAGTCTTCCCACGTTTTTAATGTTTGCTAACTCAAAGAAGGTCTTGGACGGTTTATGCATAAAATGTTATTTATGCATAAATCTTTCTTTTCTAAATTTCCCATGTTTCTAGCTCATTCTCCAATCATATTGCAACCTGAAATATGGACATACACCATAGACTATACATATTATATTAGCACATTAGTCCATTAAATAATAAGCAAGAAATATACAACTATATAAATTCCAGTTCAGGAAATCATCTGCGATATCACCTGAAATTTGGGAAATCATCTATGATATCACCTGCAGTTTACACTAACAGACTAAAATATAATATTTTATGTAGGGTGGTTCGTCTTCTTCGGGTGTTGAGGATATCAGGTCATTTAAAAATTGGTTATTATTCGTTGGTGATGGGACTGCAGGTGATAAGTAACAACTGCTTTTAAAATATAGATACGTATTTTATCCATTGGTTATTATAACCTCTGTTTCAAAAACTTTACTATCTTTGTTGCAATTTATGTATTATATCCGTCTTAATATTAGTAAAAACTGCTTCATAATTTTTCGGTATTCTCTCAGTTTTAATATTAATTTTTATTTTCTTTTAAGTTCATATTTTTACTAATATTTATTTATTATATGTTGGTTATTACTGCAGGTGATAAGAACCATGGTGAAGTTGAAATCAAAATACCAGATGACATATTGATAAGAGATTCTGCCAATCCCATCTCAGCTATCGTGGATTGCATATACCCGAAATTAATGCAGAATAAAGATGTTGATGAATTTTTTCAGAATCGGGCTATACTTGCACCAACAAATGAGATTGTTGACAGTATTAATGAGTATGTTATGTCACTCTTTCCTGAAAAAGAAGTGAAATACATGAGTTCTGATGCCATATACAAAGACGAGAAATTTAACCAATCAGTCGAAGATATATTTTCAACTGAATTCCTAAACACCGTCAAGTGCTCTGGAATACCTAATCACATACTGAAGCTAAAGATTGGATGTATCGTCATGTTGTTACGAAATATAGATCAAGCTTCAAAATTGTGTAACGGTACAAGATTGATCGTTACAAATCTAGGTATGCAAATCAATTTTGTTAGTATATAATTATAGGTAAGCACATTGTCGATGCGGTAATGTTGTCCGGAAATAATGTTGGTAAGAAGGTGTTGATATCGAGGATGATTATGTTACCTTCTGATACAACAAAATTCCCGGTTAGGTTTCAACGGAGACAATTCCCACTGACCCTTTTTTTTTTTTTTTTTTTTGCAATGACGATTAATAAAAGTCAGGGTCAGTCGCTCGCTCATGTTGGCCTTTTTCTTTCAAGACCAGTACTCCCTCCGTCCCACGTAAGTGTGGACTTATTTCCTTTTTTCGTCCGTCCCACGTGAGTGTGAACTGCCCAAAATGACAAAAATTTTTTTACTATTCTACCCACTCATTCTCTCTCCTATTTTACTTTTACCCTCACAACATTCTCTCTCCTAACTATTCCTCCCACTCATTTTCTCTCCCATTTAATTTTTCATACTCACATACACCTCCTCTACCTATTTCTCTCTCCTATTTTTCCTTAATTTTCGTGCCAAAAAAGTAGGTCCACATTTACGTGGGACGGAGGGAGTATTTAGTCTTGGACAACTATATGTTGCTTTTTATAGAGTAACTACAAGGAAATGATTTAAAGTGCTTATATGTAATAGTGATGAGCAGTCAGATGACACGACTACAAATGCTATATACAAAGAAATTTTTGACAAGTTATAATATATTATATAAAATTATCTCATTAAATTTTTAAATTATATTTATATTTAATTTTTACCTCAGTATTTTATTTTCGTTGGGAATCGACGGGTTACTCACTAGCGTAAATAAAGCTAAAGTTGCATTGAGCTGATGTGGCATTGATGTAGCAGTGATATGGCGATGACATGATAGTGTCACGTTGCGTATCAATCAATTTTTTGACATCAAAAGTAAAAAAATAGTACGTTACATTATTAAATATTTTTATAAAAAATATTTAACATAATTCTAGAAGTAAAAAAGCAATAATTTGATAATTAACCCACCGAAAACGGGTACTACTATATACAAGGCATGGTTTTACAAGGCATGCACAAAATGACCAAAATACCCTCATATAAATACTTTAAAAAAAAAATTCTTCCCCTCCCTCTCCATTTCAAACGCCGTGTCCCTGTTCATTCTCTCTCTCGCTCTCAAAACCTACAGCAAAAAACGACGGTCTCTCTTCTCTCTCTCACAAACGCCGCCGATCACCACCACCGCCGATGAAGACAAACCTCCCTAAAACCGGTGGAAAGTCCGTCTCTTCCTCCGCCGCTCCAAAAGTAATTCGTTTTAACCTAGATTTTAATTTTGAAAACCCTACAACAAATTTATGCCTAAAATGGATTATATAATGCTTAATGTTGTTTAAACGTATCCTAAATGGTTCTAATTGCGATTTCGTAACATTAATTTGGGTTTTTGTTTGAATCGAATACGAATTTGTGTGCCTAAAATTTGAAGTTGTCGACGTGCGTTTCGTATGAACATATACGAATGGTTACCAACATATCGGGTATTGGCATACGAAATGTAAGCGATTCATCGGTTTACATTTTCGTATGACAATACCCAAAATGTTTGTTACCATTCGTATATGTTCATACGAATGGTCACCAACATTTCGGGTATTGGCATACGAAATATAAACTGATTCATCAGTTTACATTTCGTATGCCAATACCCGAAATGTTAGTGACAATTCGTATGAACATATACGAATGGTAACAAACATTTCGGGTATTGTCATACGAAATGTAAGCGGTTCTTGAATATTAGCGTCTCTTATTTAATTTTTTGTAGGTACGTAAACCTGCTGCGACGGCCTCTAATAGAAAGAGGAAGGCCGAGGAGGCAGCTGCAGGTAAGGTTGAAAAACGGTCCAAAAAGAAGAACGACAAGAATGTCGTGATTGCTGAGCCGGATGTGGTTGAGGAGAGTGATAGTAGTGAGAGTAGTTATTCTAGTGAGGATTCATCTTCACGTACTCTGTCCCGAGGTGCATCTGTGCAGGAGGAGGCACATTTATCTAGTGAGGAGGAGGAGGAGGAGGCGGAGGAGAGTGTATCTGTGAGGCCTCGCAAGAGGCGGGAGGCACGGGGCAGAAAGGGGAAAGGGGCCAAGGATGACGAGTGGCAGCTGAAGAGTAACCCCGGTGGCGGCCCGGAGGAGGTTCAGTTGTTGTACGGGTTTGGTCATCATCGAGCCCGTAAGATATGGGAGAACGCCACTTGTGAGCCGGTGTTGAAGCGCCAAACAAGGCAGCAGATTTTAGATAAGTAAGTATATGATTTTGTTTATTAAATAGCCATTTGCAAAACATTATCAACAATCAGATGACATTTCGTATGCCAACATACGAAATGTTGGTGACATTTCGTATGTGTCCATATGAATGGTCACCAACATGTCGGGTATTGGTATACGAAATGTAAACTGATTCATCAGTTTACATTTCGTATGCCAATACACGAAATGTTGGTCACCATTCGTATGAACACATACGAAATGTCACCAACATTTCGGGTATTGGCATACGAAATGTCATCTGAATCTTGAAACAGAGGGAGTATTAATTATAATTTTTTGTTTGGAATCAACAGGTTCTCCCATGCTTCTTTACCGGAGGATGATAGAGCTTGGTGGGCTCGTGTTGAGGGTACCGGCCTCCATTTTCTACATGATGCTACCATTCGCCGGCCTAGCATGGCGCTCCTAACGGCGTTTGTGGAACGGTGGTCTCCCGAGACTAATACCTTCCACATGCCGTGGGGTGAGATGACGATCACTATGCATGACGTCACTCATATCCTAGGTATATTCTTGTTTGTTGTCTATTTTTTATAAATTTCATAAATTTTATCAATTTTATTAATTATTTCATTTTCAATTTGTAGGCATCACTGTTCGGGTGGCCTGTTGGGAAGGCGGTTCCGCAGCCCGACGTAGCCGCTATCAGGCACGCCTTGAGACATGTCGGAAGGGGACGACCTACTCTTTAGATGGCCTCCGCCGTTCCTTTGAGTCCCCTTCCGACATGACTGACGATGAGCGCGCTGCTACGTACATCATGTTCCTCTGGGCTCCACGTTGTTCGTGGACAAGACTCGTGGATAAGATGCCCTCGACTACCTTTCATTGTGCGTGGATATTGACGAGTGGGGGGCTCTATCTGGGGACACTGGGTTGGCATATCTATACCGGGAGTTGGGGAAGGCATCTAGATACGGATGCAAGCAGATTGGCGGTTGTTTGAGTCTTTTGGAGGTAATATTTAACAATCATTTAATAATTACAACATGCATTTATGGTTATAACATTGTTAACTTATTTATTTCATACATTTGCAGGCCTGGATATACGAGCACTTTCCGGTTTTCCGGAGAGATTGACCCGTTATGGACGGAGGGCCAGCCGAGGGCTCGTAGATGGGTACGTACTGATACGGTTGGTAGGGATATGCCCCATCTATTGAAGTTTCGGCATACCCTGGACACGATGACGGTTGATAGGGTGAGTTAGTTATATTTAAAGTTTTACAAATTATTATTTCTGTTGACGGTGTCTAACAAATTCATTTTTAGGTTTGTTGGACTCCCTACGGCACCACCCCAGAGGCGCTTTTACCGGTCTCATACTTTCGTGGGGTTATACGCTTCCAGGATATCACGGAGGCGTATTTGCCTGGCCGTGTTACACGCCGGTTTGGGATCCGGCGAAAATCCCCAGAGACCCCATATCTTGCTCCCCCAAAATTGTTCATTGATAGCGAGTCAAAAGGGGTACAAGAAGTCTTATGGAGGGCGTGATGATGTATGGGAGGATTGGTTAGAGGACGGCTTGGGGGGTTTCGATCCATTGCGTAGATGGGGCCCGTCCGTGAGCACATCTGATCCTGTTATTTCCACGTATATGCAGTGGTTCCTGGCTAGGACCCATGTTCGGATTACTAATCCGAATCATGATGCCCTAGTTAACGTTCCACCACCGCCTAGGGTTGTAGAGGCACGAGGCATACTAGTTTCACTGCTCACGGATGACAGTTTATCTGCGGCTGTCAAAGATAAGATTAGACGGGCCATTGAGCTGATCGGAGACGCTTCATGATTATGTTCATTTTGATTGTTTATGTTGGTTTGTAAATTTTGGATACAATGTTTGTTTTGGAATATGTTTGAGAATATGTAAATTTTGGATACAATGTTTGTTTTTGGAATATGTTTTGAGATATGTAAATTTTGGATACAATGTTAGTTTATGGAATATGTTTGGAATATGTTTGGGATATGTTTGGGATATGTTCATTTTGGTTGTTTATGTTTTGGAATATGTTTGGGATATGTTCATTTTGGTTTGTAAATATTGTTGGTATTTGTTTCAGTTTGTGTTTCAGTTTGTTGCTCTCAGAATGACATTTCGTGTGCTTATACACGAAATGATTTTACTCATCTCGTATATATACACACGACATGTTTTCTTTTATCTCGTATAAACACACACGAGATACATTACTGGGTAGTTAGTGTATTTCGTGTAATTTTCATACGACAAAAATGAAATAAGTCGTGTATATATATACGAGTTATATATGACATATCGTGTATAAGCACACGATATGGTAGTCTGAGAGCAACATCTCCTGAAACACAATGAAACAAATACCAACAATATTTACAAACCAAAATGAACATATCCCAAACATATTCCAAAACATAAACAACCAAAATGAACATATCCCAAACATATTCCAAACATATTCCAAAACTTCATACAAAAAATAATCAATACGCTATACACATAAACTATGGCCTATTTTCTGCAATTCGTGCTTCGTTCGCCATAATTGAGAGTCGGTTGAATGTTTCTATCCGAGTTACGTATGGCATGATCGAGTTACTTGCGCTTGGATCACGTTTCTCCCCCAATATAGTGCTACTTGATGGTATCGGGTAATCACTATCCGACATGTGCGACGTAAAAGTAATAAAATAGTCAAATATAACAAATTTAGAAAATATAGTTAAATGTAACAAATTTAAATAAGATAGTTAAATATAACGCATTAAAGTATCATACCAATATAAAATGGTTTCCCACATGTCCCAACACAAGTGTGTCTGTGGGTGGTCCTGTTCCTTGTGGTACAGTCACTGGTAGGCATGTGAAGCCAGCGGTTTGCGAGTACGAGACAAACACCACATTATACACCGTGGCTATGATGTGCCCTATCTCTGGGAGTATCAACCAATAATATTCCGTACAAGGGGAGGCATAGTGAGTAATGCGACTATAGAGCTCGTCCATATCTCGCCAAGGCATAACTCTCTCATAAAGCTCGCGGCGATGAAGCAGCTCCTTGGCACAATCTGAGCGCACTCTTTGCCACATCTCCTCTGTTCCGTATATTTGCGCTGCTACTGCTCTATATCCACAATTTCCATCACCCATCACATCTGTGAAGCCATCAATAAATGGGACAATGAGAGGGGTAAGCAACATCCTATGGACAGAAGTATGTATATCATTGACTTGTCCATTTCCACGACCCCGCCCCCGTCCCCGTCCCCGACCTCGACCTCGACTTCGACCTCGACCTCTCCCACGACCTGAAGCAGCTAGTGGTGGAAGAGATGTAGGAGTGGTAGGGCTAGATGGTGTAGTGTTTGAAGCTGATCTCGACATCAAACCTGATTGGGTTGATGCAATAAATGAAGATCTAGACCTGCCGCTAGTGGAGGGTGGTGTAGTGGGGACTCCAAAATGTCTGTCGCACGCTCCCAATCGACAAGTACTCTACAACCGGTGGTCCGGGGTTTATTTGCCTTTGAAATATGATCCGGCTCGAAGCATCTCCGGTTTGTGGATGTAACCCTTCATTTATCGTTTGAAATAACCTTCTCTTTACAGGTCCAGGTGCGTTACAGCTTCATTCAACACAACTTCAAAATCGGGTCCAGTGGGACAGTATTCTATTTCAATGTCCAACTTCTTCCCAAAATCATGAATCGAGGACAACTCAATCCGGCCCCCAGAGTTTTGTATGCATGCAATCTCGTGACTACATGGAAGTCCATGTGTTCGCCTCAGGTAACACCCACGGCTGAAGGATCCATGACATTATCCCCACAACGACTCCGCTCTTCTTTGATGATGTCCAAAGTCTGTCTTTGACACTCGACCCAATATGTCTTGATACAGATCACATGTCTTCATATCATTTGGAATTCTACTCTTTGATTGCTCCATAGTAGCTTTGATTGTTGTTATTTGGATTTCCATAATCTCATGAGCCTTTTTGAATAATGTGTCAAAAGTACCAGACTCACTCCACAAGGCCTTCTTCAACCTGTTATGCTCACTCTCATCCTGTTCGTGGTGTGGGTTCGAAGTGCGAATGGCGATCTGTGTGCATCGACAAAATATTCGTAGAGTATGGAGCAATCCAAGTCTCGCGGAGGTAGGTCAATAAATCAGGATAAGATCTGAAATGATCGCAAAACGATTGCCAACGGGTGTCCCACTCTTCGCGAGTAGCGGCTGATATTGCTTTATTAAATCTCCTCATGAATGATAGTGCAAACTCATTGCTACCAGTTTTAGCCAACGCTCTCTTTTTAACATTGACTTCGATATGCCTTCGACACAAATGGTGTGCGGTCTCGGGAAATACCATTTGGACAAAGCATTAATGAAAGCCAAGTCACGATCGCTAAGAAAACAGTTGGCATGTGGGGAGTATGAAAAAGACTTTGCAAATTCTTGAGTGCCCACGTGTAATTATCAGTCTTCTCATTTTGGAGGAACGCATAGGCAATTGTGAAATTCTTCCCCGTTGAAGTAAATCCTATAATCTCAAGTAATGCCATTCCATAGCAGTTGGTGTTGTAAGTGCAGTCACCTTGTATCAATAAAAAAAATAAAGTTAGAAATGAATAAAATTGCAATTCAAAAAAATGCATACGACTTGTGGAAAACAGAGTCAAAAAACAGATTCAAAAAAATCAAAAATTTACCTTGTACTACATATGGAAAACAGTTAAGCATATCCGATGCTCGTGGGTGAGAGAAGAATATGTCACCGATCATGTCACTCTCGTTAGCTTTCCTCATGAAGAAGGTATATTTCTTATCCTCGAGTGCTTTTATGAACTGTTGAAGCGAGGATCTCCCTTGTCGTTCTTGTGACTTGCATTTTGTGAGGGCATTGTGGACGTGTTTCGGAGTACTCACGTTCTTCTCATCCTTCCTCTTTAACATTGTTAGAATGTTATTTGGACGCACCGAAGACTGACTTGCGCTACACACCTCCTCATATTCATAACTAGTCAATTTACCCAACGGATGACCTTCGGGATACGTTGGAAAGTCGTGATTATGAGAACCATGCTTCACAACGTAACCCCATACCCCATCACCCCTATCTTTGGCCCGGATTTCAAAATTGCACCCAATCTTCTTCGTGCTAGTCAACCTCACATCTTTAGTTTTTCCGGACTGTACTTGCCACCAAAATGGCATACAATCTTCGCGTAGCCTAGGATCTTGCCACTTGTCTTCCTCGAATCCCCTATAGAAAGGGTTATATTTTGACGGGCCGCGATATCCCGTACGTGTTTAACAAGATCATCCCTATTTGAAAATAATAGGGATGTATCGAATTGATCACTGACATCCGGTCCCTACAACATCAATTAGAAACTTGCACAATAAGCAACGAATTTGTATGACATTTCGTGTAGCATTATACGAGATTTTCCTGGAACATCTCGTGTAAATGTACCCGACTTAAACCCATTTATCTCGTGTTATACAATACGAGATAATACACCATAACTCGTGTATAAAAACACGACAAATAGCATAAAACTCGTATAATCTAACACGAAATAGAGTAATATCGAATTTAAAAATCCAATCTTGAAAAACAATTTCGTTTCAAGATTGGATTTTTATTGCGACTTTGATCAAAACACCAAATATAACTTTAAAAACATACTTCATTGCTGCTTGGATTTTGATTTTGATGTGGAGAATTTGGTGGCAAACCTTCTTCTTCAAAAATATATTTCACAAGCTCAAGATCAATATGATCATAAAAACTTGGAGAATGTTGTGGAGAATCCATACTATGGTGTTAGATGATATGAGAATTAATGAAAATAATGGGCATAAATTTATGGGTGTTAAGAATAGGACAATGGTGTCACAACAGTTGCATGGGTGTACGGCAACGGTGTTTCTCTGTTGGGCCGTTGTCTGCGTGAATATCGTTTTTGATGTAGGGCTTCAGGGTGTATCTCGTGTGTATATACCCGAGATACTATGGTACATATCGTGTATACAAACACGATATAGTATTTGTTTCTGGTAATTATATCGTATGAACAATACACGAGATGCACCCTGATTACTTTCGTGTATTGTTCATACGAAATGCCTCAGTAAATATCGTGTATTTAGACACGACACACCATATAATAAAATAAAAAATGGTATACGGCTACATCGTTTATTTTTTTTTTTATTTTTTTATACATTCTAGATGACATTTAAAGTGTTTTTCATCTACATGAGTTTCCTCAAAATCCAAATGGAGATTGAGTTACAAATATGTGCCATTATTTAGGGTTTTTAGGGTTTTATGTGTCCCGATCTTGACAAAAATGGTATACGGCTACCTCATTTATTTTTTTTTAATTTTTTTCTACATTCTAAATGACATTTAAAGTGTTTTTCATCTACATGAGTTTTCTCAAAATCCAAATGGAGATTGAGTTACAAATATGTGCCATTATTTAGGGTTTTTAGGGTTTTATGTGTCCCGATCTTGCCAAAAATGTTATACGGCTACCTCATTTATTTATTTTTAATTTTTTTCTACATTCTAAATGACATTTAAAGTGTTTTTCATCTACATCACTTTCCTCAAAATTCAAATGGAGATTGAATTACAAATATTTGCCATTATTTAGGGTTTTTAGGGTTTTACGTGTCCCGATCTTGCCAAAAATGGTATACGGCTACCTCGTTTATTTTTTTTTAATTTTTTTCTACATTCTAGATGACATTTAAAGTGTTTTTCATCTACATCACTTTCCTCAAAATCCAAATGGAGATTGAGTTACAAATATTTGTCATTATTTAGGGTTTTTAGGGTTTTACGTGTCCCGATCTTGCCAAAAATGGTATACGGCTACCTCGTTTATTTTTTTTTAATTTTTTTCTACATTCTAGATGACATTTAAAGTGTTTTTCATCTATATCACTTTCCTCAAAATCCAAATGGAGATTGAATTACAAATATTTGCCATTATTTAGGGTTTTTAGGGTTTTACGTGTCCCGATCTTGCCAAAAATGGTATACGGCTACCTCGTTTATTTTTTTTTAATTTTTTTCTACATTCTAGATGACATTTAAAGTGTTTTTCATCTACATCACTTTCCTCAAAATCCAAATGGAGATTGAGTTACAAATATTTGCCATTATTTAGGGTTTTTAGGGTTTTACGTGTCCCGATCTTGCCAAAAATGGTATACGGCTACCTCGTTTATTTTTTTTAAATTTTTTTCTACATTCTAAATGACATTTAAAGTGTTTTTCATCTACATGAGTTTCCTCCAAATAAATAAAGTGGTATCACTTAAATGTGATAGGTTATATGATATTGTATGATCCAATATGACGTTTGTTCCTTGTCATGTATAAGTGTATAAATTTTGCTCAATTAACAACACAATTCAATAATATAACATAGAATATGCGTATCATTAACATCGTGTCGCAAATCATCGAAGAACACCTTCATTATGATATGTCGTATGGATATACACGATATTAGGACATGATATCGTGTTGTTGTGTTCGAAATTAATGACAGAGTAAATTTAAATTTCGTATAATTTCATACGACCTATTATTTAACCCAATTAGTTTATGTCGTGTAAAAGTACACGACATGAAGGCTTCTTGTCGTCCTTTCGAGCACGACAGACGAAGGGTAGTTTGGGAATTATTGGTGCCTTGTATATAAGATGCCTTGTATATAGAATTCTCCACCGAAAACCCATACTCCCTCTGTTCCGTCTGAATGAACGAAGACAAATTTTTTTTTTTGGGTGTCCATTTGAAAAAGTATAATCTAAAAATAGAGAACTTTTTATTATTTTTTTATTTGTGAGATTCATTTGTCATACTTATAATAACTATCCATTAACTATTTTCTATTTCATTTTGAAAGTTTCGTGTAGCTAGGAAACTTGGATCACGCAATAGGCAAAGGATGTGAGTACAGATGTGTCTCACAACTGTCCACACATCCACAGATAATGCAGCGGAATAAAGTAAATAAAAGTAAATAAAATGTAATAACTCAAGAGTTATATACGCCAACGATCCGTGTGATCGCAAACTAGGCTTACGCCCAAAAACCTTTTCACTATAAAAACTTATGTTTCTTACAAAAACAAATAAGTGAAAAACTAAAATATGAAAATACTAAACAAGTTCTAATCACCTTCTATGATATGAACAACTCCCCTTTCCCAAGTAGAACTTATTCAATCAGAAGTAAAACAAGAGAACTTTATGAAAACCTAGATGTGAGTTACGGATGTAAGCTCACAACCTAAAACTACAATGTCGAATGACTATGAAGAATGTGATTTTCTCTCGTAAATTATGTAACTTCTCTTTGTGCTGAAAGCCTTGTATTTATAGAGCACCTTGGAGAAGATCTTCATGCAATCGACTTCTTCCTTTGTGAGATTCCTTTCTATATGAAAACATATAACACACTCACAAGGAAATCAAATATTAGTAGGTTAGTCCTAATATAAAACTATGTACATAAATAAAAGATATTTACATAATTACAATCTCTTAATAAATTTAAGATACTTATAAATCTCCATGAAAGTCCCAAAATCTTCTTACCATATAGAAGTCTTTTGAAATAAGGAAACATAATAATGTTCCCACAAAACTCACGTTTTCAATCTCCCCCTATTTTGGACTTTCTGGTCAAAACCAAAGATTTATAACAAACATAATATTATGACCACGAGAATATTGAAAGACATAACTCCCCTGAATGGATGTGTGTCCGGATGTGTATACACATCCACACATAAAAACCGCAAAAGCAATTAGAACAGAATACTAGCAGTTTCATTAAGAAAAACCAAAAAACCATTCGAAACATCCTAATTAAAGCTATTACAGACCATTGTTTTAAAAACTAAAAACTAAAGCGAAAATTAAAAAATTGTCTTTAGCAACCATCACAAAGAAAAAAAACTTTTCTCCCCTAAATCAAAGATCAAAGCTGTCTCCACCTAAAGCCAGCAAGAGCTTTAGCTTTAGCAAAGCATTCACAAAGCAAAGCATCCCGGACTTCACTTCCAAAGAAGAAAGATCAACATTTGAACTAGAATCTCCCCCTTTTTGACTAGAAAGTTTAGCATACCATCTAAGGAGATTATCTCTAAGAGCTTTCAAATTATTGGCATGAGCTAAAGAGGCTTGGGCTTGAGCTTCAGCAGCTACAATTTCAAAGCATCCAAATCTTTCATCTCGAGCAAAGAAAATCTCTTCGTATGTGACATCGATGTGTCCACATCTTCCATACCAAGTTCAGAACAAGGCCAACTGGGAGATCAACATGCCTCCGCTTGGGGTCTAAAAGAGTTTTGGATTCCTTAAACAGGCAAAGTTTTCCACCCTTTCTTCTCCTCTTTCGGCCATTACCCCATTGGCTATGAGAATTTGGGAGATCAATGAAGGGTAAGGTAAAGACCATTTTTCGAGGGAGACTCTCCATAATCACAAATTTTTCTAAAAATGAAATCCCCAAAATTAATACGCTTCTTAAGTCCCAATCTATACAGAGCAAAGCTTGCATTCTAAGTAACAGAAGTTTTGTTATTGGAGGGACATAAATTGGGCAAGGATGGAGTGGAGAAAACAATAAAGGGAAGATAATGAACCACTACCTAAATCCTTAGGCTTTACAGCCAGGAAGTGACCTTTCCATGTGTGAGAGCGAAACCAGTTCATCCTCCTCAATAGAAACTACATCATCAAGATTATCACTCAATCCAAGAAAATCATTGATAACTGAAGGTGTAAAGTGAACAAATATTCCTCTAACAAAAACACCAGTGGAATGAGAGTAAGTTCTATCAAAGTTCTTAGGCAGATTGGCATAAAACTCATAGACCAATTTTGGATAGAAGGGAAGGGGATGGTCTACACCAAGAATAATCCTCTTTCCTCAAAAAACTTATCCATTCCAAGTTTAACAAAGGTGTCCCTATCCCTTTTCATCTCAACAACAAAGGCTTTAGAGGAAATTAACTCAAATCTATCAGAAGCCTTTTTGGACAGAAACTTTTTGGAAAAGGGTTTGGGGTTAGAGACAAGAGATAGAGAAGATGACATACCCAAATCAGCCTTCTTTCGAGTAGATGTGCGTCTGGATGTGGGCACATCCTTAGACACATCCTTCACAGGGAATGGCACTTTGATGGGTTCAACATCATTATCATCAGCATCGAGGAATCTAGCTCTTGGTCCTCTTTTTCTTGATCTAGCTCTTCTCTCCCAAGCTTGTAGTTTTCATCCGAGGCAGTGTCATCATCATCGAGCTAGAGTCGACTCTTCTTCTATTGGCTCCAAATCGGTCTCGGCTACCTTTTTCTTTCCCTTTACATCTTTTTAAAATCTTAGCCAGGGGTTCATCATCACTGAATGAAATAAGGTCCTCAACAGGACTAGAGACCAAGGGAGCAGAGGGCTCAGCTACTGGACTAGAAACATTATCCCTAGGGGGTGAAGCAGTATTGGGGATAATGGGATCAGAAGATATTATGGGAGAAGCAGGAGCAATAGGATCAACAGGTATTGCATGGGGATCAGTCTCAATAGAGATCAAAGGTTCGGCATGGGGAGCAAGAGGTAAAACCTCGAGAGGATTAATCACGGGACAAAGATCAATAACAGAGGGAGGAGTAATTTTTGATTTAGCCCTAGTCCTAATAAGAGGGACTATTACCTCATCATCTTCTTCTATTTCTTCAAGAACAATGGCCGTTGTAGGTTTCCCGCCAGGTTTTAGAAGGTTCTTAGCTTTGTCAGCCTCGACGGCATGAGTCCTACCCGGATCGTCGAAGACCACGAGGAGGCACCGGCGATGTAACAGACTTTGGGGGTTTTTCTTGGGTCAACTTCCTCTTCTTAGTTGAGGAAGGTTCAACAGCAATGGCGACATCCGATGGTGGGATCACCGGAGAGGATGGAGCCTTAGGGTTTTCCTCGGCAGAAACAGCCACGGCTTCCAATGAAGAGGATTTGGGAGAAGGAGCATCCATTGTTGGTTCAGACGAAGGTGAAGGAGAAGAAAAATCAGCAAGAAATTTAGAGATTACGGGATTTAGGAGAATGGAGTCCTCTCTTCTTGCTATTGAAATAGGCACAATGTCAAGAACATCTTCTTCTCTTATATTCGAATGCTCGGCCATTTAACAGAAGAAATTGGGTTGGTTGAACAGAGTAAAGAGGAATTAATGCAAGGGTGTGTGTGATTGAGAGCAAAGAGGAGGAAGAACAAAGGGTTTTGTCAAGGTTTATGGGGGATGGGACGGATGTGAGGTATATTAAATACTCACAGCTCCCCCTTTCCTACTAAAATTAGGAATCCTTTTTCAAAGAGGTTTAACATACCTCAAAATCCTTAAGAGTCCTCCAACGGCTAGAAATCCTTTGAGGTTGTAACACACAAGCACCTTCCAAGAAAATAAGGGATTAAAATAAATCAAGATTTTGTAAGATTTTTATGAAAACACAAATTGCTTCGGCATATCTTTATTTTTAAAATAGAATCCCAAAAGAATTTTTCAACCTTTTCAATCAAGGATTGATACACATCTTTTCTTTTCATGAAAGATATTGGAGATCAAAAACCTATATAATCAAAGAGTAAATTAAGAGAGAAAAATAATTGACTAGCATATTTACAAAGCTCCTATATGTCCTAAAATGCAATATGCCTAGCATGATGCAAGCACACAAGTGAAGGAAATATTCTCAGCTTATGGATGTGGCATAGGATGTGAGTCACATATTGGGACACATTTAGATCACAAAAAGTCAATGAGCAATAATCCAATCTGCACAGCCTCTAGGATGCATCCACCAATTTTTTGTTGTGGATTTTTGCAATGTGAGTAGCTTTCACTTTACTTGATCCCAAAGATAGCCCTTTTTCCCAATGATCTTATCAAGTTTGACTTCAAGTTTTCTTATGAAAATCACTTGATCACAATGGTATGGCTTCATACTAAGGGTGAAGCAGCTGTTTCTCACATATATATATATTTTCTTTTTTTTTTTTCTTTTAGCACCCACTGTGAGATACCTAGGAAGGTTATACCAAGTAATCAAAAGATTACATGGACAGGAAATACTCACAATTAAGTGATCAAAAATAATGTCAAGGATGAAGACTCACAAGTGACCACACTGAGAAATTTCGTGCTAATGCATGATATTTTTGGCTTTTTCTTTTATGATTTTTTTTTTTTTTTTTTTTTTCGCTTAAACTAATCTACAGATGTGTTAGAGGATGTGAGACACATCTGGTCTCACAACCTTAGATATCACACAAGCCAAGAGACTTCCTCAAGGAGGAAAATCTCTCCAAATCTAATGCCTTTGTAAATATATCACCAATTGATTTTCAGCCCCAACAAATTCCAGGACACACGCTTTTTTGTTCTACAAGATCTCTAATGAAATGATGTCTAATATCAATGTGTTTTGTTCTAGAATGTTGAACAGATTTTTAGATATGTCCAAGGCACTTTTGTTATCACAAAAGCAGTCAAAACTTTGCTATTTAATCCATAATCTTTTAGCATTTGATTCATCCAAAGTAATTGTGTGCAAGAACTCCCAAGGGCAACATATTCAAATTTCGGCAGTGGACAAGGACACACAATTTTGCTTCCTACTATACCAAGACACAAGATTATTACCTAGGTAGAAACATCCACCAGTGGTACTTTTTCTGTCATCACTATTTCCAGCCCAATCAGAATCAGTGTACCCAACCAAATTTGTGTTTGTTTCTTTAGAGTAATGTAGACCTAGGTTCACATCCCACTCACATACCTAATGATTCTTTTCAAGGCTTTAAGATGGGACACTTTAGGGTTGGCTTGGTATCTAGCACATAGACACACACCGAACATAATGTCAGTCTACTTGCGGTGAGGTAAAGCGGGCTTCCTATCATGCTTACGTAGAGGGTTTGATCAACACTCTCACCATCCGAATCATGGCTTAACTTTTGGGAAGATCCCATTGGGGTTCTTTGATGTGAAGAGTGTTCAAGCTCAAACTTTTTCACAAGATTCTTGGCATACTTAGACTGAGAAATGAACATGCCATCTTTGAATTGCTTAATTTGTAAGCCTAAGAAAAAGTTCAATTCTCCTACCATGCTCATCTCAAATGTGGAAGTCATGCTATCCACAAAGTTAGCTAACATAGGGTCAGAGTTTGACCCAAACACAATATCATCTACATAGATTTGTGCCACAAGAATCTCCTTTTTGTTTCTTCTCACAAACAAAGTTTTGTCAACCTCACCTCTCTTGAATCCTAGTTGAAGCAAATGGTCAGTCAACCTACCATACCAAGCTCTAGGGGCTTGCTTTAGCCCATACTGAGCTTTCTTCGCTTTATACACATGATTAGGATATTTGGAGTCCACAAAGCCTTTAGGTTGTTCAACATAGGCTTCTTCATTTAATATCCCATTTAAAAAGGCACTCTTGACATCCATTTGATGAAGAGTAATTTTGAGGTAACATGCAATGGCTAACAAAAGCCTAATGGACTCAATTCTTGCAACAGAGCAAATGTCTCCTCAAAGTCAATTCCTCAATTTTAGTGTAACCTTGAGCAACTAACCTAGCTTTATTTCTAGTTATCACACCTTGCTCATCAGTTTTGTTCTTAAAAATCCATTTGGTTCCTATTACATTACCATGTGAGGGTCTAGGAACAAGAGTCCATACCTCATTCTTTTCAAATTGAATTAATTCATCTTGCATAGCCATAATCCAACAAGATCTTTCAATGCTTCAAGAACATTCTTAGGTTCAATTTTAGACACAAAACAACGAAGCTTACCCGGGAGTATGCTGAGGAGCAACTCCATAAACCAGCCATCTTTCTATAATCAACTTTGTCCTTTTGTCTAGTTCTCACTTGAGCATGCACATCTCCCACAACTTGTGAAGTGGGGTGGTTTTTCCGGATTTTTGAAGGGATATCCTTTGACCTATCCACACACCCATTCACATTACCTTCTCGGAGCATCATCTGATCGTAATCCGAGGAACCGTCCTCGCACAGGAGTTTGAGTGGATGTGGGTGCAGATGTGGGTTCAGATGTGGAGGCGGATGTGTCCACATCCTTGGTTACATCCTTGTCGAGTTCATCATTTTTATCAAGACTTGGAAGTTTCTTTTGCTTTTTCAAAGACTTGTTTCTTCATCCTTCCGCCTAGCAAGCAACCCGAAACATCATCCTCAGCGAGTCTTGAGGTTAAGATCAAGTGAGTCATCAAATTTAACATTAGCAGATTCCATAATGGTCTTAGTTTTGAGATTGAAAACTCGTAAGCTCTACTGTTTGTGGAATAGCCCATGAAAATTGCTTTGTCACTTTTTGAATCAAACTTGGACAGTATTCTCTATCATTGAGAATATAACAAACACAACCAAACACATGAAAATATTTTACGGTTGGTTTCTTTCCAAGGAGAATTTGATATGGGGTGGCGGTGCTACCAATCCTTAGGAACACCCTATTGCCAATGTGACAAGCGGTGTTTAAAGCTTCGCCCAAAACTTTTTGGACGGGTTCTTTGAACTTAGCATGACCCTTGCCATTTCTTGCAAGGTTCTATTCTTTCTTTCAAGCAATTCCATTTTGCCGTGGGGTGATTGGTGCGTAAAACTCATGAGTGATTCCACTTAGAGTTGCAAAAATTGGTGAACATTTGATTCTCATATTCAAGTGCCATGGTCGACCTAATCCTCACAAATCTTAAGACCATAAAGATTTCTAACTCTTTTGTACCAATTTTTGAATTCTCCAATTGTTTCGACTTTTCTCTTAAGAACATTACCCAAGTGTACCTAGAATAATCATCAACACACACAAAGGCATACTTTTTCCTACCAAAGCTTTCTACTTCAATAGGTCCCATTAAATCGGTGTGAATCATCTCCAAACATCTAGTTGTGGAGCATTGTTGGACCTTTTTATGTGATGCTTTTGTTTGTTTTCCTTTTGACATGAACCACGTACATCGGGGTTCTTGAAGTTCGGTTTAGGGAGGTCTTTAATGGCTTCAAACCTTTGAAGTTCTTCCAGAGTTCTACGGCTAGCATGCCCTAATTTTTGGTGCCACAGATTGACATCATTAGCTTTTGAGCTTAGGCAAGAAAGATTGTCACCAAATTGGTAACAATTATCGCAGATCTAGGACCAAGAAACACACATTTATTATCCTTATCAAATACTTCACACAAGTGCTTATCAAACTTCACAAATAGGTCATCATCACAGCTTGATCGATGCTTATTAGGTTGGCTTTCAAGCCTTCCACATGGTACACATTGTGCAATTTTGGGAGACCCTTGACATCTAGGGTTCCTTTCCCAACAATCTTTCCTTGAGCACCTCCACCAAAATTTACTTTCCCTCCATTTATTATTTCATAGTCAAGGAGGATCGCTTGGTTTCCAAATATGTGCCTAGAGCACCCACTATCAAAATACCAAGAGCCGAGACAAGACTCTTGAGGGAAGAGTAGACAACATTACAGGTGGTAATTGGTTTGGCTACCCACTGTTTAGCAGCTTTTCTTTTTGGGTTGCGAGAGGTCTCAGATTGACTGGATGTGTGTTAGGATGTGTATACATCTTCTCACACATCCGAGGCCGTTTGAAATTACTGCATTTTTTATCGCCTTGAGTTTGTAACAGAAGGGCCTAATGTGACCAGGAGCTAGGGCAAGAATGGCAAATGTAATGCCTCTTCCTTGGTCTCTTCTCACTCGTAATGATTTTTTCTTTAAAAACTTGTTTTTTCACACTTTTAGAGGTAGAACCCTCATATCCCTCCTTTACAAAATTATTTTCAAAACCTATACCAATTTTGTCACGTTGACCCATAGAAAAAGCTTCTTCCATTTTCATTTTACTTTTGTTTAGCTTAGTGAAAGTATTATCACCTTTTCACATTCATTCTTGAATTTTTCAAGGTCAACTTCTCTTTTGGTCACAAGGACTTCAAGTCTTGCAATGGTATCCTTTTGAGCATCATTTTCTTTTGAAAGTACACTTTTTCATCTTCACAAGCGGTTAATTTATCGACAGAGATTTGTTTACCTTAACAAGTATCTCAATTTTGTCCAATCTTTTCATCCAATACGTATGCAGCTCCTTGTATGTGGCAAAGAGTTCCTCATAGGGAATGTCTCTTTCTTCATCTTCATCATCTCGAATCTCCTTTAATAGAGAAACAGCTTTAGCTCTAGTTCAGATGTGACACCGGATGTGTACACAACCGAGCCCACATCCAAGGGATTTTCAAGAGTGTTTTCTTCTATATCTCGAAAAAGCATTGAACACGTAATGGCAATTTAAGACAGACATGTTAGCCACTTCTTCTTCCTCATCCTCACCGTCACTAAGGGTAGCAGCTTAAGCTCATTCCCTTCTTTTTAAGTGTGTTAGCACACTCATTGGCATAATGACCAAAGCCACGACATGCCCTACATTGACGATTCAGATGATTTATTTTCAAAACTTGGCTTCTTGAATCCGGTGTCAGTGCTAGGTTTTGGCTTTTCGGCGATCTTGGATGTAGGTCTATTGGGAAATTTGCTCATCCTTCTATTTTTCAAGATAGAACTGAATTTCTTTGAAATAAAAGCAACATCCTCATCTTCAAGATTTGACTTGTCAATCTCGGAGGATAATTCCACAAGCTCTCTTGGTAATGCAAAGAAGCACTTTTGAGAGCAAGACTGTGTGTTTTGTTTTTCTTCCGAGCCTCAAGGTTAAGCTCAAACACGGTCAAGATTCCTATGATGGTGTCAAGACCTACAAGATTTGTGTCCTTTGTTTCTTCAATCACGGCCTACTTTAATGTTAAACCTCTCGTGCAAGGTCCTTAGAATCTTACTAACAAGTCTTGCATTGGAGATTGATTCTCCTAGACTTGTGCATTCATTTGAAATCTCATGAATCTTAGCAAAGATATGACACAATATCCTCGGTTTCTTCCATTCGAAGTAACTCAAACCTATCCATTAAAATCCTAAGCCCGGTAGCCTTCACACTTGGTGCTCCCTCACATTGAGTTTGCAAAATATCCCAAGCATTTGGCTATACTTTCATTTGTTATAAGCTTGTACATATTCCCGAAACATGGTGGAAATAGCACCCATGGCTTTTGAATTGTAATTTGCGGCTTGTATTTCATCAAGAGTCCATTATTCTTCAGGTTTTCTTTCAAAGAAGGACTCACCAACACCAAGATGGCTTTTTCTCCACGGTAGGAGGTTGCCATGCAACAAGAATGCACATCCAAGCTCTTTCATCAATACTTTTGATGTAATTTCGCATCTTAGACTTCCAAAGAGAATAATTTGTGCCATCCAAGACAGGAGGCCTATTTTGGTGATTTTGGCATTCCATAAGGACTACACTTTCTGGATCAACACTCAAGCAATATTTCGAGAGTTGGCTCGATACCAATTGAAAGTTTCGTGTAGCTAGGAAACTTGGATCACGCAATAGGCAAAGGATGTGAGTACAGATGTGTCTCACAACTGTCCACACATCCACGTATAATGCAAAGGAATAAAGTAAATAAAAGTAAATAAAATGTAATAACTCAAGAGTTATATACGCTACTGATCCGTGTGATCGGCAAACTAGGCTTACGCCCAAAAACCTTTTCACTATAAAAACTTATGTTTCTTACAAAAACAAATAAGTGAAAAACTAAAATATGAAAATACTAAACAAGTTCTAATCACCTTCTATGATATGAACAACTCCCCTTTCCCAAGTAGAACTTATTCAATCAGAAGTAAAACAAGAGAACTTTATGAAAACCTAGATGTGAGTTACGGATGTAAGCTCACAACCTAAAACTACAATGTCGAATGACTATGAAGAATGTGATTTTCTCTCGTAAATTATGTAACTTCTCTTTGTGCTGAAAGCCTTGTATTTATAGAGCACCTTGGAGAAGATCTTCATGCAATCGACTTCTTCCTTTGTGAGATTCCTTTCTATATGAAAACATATAACACACTCACAAGGAAATCAAATATTAGTAGGTTAGTCCTAATATAAAACTATGTACATAAATAAAAGATATTTACATAATTACAATCTCTTAATAAATTTAAGATACTTATAAATCTCCATGAAAGTCCCAAAATCTTCTTACCATATAGAAGTCTTTTGAAATAAGGAAACATAATAATGTTCCCACAAAACTCACGTTTTCACATTTTCTCTTTTCTATATCATTTTTTATACTCACAACATTTATTCTGCTATACATTTTTTCTCTTTTCTAGGTCACTTATCTTAATTTTCGTTTAAGGTCAAAACTTTTCCACTTCGAGTAGAACGGAGAGAGTACTATATGGTAACTGTGTTCATCATTAATATTAATATGTACTGAGGATAGATTAAATATGTTAGATATAGCTGGGATAATTGAACAAGTGAAATAGATACTAATACCATGTAAATTTTGAGGACCATATATAATGAATACTCCCTCCGTTCCCCGTGATTACAAACTAACTTTTTGAGTGTGGAAATTAAGGAAAAGTGATGTAAGAAAAAGAAAAAGTTAAATGTTGTGAGTATGAAAAATTAAATAGGAGAGAGAATGAGTGGAAGGAATAGTGAGGAGAGAGAATGTTGTGAATGTAAAAGTGAAGTAGGAAAGAGAATGAGTGGATGGAATAGTGAATATTCTTTGCCATTTTGAGAAGTTTGCATTTACGTGAAACGGACCAAAATAGAAATAAATTTGCATTCACGTGGGACGGAGGGAGTATATAAATAATTATTCCGCTCCACTTTAATTGATACCAATTTTTATTTTGTTCTGTCATATTTTTTATATTTATAATACCAATTAAATTACTATTTTTTCACTTATTTTTTTTTCTTACTTTACTTTTCTTATTTATAACATCTTTTTTCACTAATTTTTTTTTCAATTTTCTTTAATTTTGTAATAAAAAAATTAATATTAATTGAAGTGAAACGGAGAAAATAAGTAAAACTTAAACTGGCTTGATTGCAGGAAAAGAAAAAGGGAGAGTAGCAATCAATAACTGAAGGCACATGGGGTGTGGGTTATAGTCTCATCTACTATAACTTATAGTAGATGGGACTAGCCATCATGAAAGTTTGAATGAAGTAACAAACAATATCAATATCAATTATTCAGCTTACATGTGATTTTTTAGATTTTTCTGAAAATTTTTATAGTTTTTTCTTATTATTTTCATCATTTTCTGAAATATACAAAGTTTTATTTTAGACGTCCTATTTAAAAATGCACACTTTCAAAATAAAACTTTTTAATAATTCTTTATTCTTGAAAACTACTTGTTATAGTCACAATAACTATCTACTAAATATTACCGACCTCACTTTCTCTCTGATACATTAGTTTTTTTACTCATAACACTTATTTCACTATACACTTTCTTTAATTCTCGTGAAATATCAACTCTTTGATTTTTCAGATGGAACGTAGGGAGTATTCAGGGCCGTTCCAAAACTTTTGTGGGCCTCGGGCGAAATCAGATGAAGAGACCCCTAATTAATCGGACATTTTTATGATACTCAAATGTTATATATTTTTACGATACTCAAATGCTATATATTTTTACCTAGATAAAATAGAAGTAAAGTTACTAGGTTTATATAAAAAACAACAAGATCATTAAAAGAACAAGAACAAAAATCATTTGTGAAACAATTAAGCATCCTAAAATCTGAAGAAGAACTTTGTTTTTGATAGCTGAACTATGTTGAACTCCAATAAAATCAAACCTGAAAGATGACCAAAAGTAAAAAACGATTAAAGAAGCACATTATGATCATATAAACAAACTTTTTCGAGCTTTTCTAGATGCAAAATCATTAATAACCGTATCAATATCAATATTTTCCACAAAATCCTTCTCAGTAGACAAAATGGCAAGATCGCTCAACCTTTCTTGAGACATTGATGACCTCAAGTAATTTTTCAATAATTTCAATTTTGAGAAACTTCTTTCAGCTGATGCCACGGTTACTGGCATAGTTAAAAAAATTCGATACGCGATACTAACGTTAGAATAACATCTGCATCTTTAACAAATTCAAAAACTTCGAGAGCTGACATTGATCACATTGGCAAAGTGAATTGCAACACTTTTAATTCATAAAAGAAATCATCCAATCAACATCTGACACTTTATTGTGAGAAAAAGAAGTTGTGAACTTTAAGCAACATTCTCTTAATTCATGAGAGGGAAGTGCTGAAAGAAAGCCGAATTGATTCACCGTTCACGGCCGAAAAGAGCGATCCAGGACTAGGAGCAGGGTCGGTCGAAAAGAGCATTCCAAGGAAGAAATTAAGAGACGGTGGGAGGAGGAGATCTGATGAAGATTGAAAGGCTTGATTAATTATGATAGATTTAGGAGCTTTGTGTGCAAAATACAAGGAAAAAAATTTAAGAGACTTACGCAGAATACTAATCGACTTACAGACAATTATTTTTTCAAATTATGTGTAATTAGCAAACAAATAAATATTTATTATAATTATAAAAAAACATATACATACCATATATACTATAGCCTATTTAAGAATGGACCCCGAGCAATTGCCCTTGCTCCCTCTCTCCCCCCCCCCCCCCTCTTGGGCCGGCTATGGGAGTATTATTTATGAAATAAATAAAAATTAAATACTGGGACTCTATGAGCTAAACCCATATGAGGTCACATGGCAACTGGGCCTCTTGCCCTCTTCTCGGCCTCATTGATGTACCCACCCCTAATATAACTTTCTTATGGAATATTGAAAAGTAAAATTCAGGTTTTGGTGAAATATTTGCTGGTGATATTTACAGATATGTTGTACTCCCTCCGTCTCGCTCGAAGTAGTGTCTCAATTTTCCTTTTTGGGCGTCCCATTTAAAGTGTCTCAATCTCAAAAAGGAAAGTTTTTATTATTTTTATACTCTTCCTATCCCACTTATTCCCTCTCCTACTTTACTTTTACACTCACAACATTCTCTCTCCTAATTATTCCTCCCACTCATTTTCTCTCCTATTTAATTTTTCATACTCACAACATTTAACTTTTTTCTCTTTCTTACCTCACTTTCCTTAATTCTCGCGCCGATCTCATTTTGAGACACTTCGGGCGGGAAGGAGGAAGTACCTTTTTAAAAAAAAAATTGTGAAATTACTAATTCTCCATCATTAAATAACAAATTTCAATTCACACTGATTAAGATTTATGATACAATATAATGAGATAATTAAGAGTTTTTATATACTTATACATTTGTAATACTAATATATATAATTGTAATTTTTGGTAAATGTTTTTTAAAATAAATTAAAATATTCATTTTTAAGGACGAAGGAAATATTTGTTTGAGAATTTAAGACTTAGGTTATAGTCTTTTCGTGTCGAAATTTTAAAAAATAAAGTAATTCAAGAATTAAGAAAAAAAAGGTGGAAAAGATGGTGTGTTTTGAACAGTGGCGAAGCCAAAATTATTTTGAAAGGTGGTCAAAGATTTTTACAGGATAAATATTATGATTTAGATATTTGAATGTAATATACAAGGGAGTCAAAATATTAATTTAGTGTAAAATTTTCTCAAAATTAAAATTAAGGAGGTCAAAATGTATAAATTCATATTTTTTAGTAGTAAAAAGTCATTTTCTAAATTTTTTATAGTACTAAAATTAACTCATTCCAAAATTGAAGTGGGTGACCCCTTTTGCTTGAGTGTTGCCTCGCCACTGGTTGTAAATGTAGATAGTTGGGTAGAAGAGACAAATTGAGTTCGAAAATAGTTAGTGAATAATTGTTGTTAATATGGTATGTGGGGCCAACAAATAAAAAAGTAATAAAACTTTTTATTTTGAAATTTTAAACTTTTGTTTAAAATATATTTTGAGAAAATTTGAATTTTCCAGTGAAACACGCTGTGGCGGTGGTGGTGGACCGGTGGTGGGGCTTATGATTTCACTGTATCTATTTGGAATTTCTGTGTTGTATGGTCCATGTGTTTCTAGGTGCGTTTATCATAACTGATGTATTTTTCATAAAATTGTTATTTTGTACGAAATATTTTTAGAATTTTTTTTTATTAAGTAGCAATATATCCAAATGAAAATAATAAGTAATATTGTGATACCGAAATGTCTTTCGATTTCGATAAGTGTTCTGTTTTCACTTTTAGTATGTTTGAAAATAAGAGTCACATTTATAAATTAAAAAAAGGTTTTGCTCAAATTATACAATGATACAAATAATATATAAATATATAAAATTTATTTTTTAAATAATTTAACAAGTAAATTACAACATTTATTATTAAACAGGAGGAGTATATCAATTGTAGGAATATATAGAAGAGTCAAAATGGAGGTTTCTCAATTTACTTAGAAGTAATAATTGTGAAAAGGCCAAAATATGTTTAGTTTACCCCAAAATATACACTGATTTCCACTTTATTAACCCGTTAAAAAAGTCTATTAGAATATTATCTAAACTTTCAAATCGTCCCATTTTGAACCTTGACACTAATTAACGCTAGAAAATTTAAGAAAATAGATCATGTGCCTAGCACATACTTACAATTACAAATGGGCTAGTATGTAATTAGCATTAGTTTTTAAGGGATCAAATGCAAAGTATTTAATATAAAGTGTTAAAAATTTATTTCCTTTTCAAAAATAATTAACGAACATATCAAAAGTGTCGAGCTGGGTCAAGCAAGTAAAGCCCAGTCCTCAATCAATTATTGCCACCACTTTCTCAGTGGGCTTGGCCCAATTATAACATGGTTCAAGGCCAATCTTCTTGATCAGTCGACTTAAGTTCATTGTCCGACCTACCGGGTCCCGACCTAACTTAGTCCGACTCTACGATCCAGATTCTATTTCGGGTATGGTCCAGCTCAACCCATTAGTCAGGTCGACCTAATCCCAATAGGTGACCTCGACCTGCCAAACAAGCGTCGACCTACTGAGTCCAGGCGCACGTGCTTCTATTCTTTCCATAACTGGTTCCCTACAAATCAGGAGCCATTCCAGGACACGTTCTCATGACACGTAACCGCTCCACAAATTACGGGATTCATGCAGTTCTACCAAATATACCACGTACTATAAATACATGACAACCACCACGGTTTTAAGGTAACTGCAATTTTGTCATTTGAATATCTCTGTTCAATACATTATTTGCTCTCCGAAATACATCTTACTCTCACGCCCGAGGGTCTGAGCCGGAGACAAATCCGGCTGGTCGTGGGTTCTGATTTCAGGTCAAGGAATCAAGTGATTGGTCCTGCCACGTGGACGAAGATTGATAAGCACATTTCCTGCGGCATCAGTTTGGTTCCATTGCCGGAAAGCGTGCATTATTGACCTTGAAGTTCCTTTTCAACCCACAACCATGGTGACAGCAGACGGACATGTTTCTGACGCTTCGAATGAACCCAATGAGGGAAACACTAATGCTAATGCCAATGCTGGAAACGCTGATCTGCCTCCTCCCCCTCCACCTCGTCATCACGCTAGGGCGACGCGCTCTAATAGCGTTGCTGATGGCAGAGGCTTACCTGATGGTAGAAGAGACAAGCGACCTATGGAGGCGCAAGGAGCGCCGCCTCCTCCAAAGCGTCAAACGGGGGGAATGAATGCAGGAGACATGGCAGGTCCCTCAACCAACCCCCTAAGCAAAAAGGAGATGTTGTTAGAGCGAGCTCAAATTCTAGCAAAATTGATAGCAATGGAGGAGGCAGAGTAGGCTGACAGAAGGTCAGAAAGGGTGGCTCCCTCCCAGGTTTCTAACAGGCAGCCTGCTAGAAGTGCTACGCCGAATGAGACCGTGGGCCAGAATGTCGAGTGCAGGGTAGTGCAGCGGCCTCAATCCCCTATTCATGTTCCGAGTGACGATCTGAGAGCTAGCCTCAACAGGAATAGGGAGCAGGAAGCCCAGTCAGATCTAAGACGACAACTAGAAGCTAGTCGAAGCTTGCGTGATCACCTGCCAGGACGCAAAGGTCGCAGTCCCACAGGGAAAGAAATGGGCGCAGGTCGCCCATAAGAGAAGAGAGGCGCAGGTCGCTTATAAGAGAAGAAAGGCGCAGGTCGCCAGCTAGAGACGAGAGGCGCAGGTCGCCAGTTAGAGATGAAAGGCGCAGGTCACCGGTTCAATCAGTGAGGTCGCCCTCTCACAGGGATAGGAGGAGCAGAGAGATAACTCCTCCTAGGAGTGACAGACACAGAGCCCACTCTGGGAGGGAACCTCACCGCGAAGAAAGGCAAAGGTCAAATGATGTCTCCCATGCTAGGGACGACAGGCCAGATGCTAGAGAGTGGCTACTATGGAAGAAAAAGTTTGAACAGTGGGAGGCCGATAAGAAGGAAGGTGCTGGAAAGGGCGAGCGAAATGATTTTGCTCTTCGTCCCTTGTCCAAGGAGTTGCTCGATCGTCGACCTCCTCCAGGCTTCAGATTACCCGTCCTCGAAAAATATTCGGGTGCAACCAATGCCAAAAGCCACATACAACACTTAGAGGCTACCATGTGCTTTGTCTCCAATGAGGACGACATGATGTGTAAGGCACTTACTAGCACTCTAACTGGAGCAGCCCTTACTTGGTTCAATGGCTTGGCACCAGGTTGCATCTCGACTTGGTCTTATATGAGGACAAAGTTTCTGGATAGATTCTCGACAGCAGGAGCTCGTAAGATGACAGTCACCGACTTGAACAACCTGGTGCAAGGAAAGAGTGAAAGCTCAATGAGCTACTACACCAAGTTCAAGGAGATGGTCGACAAGATTGAGGAAGACCTCACGGACAGGGAGGTAATCAACTGTTTTAGGAATGGGATTGCTTCTGCAGATTTGGATTACGAGCTGACAGTTCGAACTGTGACTACTCGTCAAGAGCTGTTCGAGAAGGCCTACAATGTAGCATTGGCCGAAGAAAGAAAAGAGAAGAAAAATGGGAAAGGCCCCAAGACTGAGGTCGCTGATACTGATAAGAAGGACTCAGTCAAGAATGGGGGAAACAACAAGAATGGCAAGAATAGAACTAGGGCGACTGAGAAAGTGCCCGAAGCTTTCACTCCCTTAACGGTGAGTCGAACTGAGATAATGAACACGGTCGAGCTAGGCCCGCCTGCCCCTATGAACCCAGCAAATAAGTTCAGAAGGGACAACAGCAAATACTGCGAGTATCACAAAGATACGGGTCATACTACAGAGGATTGTATGAGTTTGAAGCGTATCATTCAGAGGTGGGTCGACCAGGGAAGGCTCGACGCATATGTGAAGAGACCTCAAGCAGGTGGTGGGGAGCGAGTTGCGGGTGGACACCCAGAACCGAGGCAGCCTAGGTTGAACTTGGGTGTTATCACGGAGCAAGCTAGTAACACTGCCATCAAACACAAGATATTCCAGCTCAGCAAGGCGCCCCATGTACCCCCTAAAAGCTACATCAGAGACGAGATGATTAGTTTCTATCCTGATGAGTTGGCAACCAATGTAGCAGCTAGAGAGCAGGTTCTCGTTATCCCAGGACTAATAGATGGGTGTACGACGAGCAGACTCTTGATAGACACGGGGGCCTGCAAGGATATTTTGTTTTACAAGACATTCCAGGAGATGGGACTCTCGAATGAGCAGCTCGAGCGATATGATGGCAGATTGGAAGGCTTCACCAACCACCGGGTCGATGCCAAAGGACAGATTGATTTGGATGTCGACATAGGCCAGCACCCCTACAGAGTCGTCTCCAAGGTAAAATTTATTGTCATCGATGTCAATAGTGATTATGCTGCAATTCTTGGTATCCCTGGTCAGGTCGCACTTGGAATGGTGGCCTATATCCCCTATCAGCGAGTTAAGTTCCCGACGCTAGCTGGAGTCGGCTGTGTACGAAGCACAGCTCGAGAATATCTTGACCATGTCCTACGAACCAGGAAGAAGAGGGAGCTGGAGATTGAAACTGCCGATGGGTATTTGAAGATGTCGAAGTCAGTCACCACAACTTCTAGACTATCTACAATCACCGAGGTGGAAGAGTCGACCTATCGCTCACATGATGAGGTCATGACGGAGTCGACACGTCACTCTGAAGTCACCATGGTCGATCCAGATACAGTTATGGTCGACCAAGTCTGCATAGGCGAGCTATACCTCCAGATCGACAATAACTCGGGAGCCATCACCAGTGAGATCGCAGATGAACTAGATGGCATGATTGTCGAGGAAGCTCCACACTTGGGGGACAAGGAAAGACAAAAGGTTAGAGAGATCATCATTGAGACCCTGCAATTTAGAGATGGTCCGGAGCTAGAAGCTGTGATCACAAATCCCTCCTATCCCGAGCAAAAAATTCAGATTGGAAAGCAATTGTCACCTGAGGAAAGATTGGAGATTGTCGAGTTACTCAAGGAGAGCAGTGACGTCTTTGCATGGCGAGAAGAGGATATGAAGGGGATCAAGGAAGAGGTCGCTGTTCACAGGCTGGAGGTCAACCCGACCATAAAACCCAAACCTCAGAAGCTGAGAAGCTTTGCTCGTGACAAGGAGGAAGCAATCAAACTCGAGGTACAAAAACTCTTAAGTGCAGGTATCATAAAGGAAGCTACTCACACCACCTGGCTAGCTAATGTGGTCATGGTGAAAAAATCCAACGGCAAATGGAGGATGTGTGTCGACTTCACCAATCTTAACCTTGCTTGCCCAAAAGACAGCTATCCACTGCCTCGGATTGACAAGCTCGTTGATTCCATTGCTGGACATTCCACACTCAGCTTTCTCTATGCCTATTCAGGTTATCATCAGATTAAAATGCATGAAGACGATATTGTGAAGACGGCGTTTCAAGCTGCTGGAGGCATTTACTGCTACAATATGATGTCATTCGGGTTAAAGAATGTAGGAGCGACCTACCAAAGGATGGTAAACAAGGTCTTTGCTTCACAAATTGGCCGAAACATGGAGGCCTACATCGACGATATGGTCATCAAAACAAAGGCCGGACGTCACGTGGTCGACCTAAAGGAAACATTCACCAATTTACGAGCAAAAGACATGAAGCTCAACCCGAGCAAATGTGTATTTAAAGTAGCGGCGGGAAAGTTCCTTGGCTTTATGGTGTCCCAGCGAGGTATTGAAGCCAGCCCAGAAAAGATAAAGGCTCTGATCGACATGCAGCAGCCAACAAATATAAAGGAGATGCAGCGACTCAATGGTAGGGTGGCAGCCCTAGGTCGCTTCATAGCCAAGTTGGCAGAAAGGTCTCTCCCCTTCTTCAAATCTATGAGGGGGACGAAAATTTTTGAATGGACGACCGAATGTCATTCGTCGTTCCAACAACTAAAGGAATATCTCGCTACTCCCCCTCTACTGAGCAGCTCGACTATGGGGGAGACATTGTTCGTATATCTATCTGTAGGTGATCAGTCAGTGGCAGCGGTGTTGGTTCAAGAAGAGGAAGGGCTTCAAAAGCCCGTATTATGTCAGTAAAGCTCTATCAGATGTTGAAGACAGATATTACAACGCAAAGAAAGTTGCGTACGCCTCAGTCGTAGCTTCGAGGAAGCTGCGAGCTTACCTTTTAGCTCATCCTATTGTTGTGCTCACAAATGCGCCCTTGAGAAAAATTCTACATAAGCCAGAGAGTTCAGGTCGTCTACTCAATTGGTCAATTGCTCTCACAGAATTCGACATCGAGTATCGACCTCGAAAGGCGTTGAAGGCTCAAGCCTTGGCAGACTTCTTAGTCGAGCTAACGTTCACCAAGAAAGATAGCGAGGTGCGAGTTCAAAAGGAGAAAGCTAAGGGAAAGGAGAAAGAGTCCCAGCCCGTCACTTGTCTACCCGACGACTGCTGGAAGGTTTACTCAGATGGGTCAGCAACGAGGAATGTTAGTGGAGCTGGGATAGTACTGATCGAACCAGAGTCTGGGACAGTCTACGAGGAGGCATTGAGGTTCAATTTTGAGGCCTCCAATAACTAGGCAGAGTACGAAGCTTTGGTTGCAGCCATCGAGTACGCCAAATGCTTTGGAGCGACCAAAATTGTAGCATATTGTGATTCCCAGCTAATAGTCAACTAGGTTCGAGGGGAGTACGAAGTGCTGAACTCTACGCTGATCAAATACTATGACCTGGTAAAGGAGTTGATAAAAGACTTGGAGTTTTGGGAAATTCAGAGGATTGGGCGAGAAGACAATGAATTGGCCGACCTGCTCTCGAAATTGGCTACTACAGACGAGCCACATGAAGAGCCTATCTCCTACCTCGAGAATCCAGCATATGAAAGGGTCAAAGTTCAATGCGTAGAAGACCCCTTAAGAAACTAGGTTCATGACAAGTGTTGGATTGAGGAAATGAAGGCATACTTGGAGACAGGTGAGCTCCCTGAGGACGAGAAGAAAGCTGGAGCTATCAAAAAGAAGGCTCCGAGATACGTCATTCAAGGAGACATGCTATTCAGAAGATCGTACACTAGACCATTATTGAAGTGCATCCACCCCCATGAGAGCTGACACTCATGACTTTGTTCAGCAATGCGACCAGTGCCAAAGGTTCACCAACCTACCTCATCTGCCTACAACGGAGCAAACTCCAGTAATCGCTGCTTGGCCGTTTGATATGTGGGGCGTCGACTTGATTGGACCCTTCCCTCTCGCCCGTGGAAACTGCAAGTACTTAATTGTGGCTATTGATTATTTCACGAAGTGGGTTGAAGCCAAACCTTTAGCCAGAATCACAGAGGAAAACGCCATCAATTTCATTCATGACTTCATCTGGTGTCGATTTGGGATCCCTCGAGCTATAGTTTCAGATAACGGCCTACAATTCTCACTGGCTTTCGAAGAAGAAATGAATCGAGTAGGGATAAAGCACTGGCAATCCTCTGTTGCCTATCCTCAAGGCAATGGGCAAGCTGAAGCAGAGAATAAGCTCGTCCTATCTTCACTCAAGACGGGGTTAGTTGGTCGACGTAGTAACTGGTTGGACGAACTCCCCCTTGCTCTTTGGGCAGTTCGCACAACCATTCGGGGGCCTACGCGAGAAACCCCATTCGCTCTTACATATGGTTCGGAGGCCATGGCTCCAGCTGAGCTGCGATTTCCTACAGCCAGAGTGGTTTTCTTCGATCAAGAGCAGAACGACACCAACAGATTGATCGACTTGGATTTGATTGACGAGAAGCGAGACACAGCCTACTTACGAATGTACAACTAAAAGCAGAGGACAAAGAATTACCATGACAAGAAGGTGAAGACGAGATCATTCCAAGTGGGTGACCACGTGCTAAGAAAGATTGAGGCAACAGGAAAGAGAACCTAACAAAACAAGTTATCTCCCAACTGGGAAGGTCCCTACATTGTTACTCGAATCATCAAGGAGGGAACTTACATGATTGCTCACCCCGGTAGTGAAGAGTTGAAACACCCATGGCACGCCACTCATCTTATCAAGTATTATTTCTAGTTCAGCTTCAAAGATTAGCTCAGTTTTAGTTTTAGCTCTCCACTTTTGATGTAAGCATTTCTCCTACTTCAATAAAAGTTGCTGTTCTACTCGACCCAACATTGTGTTGCACTCTACATTAATTCCAACAGACTCGATTCTTAATCAGTCTCGTTCTAACGAGCTCGATTCTTAATCAACTTCGTTCATTCAACAAGTTCGACTCTTAGTCGACTTTGTTCTAACATACTCGATTCTTAATCAGTATTGTTCTAACGAGCTCGATTCTTAATCAGCTTCGTTCATTCAACAAGTACGACTCTTGGTCGACTTCGTTCTAACAGACTCGATTCTTAATCAGTCTCGTTCTAACGAGTTCGATTCTTAATCGACTTCGTTCATTCAACAAGTTCGACTCTTAGTCGACTTCGTTCTAACGAGCTCGACTCTTGGTCAGCCTCGTTCATTTAACAGGTCCGAAATCTAGGTCGACCTCATGCTGAAATTATACAAGTCCAAAGTCGATTGAATCATCAAAAAATCAGTCCGACTAAAGGCCAATAGCAGCTCGTCTGTTCTATTAAAATCTAGCTCAACATTCAAGACAAATGGTTTTATCAATGAAAAACAGATTCAAGCAAAAGTCAGCTACGATTAAATAGAACAAAGTCCCCCAAAGCGGTCCAGGACTTAAGCAAATAAAGGTTACGAGTTAGTGTGCCTCCCAAAAAACTGGGCCAAGGCATCCATACAGGTACGCAAAACAAAAGCAAGAAATTGTTTTGGGACTTGTTTCATTGCATGCCAATCTAAATAACATCAAGCAGCTAGACCGGAGACATTTGGATCGCTAGTGGTAGCTCGATCTGTTGTATTCCCTTCTTGTTGCTGGAGGCATATGGGTTTACCCGAGTCTGAGAAGACTTGTTGAGCAGGGTCGTCATCTTCCTCCATATCTTCAGCATCTTCAATCTCTTGGATAACCACATCAAAGTTTCTGAGAGCTAAGGGAGGAGCAGTCCATCGTTCGCAACCATCTTCTTGGTCTTGCTGGGCTATGAAGGCCAGATCGCTATCAGTATAAGGAACGATTGAGTGACCACCTCGAGCAGCCATATCATATTGAGCCTCTGACGCCCATCGAGCTAATTGGTCAAGGGAGACTTCAGAGTTTGGATCCACTAGAGCTCGACGGGCCATGTGGCGCTTGCCCACGTCAAGGAAGTCTTTCGCTTTATCAATGATGTCATTATAATAGTCATCTCCATCCTTAAACTTCTCAACAGCTGCCTTAGAGACGGTTTCAAGCTCCTCCTTCCACTTGGCCCTAGCTGCGTTGTGCTCCTCATTCAGCTCTGTCAAAAATGAATCCCTCTCTTTGAGGACCTGGGTGATGGTCGCCAGTTCCTTCTTAGTCTCCTCATGAGCCAAACGCTCAGCATCCCTCTCTGCCTTCACCTCCTCCAGCTTGGTCCCTGCAGCCTTAAGGTCTTCTAAATCTTTGTCCTTGTCTGCCAAGGCTTTCTTCTTGACCATCTCCAGGGCGTCAAAGGAGTTATCCAGATCGTTGTACTTCTCTCTTAACTCAGACAGCTCTTGAGACTTCTTGGAGTATTGGCTCATAGCCTGCCTCTCCCTCTCAATGGATGCCCTCCAAGAGCTCTTGGCCTGCTCCACCATGATAAGGGACTGAATTAAAGAAATTGAAGTGTTAGCTCGACAAAGACTCGAAAACTAAAGTGACGACCTCAAAGAATAAGCGACCAAACAGATAGGGAGAATACAAGCTTACCTCACTCTGCACCAAGCCAGATCGAGCAGAGAACTCTTCTGGGGTCATCCCCTTATCAGCAAAGTGGGAGAGAAGGTCTACATCAATTGCCCTCCTAACTATGACCTGGCCAAGGCTCATCTTTGGGAAGCGGCGGCTCATGTTATTGACCCCACTGAGAGGAGGCACATCACTCAGCCTCTTTATTCGATCCTCAAGGGATTCTTGGTCAGTAGGAGAGGATACTGGAGGAGGAAGTTGGCTCGAGGAGACCGCTTTTCCCTTCTCAGTTCTTGATCTCTTCTTCGAGCTTAAGAGACGATCATCCTCCTCGTCAATGGCATCATCAACAACATTTACCACATGTAAAGGGCTAGCCCCACCAGTCCCTTGTTCAGAGGTCGCAGCATTAGATTCAAGGTTTGGATCGGAGCTCGGGCTTGGTCTAACCGACCTATTAGACTCATTACCCTCCTCAGTCGCTCCCCGAGCTTGGCTACTACTCTCCAAAGGATCCTCCGACCCAATTTCCTCCATTGGCACCATCCCATCATTATCTTTGGACATCAAGTTATTCCGTCTCTCAGCTTCTCTCTCTCTGTTAGCTCGAGCATTGGTGGCACCGTGAGCTTTCTTAGCTTTCTTATTGTCCGACACTCCAACAATGCGCACCATATTCGCTTCTTGTTCAGGGGTCAGAACTGCACCAAAACCAAGACAACAAAAAGTTAGATCGATAGATGAGAGTTCTACATACGAGCTACGGGTTCTATGTACGAGCTAACTATGTACGAGCTAACTATCCTACGTGTGAGCTAAACAATTGACAAGCTAAGAGTTGCATATACAAGTCAAATAATGGGCGAGTAAAGAAATAAAGACCAGTAAGCTCTTACCGCCAACGTGCTCCCCGTTGTCCTTACAGTAGTTGGCCGTCCTTTGGCAAAATTGGCACTTATCCTCGAATCTACCCAAGGCATGGGTGACCCAATCAGGATATATCGCGCCCCTATCAACAGGGACCAGAGGTTGCACTTCTCCCTCACCAGCCATCATCCCAGCTTGGATGTAATTGTACTTGGTGGTCCCCAGGCGTTCCCAACTAATAGGTCCCCTATTAGCCAACTGGCATAGTCTCTTATACAGATCAAAGTGCCAATGTGGCTCCCAATAGTTCTCCTCTTCTATAACATCTGTTTCAGCGTTGGGTAGAGGGAATTCCCATCCTAATCTACTCTCACTACTACGATATGGGAGTTCCACCCACTCACCTTGCTGGGAAGGTTCATAAACAGTTTGGGGGAGTTGGGTTTAGATGGAGTGATGATTCCCATATCAGTTTTACCAAACTTAACACTGAAGAATTCTTTAAAAACCCTCATGCAAGGCTCATATCCAAGAAACCTATAGACCATGGCAAAGCATACTAGGACCCTGCAAGTGTTGGCTCCCAACTGGAGAGGCAAAGCATCCGTACACTCCATGAACTCATTGATAAAAGGATCAAGTGGCAACCTTAGGCCAGCTTCGAATTGACCGTAGAAGAAAGCTACCCTAGTGGCATCCTTGGTGAACGTACTTCGAAATCGATCCATAAACTCCTTCCTACTGTGGATTGTCACCCTAAATTCCTCCCTATTTACCTCACAGAAGTCATAGATCATAGCATACCGAGACTCCAAATTCTTCTTCCCTCTCATTGGTCTTTGAGGGACATAGCCCCTTTCATTCCTCCCCGATACAGCCAAGGAGTTGAATGCATTCACAATCCTGGGACTTGAGGAGGTAGATGCTGAAGCCCCTTCCTGAGCTGCCATATCTGTACAAGAAGAAGAGGAAGCAGGGGAGTCAGACCTATGATCACATTCAGGAGACCTGCCTAGGGGCGACCTACCTAAAGGCGACCTAGACTCCCCTGGAAAACCTTTCCTATTCCTAAGGAAGGAGGGTTTACTGGCATCCCTAACATAAAATAGTGATATGTGGTCAAGCAATTCATGGAAGAGATGAAAGGAGACAACATTTGAGTCGTCAATTATCAATTCACCTACGTCTTCTCCTATGGGCAGTCCTATTTCACTGAAATTCAGCCTCCACCTTGTCAAGATGGAGGCACACTCATTCAAGGACATCTCTCTCCACTCTCCGTTTATATGTTTGTACACTCGATGGTTCACAGTGCAATACCCATACCAAGCTCCTGGCTCACTACTGAAGGTTCTAGCCATGGCGAAATCAAAAATAAAACAGAAATTGAAACCCTAATGCAAGAAGACGAGAGGAATACCTTAATCAGTTTCGAAAGAGGAAGCTGTTGCAGAAGACGAAAGCCCAGTTTAAATCAGTTGCTGTCTCGCTATCTTCGCCGGAGTTATGCAAGAGTTTGGAGAAAGCAAAAGTTCGAAATGGAGAAGGACTCTGGTATTTATATTTTCCGAAATTGAGAAGGAAAAAGAAAAATTCAAAAATTATTCTCCTAATTAAATGAGGAAAACAGTTCCCAAGGCGGTTTTCCAAACGTCAAAATAGTAATGATTGCGGAATACGACGCTCCTCCAGATCTGACCGTTCGTTGCCAACGTCCAGGATTGAGCCACGTCACCTTTGGTCGACTAAATATCAGAGCGAGCATCGACTTGCGAGTAACGGCAAGCTTCATCAAAATTTCCTTAACTTCCTGGTCGACAAAGTCAACTCAGAAAGTTGGGGGCCACTGAACATACCAAAAGTGTCGAGCTGGGCCAAGCAAGTAAAACCCAGTCCTCAATCAATTATTGCCTTATAACATGGTTCAAGGCCTATCCTCTTGATCAGTCGACTTAAGTTCATTGTCCGACCTATCGGGTCCCGACCTAACTTAGTCCGACTCTACGATCCAGATTTTATTTCGGGTATGGTCCAGCTCAACCCATTAGTCAGGTCGACCTAATCCCAATAGGCGACCTCGACCTGCCAAGCAAGCGTCGACCTACTGAGTCCAGGCGCACGTGCTTCTATTCTTTCCATAACTGGTTCCCTACAAATCAGGAGCCATTCCAGGACACGTTCTCATGATACATAACCGCCCCACAAATTACGGGATTCATGCAGTCCTACCAAATATACCACGTACTATAAATACATGACAACCACCACGGTTTTAAGGTAACTGCAATTTTGTCATTTGAATATCTTTGTTCAATACATTATTTGCTCTCCGAAATACATACTTACTCTCACGCTCGAGGGTCTAAGCCGGAGACAAATCCGACTAGTCGTGGGTTCTGATTTCAGGTCAAGGAGTCAAGTGATTGGTCCTGCCACGTGGACGAAGATTGATAAGCACATTTCCTGCGACATCAATCAATATTATCTTAAATAATTAATATATCCTGAAAAAATATTTTTATATTTTTAATGTTAAAATTAAATTTTTATGTTAAAAAATAAAATAGTAAATGTCCAAAGAAATATATTAAAATTATCAAAAATAATTAATAATTAACATATCCTGAATAAATGTTAATATTTTTAATTATGAAAAAAATATGATTAAAAAATAATCCTATAAATAAAAAAAAATGTATTTTTTAAAGAAAATTGTATTTGTTTTAAAAAAACTAAATAATTGATATTATTTTAATTTAAAAGTTTTTTTATATTTTTTTAAAATACAAATGAAACATTATAAGGTATTTTTATTTTTAGAATTTTTTAATAAATTATTTTATTTATTCAAGAAAATACAATTTTCTTTAAAAAAATATTATTTTTGATTTATAATATTCTTTAATTTTTAATCCCATTTAAAATATGTTTTCTGAAATTATAATATTTTTAACATAATGTTAATATACGCTATTACGGACATTAACAGTTTTTTTACAATAAAAAAAAAGTTATTTTATTTAACATAATTTTTTTAAATAATTTTTTGTTACGAAATATTAATTATTTAAGAAAATATTAATTATTTTGAAAAAAGAAATAAAAATTTAACGCTTTATATTTAAAACTTTGCATTTGACCCCTTAAAACAAATAATCGTTACAAACTAGCTCATTTGTAATCATGCGTTTGTCACATGATATATTCCGTTAATATTTGTAAAGTTCGTTAGTAATAAAATGCAAAGTGGGATAATTTGAATGTTTAGATATCAAACATATAATGACTTTTCAAATAATCGAGTAAAATAATAATCGATGAAGTAGATAAGTACGTTTTCATGAAGCATTTCTTATTTGTTGTCTCGATATTGCATGTTATGTTAGTTGCTTTCATGTGTCATGAAAACCATTTAATTTAATACTCCTTTCATCTTTTCATTTTTTTAATATGAAAGTAATTTAAACAATAAATTTAAGTTATTTTAATGAAACTTTTTTGTTTTTGATATATAATTATAGATATAATTTTTAAATATTCATTAAAATAATTAAATTCACTTAAAATTATTGTTTAAAGTATATTCTGAACGAAATAAAAGTGACGGACTAGCCCAACCTACGAAGCTCAATTATTCAAACGTTATTACAACAACATCATCGAGTGGTCCGACCCAGTTATTATAAGGCCCATGTCCCATAAAAAAAGATCAGTCGACCTAGCTCATTGTCCGATCATTATTGGTCCCGACCTAACTTTGTCCGACATACGATCATCTCCTTATATAAATTCTATCTGGCTATAATACAAAGTCAAGTCGACATTGATCCAATCGGGCGACCTCGACCTATAGAGACGTACGTCGACCTAATTAAGACTTTCCATAAATGCTTCCTACAATTTCGGAGTACGTTATGCCGTTATTATTTTCACAACTTACGAGATTCTATACAATCCTACTACAACACAAACTCTTATCAAGGCTATAAATACCTCACAACATCCAACGTTCAAAGGTAATGCCTTATTTGCAATTCAATTGATTTCAATACATTCAATTATAGTTTATAAGCAAAACATGTGATACTTACTCTCACGTCAGAGAGTCTTAGCCGAATACCATTTCGGCTAATCGTGTGTTCACTAATTTCAGGTCAAAACTATGAAATTAACCTAATTGCTGGACTAAGTGTGTAAGGCTGATCAACACGTTTCTTATAACATCATACTCCCTCCGTTTCATGATAATATATAAACTTTCCTTTTTGGGCGTCCCACAATAATATATACTTTCCTAAAATGGAAAGAAATCTTTACTATTCCCTCCACTCATTTTCGCTCCTACATTATTTTAATACTCACATCACCATTATAATTTACTATTCTCTCCACTCATTCTCACTTCTATTTTATTTTCACACTCATAACACTTTCAATATAATATTTCTTTCTTAATTCTCGTGCAAAACTCAAAAGTCTATAAAAAGAGGGGACGGAGAGAGTATTCATATTAAAAAAACATAAAAAACTTACGACAGCGCATGAGCTAATTCTGACAAAGCAGTATCGGATCATAAAATTAATCCGGTAAAATAAAAAATCTTTTGGAAAAAACAATTAAAAGATGTTAGTAAATCCAAGCCAAAAGGCAAAAGCTAATGAAAGCCGTACGAGCACAGTTATGTTTAACAATAATAAATTATTACAAATAATCATATAACAAATCTTAATCTTAACCTTTAAGTACGGTACTAAAAAAGTTCATCAATCCCGTTTGTTGTGCAATTGTGCTATATTTCCAATGTTACTCTCTCTCTCGACAAAAGACAAAAACTTGGGTGAGAACAGAGATATCCGTCTCATTCATGAGATGGGTCATTCCGACTCGAAACTCGCTCCAGCACTCGACCAATAACCCGGAGTATAAATAGACGAACCCGTCCAAAAAACACACAATACACACAGTAAAGACGGTGAGTATTGTTCGAGAAGCTTCAGCGACCATCTCTATCTCTCCGGCAGCAACTGTCGTTCACCGTCGTTCAACCGTTAGGTAACCTCTTTCAAGTCGATTTTCTTCCTTAAAAGCTTTTCATAGAGTTGCATTGTATTTTTGTTCGAAGTTTTTGTAAGATTTTCCCCAATTTTTTTTTTCAAATTTCAGGTCGTTTTTTACATCATTTTTGTTTGATTTTAAGTGCGACTCTTGCATTTTATGTTTTGTTTTTTTCTTTTTGTTTTTAATTTCAAGTCGATTTTGGTCATATTCTTCATTTCTAGGGTTAGAGATGTTGTTGTTTGGTTGTACTTTTTGTGGTTTTTCATATTTTATTGTGTTTTTATATGAAATTTGTTATAATGTATCTTTGTTTATTTTGTATTTTTCTATTGTTGTTCTTTGTTTCGGTTCATTTTTTTGTTGTTTTGTTTTTTCTTTTTTGGTTATTTTCTAGGGTTAGATATGTTGTTTGTTTTTGTTCTGTTTTTTTTTTGTATATATATGTGTTGTATCTGAGTTTTGTCCTGTAGTATTACTTTTTGTGGTGTAGGTGTTCACATGATTGTGTAATAGTTAGAATAAGATAATGTTATAGTGTTGACTTAAAGTAATAGTTTGTTTATAGGTGTTCATATGATTGTGTAATAGTCAGAATAAGATATATTTTGAGTAATACTTTTCATTTATTTAATTAATAGTTGGTATTGCTATAAGTAATAGTACTACACTTTTTGAAGTAATAGTGTTATTTTGAGTATTACTTAACATATAATATTGATATTATTTTAAAGTAATAGTTGTTTTATAGGTGTTCATATGATTGTGTAATAGTCAGAATAAGATAATGTAATAGTGTTGATAATCATTATGTAATAGTTTTATATTTGTTAATGTAATGTTTTTGAGTACTAAAATTTTGTTTTGTTGTTTTTTAATGGATATAGAATGAAGAGTAACATTAAAAAGTTTATTAAAGGAAAAAGGAGATCGTCAAGATTTTCATCTAGTAGAAAGCAGATTAACCAATCAAGCCCTATTTCTCTTGTCGTTAGCTCAGATTCTGATAAATCTCCTGATCTAGCTATGTTTTTTTATTAAGCTTTATTTAGTAAATTATGATTGCTTAACTTTTTATTCTAATTATATTTATACTGTAATGTCAGTTAATCAGATGAAAAAAGGATTGGTTGATATATTGGAAGATCACTACTAGAAACAGGCCGATTTCCGACGAAAATTTACTGACGGACCGTCGGTATTACCGACGGAAAATCAAGGTTTACCGACGGAATATTAATTTTTATTTGTCGGGTTTTTTTTTAAAAAAAAATCATTTACCGACGGAAATTTCCGTCGGTAATAATTAATTTCCGTCGGTATTACTGAAGGAAATTTCCGTCGGTATTGCTGAAGGAAATTTCCGTCGGTATATTGGTATATAAATATTTTGCCCCTTGCCCAGCCCTTTCTTATTTCGAGCCCTAATTAAAAACCCTTCCAATTTCTCTCTCTTCCTCCCTCGTCCGCCTCTCTGAGAGATCCCCCACCGCAACCCTAGCTTCTTCCATCTTCGTTATGACAAATTCGAAGAAGGCGGCACAAAAGAAGGCCGCCCATTTCGCCAAGAGAGGAGGAAAGGCACCGGGCGCCGTCCTCGAAGGCTTCGTTGAACGCAAAGCGCCGGATTCGATATTTTAGCGGATGGGGTTGGGGCGCTTCATCTTTCGGATCGAACGTGCACCGGTGTGCTTTGTTCACATCCTTTATCCATCCAGGGATATCCGGGTTCGTTTTCCCGATCTGATTTGTCTCTATTTCATTGTAGTTTTTTTTTTCATAGTTACACTTTTGCTGCTCCTGGTGTAGATTTATGAAACATCTGTTTTCATGGGTATGCCTTTCTATTTTTTTTCATTGGATTTATGTGTATAGGAAGATTTTTTGCTTTTGGCAATTTTCTTATTTTTGGTTTCCTTTGAATTTCTATGGATGTGAAAATGAAAATTGCTTTTTGGTGATTAACTGAGCAAGAAAGTATGGAAAAGTCCTGTAATGGTTTGTATTACAAATGTTTAATTTGTTTTTCTTGATATTTATCCTGTTTGTTTTGCTGGGTGCGATTGAAGCAGCTTGGTGTAGGTGGTGTTATTACACTCAACGAGCCCTATGAGACTCTAGTTCCTACTTCATTGTACAAAGTGAGTGACTTCAGTTCTTGAACTTATTTTCTGTGCTTGTTTGTGAATTTAGTCTAGTTGGAATCTTGCTTATAACATGATTTTTACATTTTTGTACATGAATTTCCTTTTCCCTCCTTTTACAAGTCTCCTCGAGTTCTTTTGAACCCAGAGAATAATATTTCATCTATTTCAGGTGTTGTTTTTAACGAGATGAAAGGTGTCTACTCGCAACCAGATAGCGTATTAGGTCGAGCAACTCAACAGGTAAATTTTATTTCATTAGGTTTTGAAAACATAATGATTTAGTAAGCTCTGTTGAGAAGGAGACTTATTTGGGACACTTTTTCTTCTTCACAAAGGACACTAATTTAAGGACAAAGTGAGCACAAGGCAACTTGGACTTTGGAATGCATGACCAATACAGTACACACACTGCAAATATAGATACTTGCGATTGTCCAAATCTGACATTTGTAATTGTATCTTTTATTTAAATATCGCAGGCACTTTTTCCAGACAATACCTATGGTGTTGATAGTGGAGGTGATCCACAAGTTATCCCCAAACTCACATATGAAGAGTTCAAGGTGTGTCACCTTCATTTCTTTTGTATCTTTTTCCGTTATATAAAATTTTGTTACTGAGTTTTCATTGCTCTAACTTGTAAGAGTTTGTAATGTTCTGCAATCTACTGTTTAATTGTTATGTGGCTGAACATGCAGAATCTATTTTGTTTGATAACTTGAATATTCATGAAATTATGGTTAATTATTGTTCGGTAATTTTAATATGTAATCAGTTTTTACATACAAGCACACACGCGCGTGTATTAAACATATGTGTCTGCGTTTGCGATTTCTTAGCTTAGTGTATTTTCACCTCTGTTTCTCAAATTCTGCTTAAGTATCTATATTACTTTATTCACACATTCAAATTTCATTTTTATTTTCTTTCTTTTTTTCATTTGTAGTTATTGAACACCTTTATCTTCTTATAAATTTTTTGTTAGTCCTTTTTTTTTTCAGTTGACGATTCCATATGAGGTCATGTCAGTCAACCCTAAATCATATTGAGAAGGTTTAATTTCATTTTCAACCACTGTACTTTACCTCAACTTTCACTTCAACCACTTTACTTTGTTTTTAGCACGGAAATCACAAAAGTTTTGGAAAACTATCATTTTAGCCACATATTCGTTAATTAAGGCACGAATTAGCCACGGATTAGAAACGGATTAGCCATGAGTTGTATCTAGTTTGGATGCTACTTTTTATAGTTCTTGTCATCTTGGATTAGTTGTACTTTTCTTAATTATATATCAACATTGCAGGAATTTCACCGGAAATTTTACCACCCAAGTAATGCCAGAATATGGTTTTATGGAGATGATGACCCAAATGAGCGTCTGCGCATATTGAGTGGTATCTATTTTTTCACTCATCTAGTTCTTTTGTGCTCTACTTTCGTACTACTACAGGAAACATTTTATTGGATATGAACCAACAACCATGAGGTCGAATTCTGTCTGGATTCTAGAGAGTCGAGTCTGGACAACAATTTGAGTAGTCAATAACATGTATTTGCTCCATTAATAGAGAAATACATCGTGAGTAACCCTCACTGTGTGACCGTTGAAATGCAGGTAGTATTTTAGCATTTGCAGCTCTTGTGTAGACCTGTTACTTTCTTATTTCACCTATAAAGTAATAACATGCACTGATTTTTCGTTAATTTTGTCAGCCTGATTCAGAGATGGCTTCTCGTGATGAAGCTTTTGAGCGAGAAACTTTACAAAAAGTCAAAGCAAGTATGACTGAAGAAGATCTTGCTGAGTTGGCACATGTGACACATGAACTAAAATTGAAGCAGGAAACACCTGACCCACCAGAGGCTCTCAAAAGTGTACCAAGCCTCTCCCTGCAAGACATTCCCAAAAATCCTATTCATGTGCCTATAGAGGTAAGCATATTTTGCTTTGTATCTGAGTATCATCCTTATTCATCTTCCTGTTTAGAAATTATACTGAACTTATTTTGAATATTTGTAGGTTGGTGATATCAATGGGGTAAAAGTATTGCAGCATGATATCTTCACTAATGATGTCCTGTATCCTGAAATTGTTTTTGACATGAGCTCTCTGAAGCAAGAGTTTCTTCCGTTGGTGCCACTTTTCTGGTAAGATGCTGGCATAGGTAGACTGTCATCATTCTACTTTTTCAGCTAGCTTATGCATTGCTAATTGCTACTACTTAGGTGTTTTAACGTACTCTATGGATGAATATATAAAATGATGCCATCAGTTTTACACTCAATCTCAGATTGATTCCTACAATTCAGTTCATCCAACTAAAGCCCACAAATTAAATTTTTATTTATACACGCACATAGCTTAAACAACTTTTAAAATACATGTTTGGTCATATGCCCTAGACGTTAAAAAAATAAAGGGATTGAATAGTCTTTTCTCCTCTTCCCATTCTGATCATCGTGCACCAATCTTCATCTTAAACTACTATCTGATTTGCTGAACAGTCAATCTTTGTTGGAGATGGGTACTAAAGACATGGACTTTGTGCAACTAAATCAGTTGATTGGAAGGAAAACTGGTAGAATATCTGTAAGCTTTGCTTAAATGCTTTGAGAAGTTTTATATACTGACTAAACCCAATATTTTGTTTGCCTTCATTTGTTTTTTCTTCTATTTTTTCTTCATTGAATCTAGTTCTACGGTTTACTTCAAGTCTTTGTACATATATATGCAGGCTCATCGATAAGATCAACAACTCAATAGGTCAAGATCCAGATTCAAAAAACTTAATCGGAGTGCTGGATATTTATGGATTTGAGAGTTTCAAGACAAACATGTGCTTAACTGGTACGCCCTTTGTTTTCATTGTGGCGAGATCTGATTTGTGGCTGTGAGCTGCAGAGAGTGTATTCATGTAAGGGGTCCATAAGTTGTACCTATGTTTCATAACTGTTTTCGTAGAACCTATTGTAATTGAATGTTGGTATTTTGGTGATTGAATGTTTAATTGAGTTGTATTTGAATGTTGGTATTTTGGTGATTGAACATGTTGCAGGTGGATTTTTAAGTATTTCATATATTTTTTTTTCAATTCTGAACAATTTACCGACGGACATTTCCGTCGGTAAGTTTCTTAAAAAATGATAATATTATTACCGACGGAAATAACCGTCGGTTATTAGCAAAATCACCGACGGAAATATCCATCGGTAATCTCTCCGGCAATACGCCGGTCATTGGCCGGCGACTTTCTTTACCGACGGACCATTTCCGACAACATAAATGCTTTTACCGACGGACGATCCGTCGGTATTACCGACGGAAAGAGTCCGTCGGTATTACCAACCAGAATATACCGACGGACTCCGACGGACTATTTCCATCGGTAAAGCTTTATTAGCGATGGAAATTGATCTTTATCGACGGAAATTTCCGTCGGTAAAAGGACAGTTTCTAGTAGTGGATACATCAATTGAAAGATCTTTGGTTCTTTATCAACCTCTTTCTCAAGCAGGTAATGAAGGGGATATATTGGAGGATACCACCGAAGGATTAAAACAGATTGATGAAGCTTCTGTTGGTGGTGGAAGCGTTGGAGTAAAACAGAGGGATGAAGCCTCTGTTGTTGAAGAAGAAAATGTTGTTGTTGAAGAAGAAAATGAACGTAGTGGTGGTGGTCTTGTTCTGTCATTGGAAAAAAAAGATGGTAAAGTTGTACGTATTAAGCAATCTGCAAAGAGACGTCGGCTTGGGAATAAAGGTTATGAAAATATATCGAAGGAAAAGTTGGATAAAGAGCATACTACTAGAAATGTTGTCACTAGATCTTCATCAAAACCTGGTAGTGAACAAAATGTGGAGGTGGAAAAGAAATCAAAGGAAAAGCATACTCCAAGAACAGTTGTTACAAGATCTTCTCCGAAAGAAAAAGGTGTTGTTACAAGGTCTTCTCTTTCACCCAAAAATGTGAAAGAGAAGAATGTACCTGGGAAGAAGGATAAGGAGTTGAAGAAAGTGCCTGGGAAGAAAGGCAAGGATGAAAAAGCTGTTGAGGAGATGCTGAAGGAAATTAAGTTGAAGGAGAAAGGTGTTGTTAGAAGGTCTTCACCAAAAAATGTGAAGAATGTGGATGGGAAAATGGAAAAGGAGTTGAAGAAAAAGTCTGTTCATTTGAAGAAGGAGAAGGATATCAAGGAAAAAGGATTGAAAAGATATGCTGTTGTTGATTTGGAGGGAAGTGATTTGAAGAAAGTGAAAACTGAAAGGTTAGTAATGAGTAATATTTGTAATGTTTTATAAGTAATAGATACTGCTTCATAAAGTAATATTAGTTTTATAAATAAGTAATAGTTGATAATTCTTATTAGTAATATATACTGTTTCATAATGTAATATCAGTTTTATATAAGTAATAGTTCATAATGCTTAGAGTATTAATTTAAGTTTAATCAAGTAATAACTGGTTTTTTTTTTTTTTTGTATAGGCCGCCATTTGTTTCAAAGAGTGTTAGCTTGGGGATAACCGAGATGGTCAAGACTTTTAATTCTGATCAAAGGGAAGCAGTTATTAGTATGGGATTTGGAGGTCTTCTTGAGATGAAAGTGAAGATTGTTAATCTTTCAATTGCAAAGTGGATGGTTGAGAGGTTTAATGGGGTTTCTAGGATTCTTGATGCATCTAATGGTGAGCTTATTCAGTTAACTGCAGAGGATTTTTGTGATGTTTTTAAATTACCAATCAGTGGTCTTAAAGTCGTTTCATACAAGCGCAATGATGATCAAACTGAGGCTTATACTCGCTTTAAAAATGAGTATGGTCTTACAGTTAAGAACCTTTGTGAAAGATTTGAGGAATATTTTGACTTCGATATTCTGGTCAGTTTGGTGATGATTTTAAGATTTTGTTTGCCCTGTATTGTTTGTCAAGTTTCTTTGTGCCAAGGGGTAATTATACGGTTGTGTTGCCCCTGTTGAAGACTTTGCTTGATGTGCAGAATATTGCGAAGTATGATTGGTCATCTTATTGTTTTGATAAGTTATGTAATTCAATCCACAAGTACCACACCCAGTCGAAAACACATCTTCGAGGGTGTTTGTTGGCTTTTACTATAATTTATCTCCATCGATTGAATTGGAGGGGTACTGTTTCGCCAACTATACTCCCACTTATCAAACATTGGACCAGTGAGAAAATCTTGGAAAGAGTTTTGGAAGAAAAGAAATCAGGTTCATTTGGTAATGGTTTCTGGGTCAAGGATGTTTATCCTATCACAAAAAAGTGATTATTTCGATTGATGATTGTGAGACAGAGAAGATGGAGAAGGAGGACATTGCTCCTGATGTTGGTGCTAGACCTGATGATTTTGTGAAAAATATTATTGATGAAATAAACAGTGAGGGTTTGGGATTGTATGAGGAAATTGAAGAGAAAGATGGAAGATATATAAAGTTTGGTGTTCCAAAAGGTCTTCAAACAAATGAAGATATCAAAAAGTCTGCGAAGGATGTAAGTATTTTTTTTTTATTTTTTTTCATGTTTCTTTATGTATTGCCATATATTATTTCATGTTGTTTATGGATTACATTATTTATTACATCTATTACATTATATATAGTTATATATTATATTATGTGTTTCTAATTATTACTCTTAATTTTCAAAATTTTCATGAAATTTTTATGTTGATGAAGAGGGACATGGGAATAGTGTTTGATCATTATATGCACAGTCTCAAGGGTTTGAAGGACAATGTTCCCAAAGTTTATCAAGTTCACTACACAGATGATGAAGATGAGCGATGATATGCCGAGTTTTGACCTACTTTCGTCCTCAAAATTTAACACCCCAGTTCAGACAAAATTCAACATTTTTGATGATGATCAGACGGTAGATATTGGTTTGTGTGGTGAGGAAGATGAATCCATTCGAGAAGCTATCAAATCTGTGGAGAAGTTTGATCGGCCAAATGGATTTTATGATCCTTTGGCAGTTACTACTTTGTGTCAGTGCTGAAAGGACCGAATTTGTTTCCAGTTTTATGACACAAAACAAAAGATTTTTTGTGAATAGTGATTTGAGAGAGAAACAAATTATTGATTTTTGTATGTTTGATGTTGATGATTTCTATGATGGGTAAGTTTAATTATTATTTCTCTAATTATATTTTTGTTTTATAAATTGAAATACTAATGTCTTATTTTTTTTATTTTTTTTTTCTTTCAGGGAAATGGTGATGTTCAAGCTTCAAGATGTTGACGAATACCCATGTTATATATTCAAGAAAGATATAATTTCTATGAACATGGAGAAATGGGTGTTTGTAAATATCATTGATGCCTGGACTGTTATTTTAAACAAAGAGCAGAAGAATGGGAAACGGGTGTTCTTAAATCTGTCGCATTGTGTAAGTAATAATTGTTTTACCAACTGTATTCATTTTGAGTAATACTTCTCATTTGTTTAAGTAATAGTTTGGTATTGCTATAAGTAATAGTACTACACTTGTGAAGTAATAGTGTTATTTTTTTTAAAAAAATAATAATTGTTTTAGGAACTGTTTTAATTTTGAGCAATACTTTTCATTTGTTTAAGTAATAGTTGGTATTGATATAAGTAATAGTACTACACTTGTGAAGTAATAGTTTTTTTTTTTTTTTAACTAATAATAGTTTTAGGAACTGTTTTCATTTTGAGTAATACTTCTCATTTGTTTAAGTAATAGTTGGTATTGCTATAAGTAATAGTACTACACTTGTGAAGTAATAGTGTTTTTTTTTTTTTAACTAATAATAGTTTTAGGAACTGTTTTCATTTTGAGTAATACTTCTCATTTGTTTAAGTAATAGTTGATATTGCTATAAGTAATAGTACTACACTTGTGAAGTAATAGTGTTATTTTTTTTTAAACTAATAATAGTTTTAGGAACTGTTTTCATTTTGAGTAATACTTCTCATTTGTTTAAGTAATAGTTGGTATTGCTATAAGTAATAGTACTACACTTGTGAAGTAATAGTGTTATTTTTTTTTTTTAACTAATAATAGTTTCTATCTTAATTTTTTGAAAGGCCTACTTGGACCTTATTGTGAATGGCGTGGGAATTGATGTTTCTCAAATGGAGTCGAATGTAAGAGATTCTTTCAAGCAATCTCTTAAAATTGTTAATGTAGATGCGAAGACGGCTGAAATGGTTAGTACCTTTGTTAATATAGTTATACTTTTCATTTTTTAGTTTTTTGTATTACTTTTACTTTATAATAAAACTTCCAATGCTCTCTTATTTGTATTGTAGATTTTTGTTCCGATTAACATCCGAGATCACTACTATTGTATTGTTTTGAATTTCAAGTTGGGCAAGGTTCAAGTCATTGATAATCGAGATTATGATGACAGAATTTTGTTTGAGCCGCAAATTCAGAAAATATATCAAGATATTGCAAAAATAGTGGTATGTACTTATAAATAATGTAGTGGTTGTTTTTTATATTATTTTTGTATATTATCTGTTTAATAGAGTTTTTTTTTATTTTTTTATTAGTATGATTAGCACAAGTTGTTGGTAAAGTTTGTTCGTGATATTAATCATCCTAAGGCGGGGCAAGTAGTGAAGTATCCCATTGAATTTTTGAAGTTTAACGGGCAGAATAACTCGGATGGAAATGACTGTGGTATATTTCTGATGTACAATATGGAAAATTTTGATGGAAAAAATGTGTCCAGTGATGATGATATAAGCAAGGTATTACTTCGTTACTTTTTAATTAGTACGACATGTTTATTACAGCATTACTGTTCAGTTTTTTTAATTTTTTATACTTTCTGTTTTTGTTTTGAAGGGTAATGTGAGAAGAGTTCTTAGGGCGAAGTAATTACTGAAAGTTGTTCTGCATCCAATCAATACTGCCAAAGAATTTTTATTGGGTAATGTTGTTGAATTTTGTAAAAACAAAACTCAATTGAAGTTTAGAGTGGAAGAAAAGAAGAAAAATGATGGAGAGTTGAAGAAGAAAGAGAAGTTGAAGAAATAGATGTGTTTGTTAAAACAATGTTTTATGTTTACGTTTTCATGGGATATGTATATCTTTGAAGAAATAGTAGTGTTGTTTAAACAATTTTCTATGTTTAAGTCTCGTGGGAATATGGTAGGTTTTTTTATTTTGGTTCAAACAATGTTATGTACTTTTCAATTTTCACTAGTAATCAATGTAAATATTGGTAGTAATCCTTTGAAAATATTTTAGTTACGAAGTATAAGTTTTTTTATTGTTTTTTTTTGGTGCATAATCATAGGTAAAGGTAATATTAACTGCATGTGTAATAGTTGATAAAAACTAATGTAATAGTTGAATTTAGCTAATGTAATACTTAATATATGAAAATGTAAAATTAACTGCATGTGTAATAGTTGAAATTAGCTAATCTAATACTTACTAATTGATAATGTAATACTTAATACATGAAAAGGTAATAGTTGATGAAAACTAATGTAATAGTTGAAGCTAGCTAATGTAATACTTACTAATTGATAATGTAATACTTAATATATGAAAATGTAAAATCAACTGCATATGTAATAGTTGAAATTAGCTAATGTAAGTATAAATTTTTTTATTGTTTTTTTTGGTGCATAATCATAGGTAAAGGTAATATTAACTGCATGTGTAATAGTTGATAAAAACTAATGTAATAGTTGAATTTAGCTAATGTAATACTTAATATATGAAAATGTAAAATCAACTGCATGTGTAATAGTTGAAATTAGCTAATTTAATACTTACTAATTGATAATGTAATACTTAATACATGAAAAGGTAATAGTTGATGAAAACTAATGTAATAGTTGAAGCTAGCTAATGTAATACTTACTAATTGATAATGTAATACTTAATATATGAAAATGTAAAATCAACTGCATATGTAATAGTTGAAATTAGCTAATGTAATACTTACTAATTGATAATATAATACTTAATACATGAAAAGGTAATAAAATTGCAATAAACATAATATTAAAGTAAGATTAACATCTTATAAGTAATACTTACTGAATAATAATGTAAAACTTAATACAGAAAAAAGTAACATTTGTAATATTAATTCTAAAGCAATCTAACATTTGGTGTTTTTGAACCAAATTCCCTTGGCTGATCACTTCTGTTAACATGGGCTTCTGTACTCTTTTTTCCTCCTTTTTCGATAGCCCCTTTTATCCTTTTTTTCCTTTCTTTAGTGACTGAACAAGCTGGATCTAGTGTTACATTTGATGTAGATGAAACATGTGAACCTGAAGTTTCTTCTTGTTCTTCTCTATTGGTCAATGAAGAAAGAGCAACGCATAGATCTTCGTAAGCGTCATCAACTTTTTTTCTTCTTTGCGTCAGCTGTCTTGGCACTTCAAAAATAGATTATAGAACTTTCTTGACATTTCATGCCGCCATTGAATCAAGCTGCTATTCTGTCAAAATTTTCCAAGGTGTGGAATTTATCCCAAGCTGATGATTTTGCTAATTTTGTCCATCTTTTCGGTATATACTTTTAAGTATCTTTATATGATCATTATGATAGAGGACTTTCAATATATGCCTACATAAAATACCACATTCTTCAAATTTTCTACAATTGCAACTCACAAAGTCAGTTTTTGGATCCATCATGACATATCTTGTATGTCCAGAACCATCAAGTCCACAAATCTCATAAGTTTGCAGCAGTTCATCAACATCCATAAGAGTACATTTCCTTGTAAGTGCTAGCATGAATTCTTTTTCAAATCGTTGAAAGACAGATAAAGTGTATACCTCTGAAGCGTGCTTAAGCAATCCCGTTAATAGAAGTGTAGACTTTGGAATTGATCTTGCAGTTTTGAATCCATCTTGTTCTTCTGTCTTCCTCCAATTTTCCAATATACTTTTAAAAATTGAATGAAATTCTACAAGGCTAGTTGTTTTTTTCACATTGCTCCCCATTGCACTATTTGTAACCTCACTGCGTTGTGATGAAATTATACCAGCTGAAAAGTAATCTTTGTTCAAGGCCGTGCACCATTTATCCTTCAAAGCATACAATCTTTTAAACCACGTTTCGTTTTGTAGCTGATACTTACTAATCATTTCATTAACTTTCTTCAAATTCAGCTTCATCATTACAACCCGACATACATTTTCTGAACTCGTCCTTGAAGACATCATCGCTCTTTAAACAGCCAAAATTTTTTATGGCATTTTGATACAAATGCCATTGGCACAACCTGTGTTTTGTATTAGGGAATGGCTGTAAAGGTAATAAAGAGTATTTATTAATGTAGCATTTTTTATAGAATGTGTAATAGAACTGTTAAACAAAAAGTAATAGTTAATGTTCCTAATTATAATAGTATCATACATTTAATGTAATACTTAAATATAATGAATATAAAAATGCTTACCGTTGCTATAGCATTTGTAATTGCTTGATCCTGATCAGTGAATATTGTCACCGGGCACTTGCTTCCCATTGCTTTCTTGAATATTTCAAACAACCATTCAAATGATTTTGTTTCTTCATTTGCCAAAAATGCAACCCCAAACATAATGTTTTTGCAATGATTGTTTAACCCAACTATTGGAGCACAAATCAAACCATATTTGTTTGTACTATATGTTGTGTCAAAGACAACCACATCACCATAAATATCATAATCCTCTTTTATCATTGAATCTCTCCAAAACACACTACTTAATCTACCTTCATCATCCAACATTACTCTAAAGAAAAAATCAGTTTCTTCAGATTGTTGTTTATACAACATCTCAACAAGTGTCTGTGCATCTCCACTTCCTCTTTCTTTTAGTTTCAATCTATTGACATAATTCAAATGGTCCTTTTTAGTGTGACCAAGAATGTCATCTCCACCAGCTTCATATGACATATAACGGTAGGAGTCCATTGCTCTTATACCAGAAGAAACCATATCTTCTATTACTTTACCTTTATCCTCCGTAATACTTCTCTCACATCTATAATACTTGGACCACTTTTTCCTTGTCAACTTATGATTATGCTCCAAAATATGTCTATCGACCACATAATGTCCTTCATCTTCTAAAAGCTTTACTTTTAATAAAGCTTTACATTGTGTGCGTGTTATATGAGTCTTTCGCTTTTTAAGTTCATTATCATCAAACCCTTCTACTCGAGATCCAGCACTAGAACAAATGAAATATTTGTGTAGTACAACTCCATCTCCTCGACATCTTGCAGTTGACTTTCTTACACCAAAACCTATTTCCTTAGCATGTTGACAATACAAGTCATACATTTCATCAATTGTCTTTCTTTGTAAAACCAAATAGAGATCCACTCATGTTTGATCTGTATCATCTGTTCTTCTTCAATTATTATTTCATTTTCTTTGAATGTTTCTTCAGCATAGTCTTGTAGTCCCCAAGTTGGTTTGTAAACTGATCCATCATCAACTACAATTAAAGTAACAAAATTCATTATGTAAAGTAACAATGACAGTAAATAATGTTCTTCTAAATTATAGCTTTATATTTAAAATAATAGTTCACAATTATTGAAGTAATACTTGTTAAATATAATCGTAATAGATCATAAAGTTTCATGTATTTATACGATAGATTTAGATGATAAACAACAATGTAATGGTGTCAATGACTTAAAGTAATAATACATTCAGTCATTACATGTGTGTGTGTAATGTTATGCAAATTCAAATCAAAATTCAAGTTAAATAATGTGAAATCTAGTTTCTAGTAACAATCTTACCGTCATTAGGTTGCTGATGTTGTATATCGTTCTCCATTAATCTTCGGCGAGACGAGATCTGAAAATTTTAGATCTGGATTTTGTTCTGATTTTGCTAGATCTGAGTTGTTGTTGTTGAATAATCGACTCCGGCGACCTTTGATCTGGATTTTTAGGTTCAGTCTCCGGAATCGTGTCCCTCCGGCGACCTCTGATTTTCAGTGCGTGTTTGTGTGTGTAGATTAGCGGTTCACCTTTTACTATGTGTTTGTGTGTGTTTTCGTTAGGTCGAACTATTTATAGGTCGGGTCAGGGTCCAGGATTCGGGTCATTCCGACCCGTCTCATCCATGAGACGGATATATGTGTTCTCATGGGAGACCAGCTCCTAACAAAATAAATGTTCACCGGAAAAGCAAATTTCCAATTTTTTTGAAGATTCATTTTGAGCTAAGGGAGTAAGATGAATAGTTCGATTGTTGTATATCACTCCCTCTGTCCCATTCGATTTGAGACAATTTGTTATTTTGGACGTTTTACTCGACTTAGAAAATCTCAAAATGACAATTTTATATTTGGGACAGTTTGTTATTTTTGTCCCATGCAATTGTGCTATATTAATATTTCTTAATTTTCGTGTCGAAAAAGAAAATGAGAGTTGATGCCGCAAGAAAAGTGCTTATCAATTTTCCTCCACGTGGCAGGACTGATCACCTGGCTCCTTGACCTGAAATCAGAACCCACGACTAGCCGGATGTGTCTCCGGCTTAGACCCTCGGGCGTGAGAGTAAGTGTTTGATAATTGGAGAGCAAAATATGTATTGAATAATGGAATTCAGATAACAAAATTGCAGTTACCTTTGCACCGTTGGTAGTGATGATGTATTTATAGTTGGTGTAGGTGGTTTAATGACAGGGCTACATGAGCTCCGTGATTCTAGGGACAATTACATGTAGTGTGAACGTGTCCTGGAACGGTCCCTGATTTGTAGGGAAGCAGTTATGGCAAGAGTTATTGTTTGTACGCCTGTAATCGATAGGTCGACGCTTGCTTCAGTAGGTCGAGGTCGACACTTGTGTTTGGGTCGACCTGACTGTCGGGTAGAGTTGGATCGTACCCGAAATATGACTGGGTCATAAGGTCGGACTAAGTTAGGTCGGGACCTAATAGGTCGGACAATGAACTTAGTCGACTGATGTGTGAGATGGGCCTTGAGCCATGTAATGATTGGGCCTTGCCCATAGAGAATATGGTGGCAATAATTACTTGTGGATTGGGCTTTACTCGCTTGGCCCAGCTAGATACTTTTGTTATGTTCAGTGGCCCCCAACTTTCGAGTTGACTTTGTCGACTAGGAAGTTAAGGAAATTTTTTTGGTGAGAATTGTTGTGACTCGCAGGTCGCTACACGCTCTGAAGTTGTAGTCGATCATAATGACGTGGCACAATCTTGGAACGTCAAATGTTTGAACGGTCAGATCTGGAAGAGCGCCGTTTTTCGCAATGATTACTGTTTTGACGTTTGAGAGTCTTCCTTGGAAACTGTTTCTGCCATTAATTAGGAAAATAACTTTTGAATTTTCCTTTTTCCTTTCCAATTCCGGAAGATATAAATTCAAGAATCCTTCTTCAATTACAACTTTTACTGTTTCTGAGCTCTTGCATAACTCCGGCGACGGCAACGGAAATAGTTCTTGCTATAAATTGAGCTTTCGTCTTCCACCATACCTCTCCTCGCTCGTCTGTTAAGGTATTCCTCTCTCCCCCTAGTATTAGGGTTTTAATTTCTGCAATTTTTCCCATTCCACCATGGCTAGGACCTTTAGCACTGAGCCTAGAGCTTGGTATGGTTACTGTAGTGTTAACCGTAGGGTTTATAAACACTTGAACGGAGAGTGGAGAGAGATGACTATGGAGGAATGCACTTCAATTCTGACCCGTTGGGGCTTGCGTTTTACTGAATTGGCCATGCCTGTGGGTGAGAACTTGGGTATCTTAGAGACAAATGACCCAAGAGTGGAGTCCTTTCACCTTTTCCATGAGCTTCTTGACCATCTATCTGTATTTTATGTCCAGGATTCCGATAAACCCTCTTTCCTTAGGAACAGGATTAGCTTTCCGGGGGAATCTAGGTCGCCCCTTAGTGTGTCTACCAAGTCCCATGAAACCTTGCATAGAACTGATTCCCCTGTTTCCCCTTCTTCTTGTATAGATATGGAGATTCAAGGTGAAGCCAATGCCTCGACCTCTTCCAGCCCACGCATAGTCGATGCTTTTGAAACTTCTGTGGTGCCGGGCAGGAATGAAAGGGGATATGTGCCCCAAGGACCACTCAGGGGGAGGCAGAACTTTCCTTCTCGTTTGTCCATGATCTACGACTTCTGTGAGGTGGATAGGGAGGAGTTCGATGTTACCCTTTACAGCAAGAGTGATTTCTTCAAACAGTGTAGTGACTACAAAACTGATCCCACTAGAGTTGCCTTCTATTATGGCCAATTTGTGGCTGGTTTGAGGTTGCCCCTGGATCCCTTCATAAATGAATTCTTAGAGTATGCATATGCTCTACCTCTCCAGCTGGGTGCCAACACATGTAGAGTTTTGGTCTGTTTTGCAATGGTTTGTCGTTTCTTAGGTTACGAGCCTTGCATGAGGGTATTTAGAGAATTTTTTACTGTGAAATTTGATAAGAACCATGGCATAAGCACTCCTTCAAAACCAAATTCCCCAAATTATTCATTAACTTGCCTAATAAAGCCAGTGGTTGGAACTCTCACGTGGTAGTTGTGGAGAGTAGGCTAAGCTGGGAGTTCCCGTTACCTAGTGAGGACACCCAAGTAGTGAAGGAGGAGCATCAATGGGAGCCCTATTGGCATGATGATTTGCGTAGAAAGCTGGTTGAATTGGTTGCTCATAAACCCATCAGTTGGGAAGTTTTAGGAACCACGAAGAACAACTATATTCAAGCTGGTATGATGCTTGGGAATGATGATGTCGTGCCACTAGTTCCCATAGTGAGGTGCTTGAGATATCCGGATTGGGTGACCCACGCCCTGGCTAGGCTTGAGAAAGACTGCTCATTTTGCCGGAAGACCCTCAAGTACTGTAAGAACCATGGGGAGCATGTTGGTGGTATGGGTTTTCTCACCTTCTCATTATATGCCTGTAGAATTTTTACTCGCCCCTTCACTTCCCCTATATGAAACTTTTACGATTGTGCTCCAACTTGTTTGTCTTTTGTATTTAACTCTCTGCTTGTATCTTGTCGATTCTAGTGTAGAGCTCGTAGTTAGATTGCTCGTATGTAGAACTAGTAGCTCGTACATAGAGCTTATCTTTATATGTCGAGCTAACACTTGTTCCTTTTTTGTTTCGTGCAGTTTTGACTCCTGCTCAGGAAGCTAACATGGTGTAAGTGCTCCAATTTGAGCTTGTTAGAATTTTCGTTATAAAATTAACGAAAGTTATAACATTTCTAACAATTCCTAACTATCCTAACATTTCTAACAAAGGGAGGGTAGAATGAGCATTGCCAAATGAAGTTAAACCAAGAAAAGCATCTTAAAAAGCAAAACAAAAGAATAAAACCATAAATAGAAAGGCTGGAAACACAAAAAGCGGCATTTATTTGGTTTTTTGAATTTTTATTCTTCTGTCTATGGAGCTGTAATTAATGAACAGTGCACGCCTACTGACCTTGTCCGCGCGGATGACTTTGTAATTTCCAGAGGGCTATAAATTGAGCCCTCCAGTCACAAAAATAAGGAGGAAGAACACAAATGCAACGAAGTTCTGGCGAAATATAGAGAGAAAACAGTGAGAATTCTCAAGAATTGTCACCTTTTTCTTTCCAATCTTTCCCAACTCATACTCATCCACTCACTCTCATATTAAAGCCCTAAACACTCATACACTCAAGCCAAACACTCAAGAACACAAGGAAGATTGGTAAACCCTCCTCTTCCTAACCCTAAATCTCATCCATGCATGCATCTTCAAACTACAAAATGTAGTTCTTTCATCTTTTTTCTCTAGATCTAAGAAGATCACCATGGAAGACCATCTCCATGGATGATCTTCTACAAAGATCAACATTATTTTCAAAGCTTTTCTTGTTTACTTGCAAAAATGCACTTTCAAAACCCTAAAAAACCATTTTCAAGCACTAAATCTTGATTTCAAAGGGTAAAATCCCCCTCCCCAAGCAAATGAAATGCTTAGTCCTAATGTACCCCAAGGATGGTTTGGTATAGTTGATTCACCACTAAAATGTCTAGTGATCACTAACCAAAACCTAGGGAAATGGGGACAAGCATGGATGCAAAACCCCCCTTAAAATCATATTTTCTTTCTTGAGAAGTTGCTGTCCAGTAGCAATTTTCTCAGACCTCAGTCCATGGTCTTAATTTTTGGACACAGATGAACTTGGAATTTGGTGTTGACTACAAAACACTTTTTGTAGCCAACATCCAGAGCTTTCCAGACATATTTTTACCTTATTTTTGGGTGAGTAAAAACTCCTCTTTTCAATTTTTCTTTCAGAGGCTAGTTCATCAGCTTCCGGGAATCCAGATCTCATATATGAGGTTTCCAGAAGGTTTTGACCCCTCAAATCTTCTCCAAAATGGAAATTTCTTTCACACAAAGTTTATTAAAGGAGTCTAGAGAAACTTTCATTCTCTGAGTTCATCCAGATTATGAAGTTTTAGGACCCTTGAATCCATTTCAAAATCAGGTGTCTGCTGCCATTTCCTTCTGGCAGAAGTGACTTCTCAACTTCAAAAGGTTTTTTGAGTACCAAATCTCAAACCAAAAATTCTCCAAAAAATCATGGGATCAGTTTAAAGTCTTAAAAAGACATCCCAATTTTTACTTTTTCCAGTTTCAACTTATTTTGGCCAAAACACACACACACACACAAATGATTTTCAGCTTGGAAGACTCGTTTTTACGAGGCGCGTCGGGTGCACACTAACGTCCTTCCCGACGCGTAACATGACCTCCGAACCTAAATCTCTGATCTCGGGCTTTTTTCAAAGTTTTGCCCTTCAAAATTAAAATGGCGTGGCGACTCCGTTTTTTCCGGTTTTATTTGGTTTTTTCAAAGAAACGCGAAAATCGAATTTTTCCCGCGAAAAAGGCAACACATCGTTACAGTGGCGACTCCGCTGGGGACTAAGCTTTTTAATAAAAAAAAATGGTATTCGGTATATTGGTGGAAACCACTAAATTTCCCGTTATCGCCTCCTAACACGAGTCGGGGATAAATTGTGGTCTAACAATCCCACGTACCGGTATCACCGTTTTCAAAAAAAAAAAGCTTTTGAGGGTCAAGCTTCCGTCCCGGCTTCGAAAATCATTTTTGTGTGTGTGTTGATTTTTTGCACGGTTTTCATGTTGTTTTGGCCGCCTCGGAGAAAGTCAAAATTTTGACTGACGGAATAATGTCCCTAACTGTCGGAATTTTCGTGCTTATGTGCTCATTAAAATTTTCAAAAAAAAATTCAAAAAAAAAGATTTTCAAAAAAAAAAGAAAAAGAAAATTTCCAAAAAAAAATCATGCATCATATTTTTAAGACACATAAAAAAATCTCTATTTTACTCAGAAAAAGAATATAGACTGCTTGCACACTACGCGCACGTGACCGTACACTGCACACTACGTCCTTAACCCGGGGAAATCCTTGTCGCGGTCCGTTTGGTCTTATTACGCCTCTCGGATGAGCACAGGACTACCCAAACATCCCATGGAGCCTCGTGTCGACCATGCACTTGTCCGTGACACACTTTGTCCGAGACCCGGTTGGTTTTTAATTACAGTGCAGTGTCATGCCCTGTCCGTGTATAGACCTTTCCTTTCAAGCCTTTGTCGGCATACCGACTCAATATCTCTCGGGTCCCTAATCAGTCGCTAATCAGTCGAAGTTCTGCCGGTTTTCCGCCGCAGACTTTGACCAAGATATTGACCGGCGCCTTGACTTCGGCTCTGACTGGCACAAATTATACACTGACTCCCAGCATTGACACTGAGTCATCAAGGATTAACGGTTATTCCATGCCTAATTACGGCTTAACTGACGACAAGTCAAGATCAATAGCGGACATTTATCAGTCCAAATCATGCCGACTTTTCGTCGAGCCCTCGGACATGATCTTGACTTTTGACGTCAGCTTTGTCCGTAATTTACATCGAATGCTCGTTAAGACTCGATTACCCGCCAGACTTTTAGGATCATTTTTCTTTCGGTCGGTGGGACCCGCTTGCCCTATAGGACCCTCGCCCGGGGCTGTCCACCCTGGGAGGTCGAAATACAGGTGGAATACGAGGGGCTTATAGACGTAGTGACGGGGCCCACTGATCCAGGAATCAGAGTAGTTTGCGAAAAAGAAGAACAATCTTTTCCAACCGATTAGGTTAATAAAACGTGTTTTAAGTAAACATGAACAAATAACTGCATGTTGCATGAGCCTAAAGCCCAAACACCTACCCTCCTTCCATTCCCAGACATCTGAACCTTCGTGTCCTTTCCCCCGCAGCTCCGCACAAAGCTTGGTTTCGGGCACCGGGTCACCGTTTGTCAGGTTGGGAAGAGTCGAGTGCATCGTCGGCTTCGCCATTTGTTAGACTCCGGGTTTGAGGAATGTACGCATCGGCCCGGTAATGATGGGGATAACGTTGCTCCGTCCTCCAAAATCCCTCCAGTGGACAGGAGTATTGGATCCAGTTGGTAGAACAAATGAGACTTCGGCATGAGGCTCAAATTGATGACCTACTGGGGGTAATCGCAAGTCATGGTTTGACTATCAGTCTCAATTCCGATGGCACTTTTACCGCAAAGACAGAAGAGGGTTCTCCTCCTCTTCTTAATGATCCGGATACACCAAGATGCTACCCCAAGATTCCTATGTTTCCACCGCAGGGACTCCACACGCCGACTTACAGTGGCAACCGGCCCCCAACAGGCGATCGGGGACGAAAGAGTTCGGTATACGTCGGTTGTCCCCTCTCGAGGTGATGATCCCACAAATATCGGCCTGAGTGATGAAAATCGGGGGAGCGATTAAAGAAATATGGTCAGCCATCAAATCCACGGAAGAACGCCGGAAACAGGAGCCCGGCGGGCTGGATTGAAGAGGCCACACGCCACTTTGGGACCTTAACAATATCCCAATGGCCGGGGCTGCCTTGAAGGACAAACATATGCCCGTTCCCAGGACCTCAATATCTCTCATTATCCGGCGAGTCCAATCACTCGCTACCGGCGAGCCCGGCGCGAATCCCCGGACCGGTTCCACTCAGAAGTCATTCCGGCCAGCCGCTCGGCACGAGGTCCCAAATCCGCCGCGGCCAAGTAGAACACGTTTGGTGGGATATTTGTGACTTGTCCCGATTGCCTTGAAAGGGACTATCGGGATTGGATACACGAGGACCGTCCTCCTAAGAAAAAGAAAATTTCACTCCGGCAGAAAATTGAAGGAGAGAGGTCGAGGCCGGTGATAACGGTGTGGGAACGCTCGGGGAGCCATGGGGGATTTGATTATTATGTACTCTACTCCCGGTCAGTCCTCCCCAAAGCAAAAAGGGGTAAAAGAGCGAGAAAACCTTGCCAACGACGGAGTTGAGACCTTCGGATACAGTACCGCAGTACGGCGGAAGTCCAAGCCCCCTCGGGGGTCGACCAAGTTCGGTTCGGCTCAGTATCCGCGATGAAGAAAAACCGACGCGGTGCAGCGCTCCAGCTCAATCAACATGTTATTTGGAGATGGCAACCGCCACAAAAGGCATCGGTATAACCCGGGGCTTCGGCCCAGAAGACTACGCCTCGCAAGAAAAGGCACCCCGAAGTGGCCGACTTGATGACTTCTCCATCCCGAGACAAGGACCCGAATCTATGATCCTCACCTATATGGGAGTATGATCACCTTCTGCGATGAAGATTTGCCAAGAAATGTCTCCCAACACAATGAAGCTTTGTACATCACTATTCGGCTCAACACCATGTCACTCCACAGGGTATTAGTGGACAATGGATCATCGGTAAATGTCCTTCCTCGGCATGATGAGGGCCCTCCGCATAAATGAAAGGCGCGTGATCCACGTCTACCGGATTTGTCCCAAGCCTACGACGGTTCGTCTCGTCCCATTACGGGGACGGTGACTACGGAACTGCAGTACGAAACCCAAATGGTGCCGCGAAGTTCCATGTAATGGATATCCCCTCAGAGTTCTTGACCTACTAGGGCGCCCTTGGTTTGCATCACATGAAAGCCATAGCCTCCACTCTCCACCCCCAATGCGTCAAATTCATCAACCGGCGGGGAGACCTCGAAGTCATAAGGGGTGACGGAGTTTCCTCATAGGGAACAGAAGAGCTGAAACAATAGCCAAGAACGCCCACGATCAAACACGGGCTACATCCTTGAAGAGGCAAGTCTCGCCGGCATCACTTTGGAATCCGGCCAATGCCCGACTATGTCGACACACTCGAAGCGAGCGGACTCAGAAGAAGTTCGATTCATCAAATTCAATTGCTATTTCCAACACTTGGAGGCGTGTTGCGCGGAGATGCCGAACACCGCCGTGATACGGGCACACAAGTCCGGTCCTCAATCACGGATTTGTCGGTATTACGCGAAACCCATTCCTTGGCCTCGCCGGCGAGGAGGTTTTCATGATAAAAGTCGGCAAAGCACCGACGGACTTCGGCTCGAATCTATGAACGTGCGTGTGGGACGTCCTCCTTCTTGAACTACACCAAGCCTTTCCGCTCGAGTATGGGACATGAGATCTTTCTAGGCGCTCACCGAGACGCCTTGCGTCCTTACATCCGGATTGAGCGACTCGGATTGTGGACGAAACGGAAGTCCCAGGGAAGTGAGGAAGATCCCTACATCCACATGCTCGGTTTCGAGATACCAAACACGGGTTGATTACGGATTCGAGACAAAGAGATGATAGCAACGGCTTGAAGAGGGAGCACGAGACCATGCCTTTCCCGGAGTTGTGAAGCCACCAACAGCCCGATGCCGCTAAAGAATTTGGGAAACTCTCTCGTGCCCGTCCGCGACCGGAGGAAATGATCACCAAGCTTGGATTGGTCCCAGATCCTTTCGTGTCAACCTTTGTAAAGTCCTCAGAGTCTCTCATTGTTGAGTTCGAGTCTCTCGAGTCGTCCAGACGGACCTCACGCTGAAAGACTACGAGTACGCCAACGTTGTATTCCCCTTCGTCTTGATGAAATGATGAACCTTTACGAGTATCCCTTAATTGCCACTTTAACTAATGATGAATTAACCAATAATCTAAGCAGGTTAATAACGATTCACTAGATGAAGAGGCGAGACACATTAAATGAACAATATATCAAAGAAATCTTTAAAGCGAGGTTGTCAGGAAGAGAAAATCGAGCCCGAGGCTGAAGAGATTTTGACAAGTGTGAATTTGGGAGGCTGGCGGAAGAGCCTAAAGAGACGACGCGATTGGTAGTTTCTTCGAAGGGGTGAAAGGGTTGCCACTGTCGAGCTACGCTAAAGGAATTCGTGGATGTGTTCGCATGGTCCTATAAAGATATGCCAGGCCTCGATCCTTCCATAGTTGAGCACCGAATACCGCTCGACCCGGAAGTCGAAGCCCGAAAGCGAAGCTAAGAAGAATTAAGCACGAATGGTCCTTACAAGTGAAAGAGGAAATAGAAAAGATGCTCGGGCGGGGTTCGTGGGGTCATTGAATACCCAACATGGGCATCCCGACATAGTGACGGTGACGAGGCCAACGGAAAGATCCGATCTTTGCGTAGACTTCGGAGACTTGAACAAAGCCGGTCCAAAGACGATTTCCCCACACTTGAGAACATCGACATTTTGGTAGATTCCACGGCTGACCACGAAGTCAAATCTTTCGTCGATGGTTTCTGCAGGCTACAACCAAATCAAAATGGCGAGGAAGAAGATCGAAGCCAAAACGGCCTTCACAACCCCTTGGGGCACATCTGCTACACGGTCATGCCATTCGGACTAAAGAATGCGGGGCTACGTACCGGAAGGCGGCTACGGCTAATGTTCCATGACATGATCCTGAAAATTGAGGTCTATGTGGACGACATGATAATACATTCCGAGAGGATCGGATGGCGACACTTTGTTGATTTGAGAAAATTCTTCGGCCGCCTCAGAGACCATGACATGAGGCTTGAATCCGGCCAAGTGCACCTTCGGTTGTAAGACGAGGCAAGGTACTAGGATATATGGTGACAGAACGGGGAATCGAAGTAGATCCCCGAGAAAATCAAGGCGATAGTTGAAATGAAGCCACCACGGACAACGACGAAGTAAAATCCTTCATGGGAAGGCACGATACATAAGCCGCTTTGTAAATCGGTGACCTCGATCTGCGAGCCAATCTTCAAGTTGATGAAAAGAATGCCTACACGAGAATGGACCCCGGAATGTCGGCTTGCCTTTGAACAAATTAAGGCATACCTTGTGAATCCCCAGATTCTCGCCCACCACGTCGGCAAAAGCCACTCTTGCTATATCTAAGCATGTCACCGTCTGAAAGAATTGGGGCTATGCTAGCTCAAGAGAAAAAAGATTCCAAAGTCGAACGCCATCTATTTCGTAGCGAAAGCTCCAAGGAAGCGAACTCAATTACTCACGCTCTTGCGAGAAGACTTGCGCGGGTTTGAGTGCAGGTAGTGGGAAAAGTTGAAACACTACATGCGGTCTCACCCGATACATCTTGTTTCAAGGATAGACCCCATCAAATATACGTTCGACAAGCCTTCCATCTCCATGAGATTGGCAAAATGAGTCGTTCTTTTTGGCCGAATATGACATCGCTTATGTTTCAAGGAAATCCGTAAAAGGACGCATAATGGCAGGAACATCTCGGCCGATTTCCCAAGTGATGAGTCCCGAGGACTGAACCTCAATTTCCCGATGATGGAATCTTCGCTCTAGAAGGAGAAAATTGCTGGCAACTCTTCTTCGACGGGGCGTCAAACAAAAGGGGAACGGGATAGGAATGCTTCGGTCGATCCTGCTTGACGAACACACCCCATAGCTTGATGAAAGGTGAACTTCGAAGTCACCAACAACGCTGCTGAATATGAAGCTTGCATAGCTGGGTTGGAAGCCGCCCTTGAAAGAAATATCAAGGAATTGGAGGTGTACGGTGACTCGCCCTCATCATCAATCAGGTCTCTAACAAATGGAAGACCGTGGATCCGGGTTTGCAGAAGTATCATGCTTACATGGAAGAGTTAATAACTCAATTCAAAGAAATCAGCTTTCATTACGCCAAGAGACCGAAACAGGATCGCAGATGCTCTGGCTACACTAGCCTCTCTTGTCGAAATACCTGAAGGAAAGTCTGTTAAACCATGCAGAGTCGGGAGAAGTGAAAACCCCGCCTATTGCTTCGAAATTGAAGCGGAAGCGGGCGATCAATGATCCCCGGTACACTCGGGATTTACCAAGCACGGCGAAGGATGGCGAGGCCTCTTTCAAAACGAAGATGGGGAATATAAAGAAGGAATCAAAGCAAAAAGTCTCTCGGCCACAGAAGCGGCTCGCCTCCCATTATGTCCTTTTGGGAAACATGTTATACAAAAAACGTTATCAAGGCCCCCTCTGCGATGTATCGGCAAACGAGGCTACCGAACTCATGAAAGAAATACATGGTGGTACTGCGGCCCTCACATGAATGCTCGAGCTCTGATGCAAATCATGCGAGAATGGGGTATTTTGGATCACCGTGGAAGCCGAGCGCATCCGGTTTGTCAAAAGCTGCGACAAATGTCGGCGATACTCAAATCTTAATCACTTGCCTCCTCACGAGTTATACTGCATGACAACCCCTTGGCCTTTCGTCACTTGGGGAATTGATGTCATAGGCAAAATCACACCATCGGGCGATAACGGCCACGAAGTTCGTGCCCGGCAGCCGTGGATTATTTCACGAAGTGGGTTGAAGCGAGTCTACAAAATCCTCAATTCAAAGAAAGTTGCCCTCTTCATCAAAGAAAACATCATGTGCCGCTACGGGTTGCCGGCCGAAATCATCTCGAGATAATGGATCCCACTTCGAAGGGGAATGTGAAAAATTGCTGGCGGAATTCGAATAACCCGTCACAAGTCATCACCTACAGGCCCCAAACCAAGGAGCCGTCGAAGCAGCAAACAAGACTTTGGAAAATATCATCAGGAAAATGGTGTCCAAGGTAGAGATTGGCGAGAAGTTACACTGGCACTCTGGGGGCTACAGAGACATCGTCAGAACGGCAGCGGGGAAACACCTTTTGCCCTCACATACGGAATGGAAGCCGTACTCCAATCGAGTGGAAATACCCTCGCTCACGTATAGCTTTGGAAAGCCGGATCAACGAGGTCGAGATGGCTCCAAAGTCGCCATGATGAATTGGCCCTACTAGACGAACGCCGGCGAAGGCCATGGAACACATCCGAGCCTACCAAGGAAGAATGGCTAGAGCCTTCGACAAGAAAGTAAAGCATCGGGAGATCAGAAGGTGATCTCGTTCTAAAAGAAAAGCCCCGGTCAAGTGCTCGACCCTCTCGGCAAATGGGAGCTGTATGGAGTCGGGCCATATGTCGTCAGAAGATCTTCTCAGGAGGAGCCATGCAACTTGCGGACCTCGACGGGAATCCCTTTGTACACCCAAAAAAAAAAACAAAAAAAAATAAAAAAAAAAAAAAACAAAAAAAAAAAAAAACAAAAAAAAAACAAAAAAACAACAAAAAAAAAGAAGAGTGCTAAAAGAGTAATACCCAACTAGGTTAGAAACCCGAAAAGGGCGGCCCTAGGTAAAAACGAGGTTGCACCAAAAAAAAAAAAAAAAAAACAACAAAAAAAAAACAAAAAAAAGAGAGAAAAAAAAAAGAGTGCCAAAAGAGTAATACCCAACTAGGTTAGAAACCCGAAAAGGGCGGCCTAGGTAAAAAACAGGGTTGCACCAAACAAAAAAAACAAAAAAAACAAAAAAGAGTTCACCGGGTTTGAACTACGAAGACTGAGCTCCTCAAAATGAGGGAACGTGGCAGCGGAAACGGTTCGGTCTAAAGCACAAATAAAAGCCATACTTTGGCATCAATACAATTGACCAGACCATGAAAGCGTCTCGAAAAACTCTAAAGTAATTCAAATATTCATTACAAGTTAAAAGCTCTTTGATGAGTCTAAGCCCGATTCATTCCTACAACTGGCAACCTGCTAAAGGAAAACTAAGATACATAATAAAACTAATGTGTCTGTCATGGCAAGAAAGGGATACTTGGAAACCTCAGAGTCACTCCAAGCCACTCGTACTGGCCTCTCCTTTCTTCTTCCCCCTCAGAGTCTTTCTCTTCGAACCAGGAAAAATGTCTGTATTCCTCCTACCAAGCTCTGGTATAGGGACAGGGTCTATCAAACCAGCCTCTGTCAGGGCCTTAGTAGCCCTAGCGTCATCCCTCATCTCCTGTAGCCTAGCTGGTAGCATAGGAGCCCTCCTCTCCTGTCTCTTGACGTAAGCCTCATAGTCGGTCACAGCGTCCCCGCTCCGGTCATGAGGGTTGGCCCTCGCCTCGGCCCTCCTCCTCTCAGAAGCTTGATCGAGGTCCTCCGCACCTACAATGGCCTCACGCCGTCTCAAAATAGCCACGGAGTCTCTCCCGGATGCCCCTCGTACCAATCCAGTACCAAGTAGTCGGGAACACCGGTCTCGGACGCCTGAGAATGACCCGAGGAGGAAAGGCATCGTACCTCCATACTCGGGAAAGAAATGGAAACACCGAGGGATCATCCATGGAAACAGGAGCCACCACCCTGGTGGCTATATCATCAAAACCCTCCAAAGGAACCTGCTCCAAGCCAAACTGTCTCAGGACCAGAGCCGGAATGTAGAAACTGGACTGAGAAAGCCCCGGAAGCATAACCACATGGGACCCGTCCTGAAGCACTCTGCGAGTCTCCACCCGCCAATGAGGCACCAACCATCTGATATCTTCAGCCGGCGACCCGCCATCCAACGCTCCCACGAGCCACGATCATCAAAATCTACATCGACACCTCTCTGGCAAAGTCCAAGGCTCGATCATATCGAGAGGTTTCCCGAAAAAGAACCCCCAAACGCTCCATCGGCCACAGGGTCAAGAGGAACGGGCCGCCCCGTGCATATACCGCCGTCCGGTAGCTAATCTGTCGAGAGCATGAAAAGTCTCCCCAAGAATCAAAGGAACGACATACATCCAGCAGAGACCGATGGCAAATCCCAAAGGAATAGACCATGAACAGGGTGCCAAACATACAAAGTGCAAAGGCATCCCAATAGGCATCATCCACCAAGCCTAGGCCCCTAAATCTGTCGGGAAGACCGGAAATATCGAAATGATCGGGACCGCGGATCATACCTTGCGCTTCCTCCGGGGAAAGATGAAGGAGGACGCACAATCTGTCAACAAAAGAAGCCCCTCCGGGCAAAGGGACCGCTATCTCTTCCACCTCCGGACCTCCAAGCAAGGCCCGAAATTCTTCCACAGTCGGAACAATCTCGTTGAAGGAAAGGCAAAAGACATGCCTTCTAGTATCCCAAAACGAAGAAGAAGCTCTTAAGAGGTCATAATCCGGAACCAATTCTTTGAGAGACCACAAGCACCTCACCTTGTACCGTTCTTCAAAGAAAGACCTTCTCTCATGCATAATTTCCCGGGACCAATCCTTGAACTTGTTGAAAAATGACATTTGGGATTTTTGGGATAACTTTGAGGGAGCTTTTCTAAGGTTTTCCATGGTTTTTCTCTCTTCCTCCCGAAAATGGCTGTTTGGACTGGAGGTTGAAGAAGATATTTGAATTTGAAATAAAGCAAAGCCAGATTTAAAGCAAAATCAAAGGACAGTGTCAGACGCAGGTCCCCTCCGCGCGGACATGTCTGTTTTCATCAAAATCTGCAACAGTTCCTAGCTGCTACACCAAAAGAGGAATATTTCGTCCCGGTTGCTCGAAACCTGTGCAAAAACCCTCCCCAAACCAGTCCAAACACTAACACCCTTGCAAAAAAAAAAAAAACAAGGCTCATGCAACATTGCATTCACACTGCATTACATAATAATCCTAAATAATTACATTCCAAAAAAAAAAAAAGGCATTAATAATCCTAAATTATTACAAAAAAATGTGCATCTGTCTAAACAAGTACAATCAAAAAAAAAAATCCCAAAAGATAATCAATCAATCGGAGTCTCCGGGCCCGATGTCTGCCCCCGGCCCCTCTTGCGACTCGGGCCCGCCTCCTCAGGAGCCCTGAAAATCTCAGGCTCAGAATCGTCCTCGTCTCCAGAAAGAGGCTCGTCGGGACCAACCGGCACACTCTGATAGGGTAAACCCAGATCCCTGAAGAAATCGAATCCGAAGGTGAAGGCGTCCGACTCCTGAACATACGGAGACGACCCACCATGCTGCCAAACGTGTCCCTGCCCGTGTGGATCCCCTAGAATGACGTGATCCGAAGGCAGTACTGCGCGATGATCAAGAAGAGGAGACAAAGGAGTCTCTGAGGAAGTCTCCGAGCGAATAGGAGAAGCCTCCCGTCGGACAGGTGCCGGCCGTGGTCTCCTCGCCCTAGCCTGAGGTGCCCCGCAAGCAACCATCCTCCGTATGAACCTCTTGGCTCCGATCACTTGCTTCGTCAGTGTCTCGACGACCACCTCCGAAAACTGCACAAAAGCAAAAGCGTCAAAAAAAAAAAGAAGTGATGCTAGAGATGATGAAACAAAAGAAAGAAAAGAAGGGGAAAAGGTGAAACCATACCTTCATACCCGGACGAGGCCGGAAAGCTCGTGGAAGCCGCTCGGGCTGAGGGATCTGCACACTCAATCGGACCCCATCTGGATGTAAGAAAAATCCGTCCGAGGGTACCGCGGGATCCCAAGCCCTCCCTCTCCAAAACCCGAGGCATCCTCGGCCTCCCTCAAGACGAACGTCGCATATGGCTCGATCGCCACGAAGTCCGAGAAGTCTTGACTCTGCTCGGTAATCATCCCAGGTCACTGACCGATCACTCGGGTGCATCATATCGGCGGGAGGCTCCACCGGTGTCCTCAAAGGCGAGTTCACGCCATGCCGGCGCGCGTCACCCTCTCTCCCGGATAATATGCATCGCAGAGTCAAACCCTCAAAATCCTCCGCCGCACCGTCCGGATCTCGGCGCCCTTCTACTGCGCTACCTCAAAGCGATCCCAGGGGAAGAATATCATCCCCTCATCCGTCTCGGCCTCCGTCAAAGGAAGGCAATCCGCGTACACGAGAGTCGTACGCCCGGAGCTTATCTTCTCCGGGCATGCTTGGACCAAGAGCTGCATGGCCGGATACGCCCGACGCACGCCTCAGTGCCGCCTCCACACCGTGACGTGGAAGAACTCCAACGCCCATACCTGCGAAAGGTAAAAATCCAATCAATCCGGTGCAAATAAAAGTGCGTGCTCAAAGGAAAGAGGGAAAGCAAAAGAGAGCTTATACCTCGAGCAAACTCGAAGCAATACAAGAGCTCACAGCCTTCGTGTACCTATCGAGAGCAAAATAAAGCTCTTGCCCGGCCCGGCCTCTCCCCAAGGAGACATCTCCGGCCGTCTCCATGTCCTCCAAGGACCTCGGCAAGGCAAAGACCGCCGTCCCCTCGGCATGACCAAAGAGCGTGCTCGAGAAAGTAAACCACAGGGAAGGCCCCGGCAATCGATCGGCGCCTATCCTCTCCTCCCCGACCTCATAACTCGCTATGGTCTCCACGATCTTGCCGTAGACAACGGCATACTCCATCCCCATCCCCTTTTTGGGAATAGGGAAAATCCTAAGAGCTCGCAGATCGGCATCGCTGTAGCCATCCCCGCCACTCAATGCCGCGTCCATTAAAGGACAGGCCCGTAATCGCAAAGCATAGTCGGAGGGCGTAATCGTAGCCTCGCCCCGAAGAAGTGAAAGGTGTGGGTCGCGTCCCACCAATGCTGCGCCAGAGCAAACATCAAGCCCTTGCTCTTAAGGAACTTGACCAGCCCCCTCAAGCACTCAACGAACTCCCAGAGCCCCGTCTCAACAACAATCTGTCTCGGACTCGGCAAAGCTCCTCGGCCCGCATCCGGAAGCCGATCCCACAAGTCAATCACAGACTCCACCGATCCTCGAGTCTTCATCTTGTTCAGCTGCTCCGTCACAAAACGGTTTCCGCCCTGTAAAAAAAAAAAAAAGAGAAAATGTCAAAAAGATTGCATTTGCATTTACATTAAAAAAAAAAAAATTTCGACAGCATAACAGCATACAATGAGCATAGCCCCATTTTTCTCGCATGAAAGAAAACAATTTTCAGCAAGTCCCAATGCATTCATCAAAAAAAAAAAGGGAGATGCATTCCTACGCGAGTAAAAACTCCGTCCCATTTTCAAAAAAAAAAAATGCATACATGCATATCATCCGTCTTACATGCAACGGGAGGAAAAATCCGTCCCACTTTTTCAAAAAAATAAATCCTAAACATACATCTCATATTGGCAAAATGCCCATTCTTTCCAAACAAAATGCATGCATTGCATCAATATCAAAATTCAATTTCAAAAAAAAATCATCATCATCAACATGCAAGATTCAAATTTCGAAAAAAAAATTAAAGTCACAATTCACAATTTTCGAACTTTCACATGCAATTTTCGAATAAAAAAAAAAATGGCAAAAATGCCAATTCTTTTTCCCAAGCAAAATGCACATTTTGAGTTACCCATATACTCATTACAACATGCATAGCATCAAAATCCAAGGCCAAGAGCATGGTCATTATCAAAAAAAAAAAAATCAAATCACCCAAAAATCAATGTCAAGCAAGAAATCGACAAGAGGATCAAGAGGATTCGAAATATACCGTTCGGAGATGCGGATCCGAAGCCCAATGTTGCCAAGCATCGGGGTAATACTCCTCCTCAACCGATTGCGAAAGATTGTAATGCCTCCTCATTCGGACGAGCTCCAATCGCCTCTCCGTTACCGGGCCACGTCCTTGGCCTTGAAAAGCGCCTTCCCCGTGTTCCATTGCTCAAAAAATCGAAGAAATCGGAAGAATTTTGAAGCTTTTTGGCCAAAAATGGCGGATTTACAGAAATTTCTCTCTCTCTCTCGTAATTTCCTGTAAAAGCAGAATGGGGAAGAGGAAGGGCGTTGGCCCTAATTAATACCCCTGACTTTCCATTCCTGCCCGCGCGGATGAGATTGTCAGGGTCAAAATGACCCTTTTGCCCTTTAAAATTTCAGGACTCTGCAATTCAGTCCCCAACTTGACAGAGTTAACAAAGTTAACCAAAGTCAGCCCTTTGTCAAGAAAATTACCCCCGGCAGTCAAACGTAAGACCGAGTGACCCGAGAAAGATAACAAAATCCCGTATCTTTCATCAAAATTACCCCCGGCAGTTAAACGTAAGACCGAGTGCCCCGAGAAAGATAACGAGATCCCGTATCTTTCATCAAAATTACCCCCGGCAGTCAAACGTAAGACCGAGTGACCTGAGAAAGATAACGAGATCCCGTATCTTTCATCAAAACTACCCCAGCCAAACGTAAGACCGAGTGCCCCGAGAAAGATAACGAGATCCCGTATCTTTCATCAAAAATTGCCCCGGCGAGCCAAACGTAAGACCGAGTGCCCCGAGAAAGATAACGAGATCCGTATCTTTCATCAAAATTGCTCCCTGCTAGCCAAACGTAAGACCGAATGACCCGAGAAAGATAACGAGATCCCGTATCTTTCATCAAAATTACCCCCGGCAGTAAAACGTAAGACCGAGTGCCCCGAGAAAGATAACGAAATCCCGTATCTTTCATCAAAATCCTTCCATAGCCAAACGTAAGGCCAAGGGTACCGAGAAAGATAACGAGATCCCGTATCTTTCATCAAAATTTACCCCCGACGATCAAACGTAAGACCGAGTGCCCCGAGAAAGATAACGAGATCCCGTATCTTTCATCAAAATTACTCCAATAGCCAAACGTAAGACCGAGTGCCCCGAGAAAGATAACGAGATCCCGTATCTTTCATCAAAATTACCCCGGCAGCCAAACGTAAGACCGAGTGACCCGAAAAGATAACGAGATCCCGTATCTTTCATCAAAATTACCCCGGAGCTAAACGTAAGGCCCAGGAGTGCCCCGAGAAAGATAACAGATCTCGTATCTTTCATCAAAACCAAACGGCAGTCAAACGTAAGACCGAGTGCCCCGAGAAAGATAACGAGATCCCGTATCTTTCATCAAAATTACCCCCGGCAGTAAAACGTAAGACCGAGTGCCCCGAGAAAGATAACGGATCCCGTATCTTTCATCAAAATCATTCCCCGGCAGTCAAACGTAAGACCGAGTGCCCCGAGAAAGATAACGAGATCCCGTATCTTTCATCAAAATTACCCCCGTGATCAAACGTAAGACCGAGGTGACCCGAGAAAGATAACGAGATCCCGTATCTTTCATCAAAATTACTCCGGCTGAGTCAAACGTAAGACCGAGTGACCCGAGAAAGATAACGAGATCCCGTATCTTTCATCAAAATTACCCCTGAGCCAAACGTAAGACCGATCTCCCCGAGAAAGATAACGAGATCCCGTATCTTTCATCAAAATCATCAACCGGCCAAACGTAAGACTGAGTGCCCCGAGAAAGATAACGAGATCCCGTATCTTTCATCAAAATTACCCTGAGTCAAACGTAAGACCGAGTGCCCTGAGAAAGATAACGAGATCCCGTATCTTTCATCAAAATTACCCCCGGCAGTCAAACGTAAGACCGAGTGACCCGAGAAAGATAACGAGATCCCGTATCTTTCATCAAAATTACCCCCGGCAGTCAAACGTAAGACCGAGTGACCCGAGAAAGATAACGAGATCCCGTATCTTTCATCAAAATTACCCCCGGCAGTCAAACGTAAGACCGATCTCCCCGAGAAAGATAACGAGATCCCGTATCTTTCATCAAAATCATCAACCGGCAGTCAAACGTAAGACCAATTCCCCAGACGAATACGTCTGATTTTCCCCTGCAAAGGCTAACGAAATCCCCAGCAGAATTAACGGAATCCCAAAAGCCAGCGAAATCTCGAGTAGTACTCGAACTACGAAAGGGCTTGATTCCCACTAGGGATACGTAGGTAGCCTATCATTAGGTCCAGCCCCTCGACCAAAACGGTCACCCTATCCTTCGGCAGCAGACAAAGTCCACCGAAAGGCCATTTCAAATTAAGGTCCGAGGCGCCTAAAAAGCCATCATCATTAAGGTCCGAGGCGCCTAAAAGGCCATCATCTTCAAGGTTCGAGGCACCTAAAACGCCATCTCCAAGGTTCGAGGCACCTAAAACGCCATCTTCAAGGTTTAAGGCACCTAAGACGCTATCACTAGAAAAACGATAAGTCACAAAAATCCCCAGCAGAGCGGATACCCGTCAGACCGAAAATGGTCATCTCCTATCCCCAGCAGAGTTTCTTTCCAGCAAACGACTGTAGAACTCGCTCATCAGGTTCGAGGCACCTAAAACGCCATCATCTCCAGGGTCAAAGACCCGAACTACGACTGGCTTGATTCCCATTCGGGATACGTAGGTAGCCTATCGCTAGGTTCAGCCACCCGATCACTCGATCATCCTGCCAAATATGGAGCCTTACTCTTATCGACGACCCCGCTTCCTTCGAAAGCGCCGTCGCCGAGGGGCTACTGTAAGTGCTCCAATTTGAGCTTGTTAGAATTTTCGTTATAAAATTAACGAAAGTTATAACATTTCTAACAATTCCTAACTATCCTAACATTTCTAACAAAGGGAGGGTAGAATGGGCATTGCCAAATGAAGTTAAACCAAGAAAAGCATCTTAAAAAGCAAAACAAAAGAATAAAACCATAAATAGAAAGGCTGGAAACACAAAAACTGGCTGTTAATTTGGTTTTTTTGAATTTTTATTCTTCCTGTCCAAGGCCGGAGCCGTAATTAATGAACAAGGCACGCCATGCGACCTTGTCCGCGCGGATACGTTTGCTATTTTCAGAGGGCTATAAATTGAGCCCTCCAGTCACAAAAATAGGGAAGGAAGAACACAAATGCAACGAACCTCTGGCGAAATATAGAGAGAAAACAGTGAGAATTCTCAAGAATTGTCACCTTTTTCTCTCCAATCTTTCCCAACTCATACTCATACACTCACTCTCATATTCAAGCCCTAAACACTCATACACTCAAACCAAACACTCAAGAACACAAGGAAGATTGGTAAACCCTCCTCTTCCTAACCCTAAATCTCATCCATGCATGCATCTTCAAACTACAAAATGTAGTTCTTTCATCTTTTTTCTCTAGATCTAAGAAGATCACCATGGAAGACCATCTTCCATGGATGATCTTCTACAAAGATCAACATTATTTTCAAAGCTTTTCTTTCTTACTTGCAAAAATGCACTTTCAAAACCCTAAAAACCATTTTCAAGCACTAAATCTTGATTTCAAAGGGTAAAATCCTCCCCAAGCAAATGAAATGCTTAGTCCTAATGTACCCCAAGGATGGTTTGGTATAGTTGATTCACCACTACAATGTCTAGTGATCACTAACCAAAACCTAGGGAAATGGGGACAAGCATGGATGCAAAACCCCCTTAAAATCATATTTTCTTTCTTGAGAAGTTGCTGTCCAGTAGCAATTTTCTCAGACCTCAGTCCATGGTCTTAATTTTTGGACACAGATGAACTTGGAATTTGGTGTTGACTACAAAACACTTTTTGTAGCCAACATCCAGAGCTTTCCAGAAATATTTTTACCTTATTTTTCGGGTGAGTAAAACTCCTCTTTTCAATTTTTCTTTCAGAGGCTAGTTCATCAGCTTCTGGGAATCCAGATCTCATATCTGAGGTTTCCAGAAGGTTTTGACCCTTCAAATCTTCTCCAAAATGGAAATTTCTTTCACACAAAGTTTATTCAAGGAGTCTAGAGAAACTTTCATTCTCTGAGTTCATCCAGATTATGAAGTTTTAGGACCCTTGAATCCATTTCAAAATCAGGTGTCTGCTGCCATTTCCTTCTGGCAGAAGTGACTTCTCAACTTCAAAAGGTTTTTTGAGTACCAAATCTCAAACTAAAAATTCTCCAAAAAATCATGGGATCAGTTTAAAGTCTTAAAAAGACATCCCAATTTTTACTTTTTCCAGTTTCAACTTATTTTGGCCAAAACATACACACACACACAAACACAAATGATTTTCAGCTTGGAAGACTCGTTTTACGAGGCGCGTCGGGTGCACACTAACGTCCTTCCCGACGCGTAACATGACCTCCGAACCTAAATCTCTGATCTCGGGCTTTTTTCAAAGTTTTGGCCCTTCAAAATTAAAATGGCGTGGCGACTCCGTTTTTTCCGGTTTTATTTGGTTTTTCAAAGAAACGCAAAAATCGAATTTTTCCCGCGAAAAAGGCAACACATCGTTACACTTTCGCTTAACCAATTTTTTCCCCAACCATCTTTCCTATATGATCACCCATAACTTCAATGAAAAAACATATAACCCCATCATTCTTATAGAGAACTGTCAAAATTATCTTGGCTTACCATATTTTTAAAAACCCAAAATTCCACCCTCCTCGTAAGGAACTGCCAAAATTGTTTATACTTAACTCATTATATTTCAGTAAGAAAACTTAAACCCACACGTGAGAGGTGAACCCTACTTGTACAAGGTGACTCCATGCGCTCGATCTACACGTGAGGGGAGAAACCCCTAGTTGTAAAAGGTGACTCCACGTGCTCGACCCTCAACCTTCTCTCTAGGCTCACACTCTGCAATACAACCGGATACATATTCAACTCCATTCGCTCGTAAGAGCCCAGTTCATCTCATTACTTTTAAAGATTGGACTTATACAATGATCTTCTATCTTGCGGGGGCATATTAAGAATATAAAGAATACTTCTTTAAATATATTTATATATTTGCTATTGTTTGTATTATTTACTTTTCTAATATGATTTCTATTGTATAGTTTCCTTATTTGATGTATCTATAAAAGCTTGAGAAGCACTTCACCTATTGTATAAATATTTAATTTGTGAATAATAATATATGATCGTTTTCTTAACGAAATTCCTCCAAAACCTTGAGGGTTTTCTTAACATAATTCCTCCACAATCTTGTGAGTGTTTTCCATTATAGAATTTCTCCACAACCTCTTTATAATATTTTCACATATCTTATGCTATAACTTCTATGGTAGCATCTGGGCATAAAATTAACTATAGAAAACGCAGCAGTTAATTACTCCCTCCATCCGAAAATGATCTTATCACTTTCTTTTGTCATTGCTATGAATGAAATTTGAGTAATTATTTTAGCTTAGTTTAATTATCTTAATGAAAATGTAAAAACTTATTATCGATAGTATTGTGTATCAGTTACAAGTTTTAGTTACATTAATATAATTAAATAAACCTATAGTTATTGCTCAAAGTTCATTCGCAATAACGTAAAAAAAAGTAGGATGATCATTTTTTTGGACGGAGGGAGTACCTATTTTGGGGTAGATGAGGCAGGTATTTGGGGTCATGCATTTCAACTGCATATCGGCCAGGTTTTTGTTATTATAAAATATAATTAATGTAATAAAAGATAACAAAAGATGAACTAATTTTTATTGTTAAAATATAACACACCTACTATAAAATTTAATTTATATTATTATAAAATGTAACTCATTTACTATAAAAATTCGACGGATAACCACGAATCCGAGGAGGCAGATGGTATGGTAAGGTGTTGTCTAAAATTCTCGTGTGTAAGGTATTCCAAGAAAATTGAAGTTTTGATATATTATCATGTAGAAAGAAAAATAGAATGCTTAGTAGGTGAAAGGGAAGTATCACATTTCTTTCTCTATGTGGAAGAGCGTCTCTTTCTAAATCAACACTTTATCAAGCCTTCCAATATATTGCACACCTTTCTAAACTTCTTTATGTGGAAGTGCGACTCTTTCTAACCTTGTTTTTGCTATGAAAAAAAGTTTTCTTTTGTTTCCACATTGACATGCTTTGCATAATTTATCCTTTTTGAAGAACATTTTGAGGAGACCTTTTACAAGGTTTGAATTTGCCAGTTTAGAAATGCTTTTGAGGTTGAGATGAGCCATTCTCTTATACCATAACATGCATGTCATATTGTTATAGGACAACAAGCATATAACATTAGATGATTGAGCTACTGGTGCTGACAATAGAAGTTTCCTTTTCTGAGGTCAATTAGAATAGTTTTGTTGTGTTTGTATTTGACTAGGCAAGTATGCTTTGTGCAGATGACATGATATCCTTTATCACAAATTTGAATTATACCGATCACATTGTGTTTTAGACCTTCCACATATGATACATTTGAGAAAATAATATCCTTAGTGACTATATTTTCAGATCCCTTTGCTCTAGCTTGTGAGTTATCTCAAAAAGTTTGAGTCCATATTTGGTGTAAACTGCTGCAGACAGTCGTTTCGTTGGTGTAAGTCATATGTCTGCTGCATCCACTATCTAAGTACCAAATTCCTTTGCTGGATACCTGCAAAACAAAAATAATTTATGGTACCCTTTTATCCTTTTTAGCTCCAAAGGATATACATTCTTTGGTACCCTAGCCTTGTTTATTGATCTCCTTTTGTAAAAGTGGTTGATGGCATTGTAATGAGATAAGATTTGCATCATGTATGAAGTTAGTGAAAAAGGTTGGTGAGAGTTATACATATAGCTTGGGTTATATGGGTGTTGGTTTCAGAAGTTGGATTGATATTGGTAGAATTGATGTCTAGGAGATGAGGATTGATTGGAATATCTTGGTGAGTTTTTTTTGGTTAAAGGGAACATGATGTTTACCATTTGAGTATTTCAAGTTCAGTATTTGTTGTCCGGCAAATCTCTGCTGTCTTTTGTACTGACCATTATATCTTTACTAACTAGAGTACCTTTGATATTCACCTTGTTCTCTTGTTAATCTTTGTTGTCTAACTTGATATGATGGTTTGTTATTACTTGATTTGGAAGAAGGTTTTTTTTTCCTGATTTTTTGTCATCAACCTCCTTTTCTTTGTATGCATCCTCATTAGTTTAGATAGGAAATGTGTGTTTTTTAGATTTAGATTCATTTAAAGTTTCCAATACATTTTTAAAATCACTTTATCCTTTTGGTGGATTGTATACCTTGAGAGTGGGATTTTCAGCACCTATATCATATTTGTCACTTGGATGCCTTTGATTGAAATGTTACATATATACTGTTGTGCTTGATTATTTTCATGATTCAATCTTCATTTAAGAGCATCATTTTATTTTTCAAGTGTCTCTAACTTTTGGTTAGTTTCCTTGAATTGAGCACTTAAACATAAATGATTGCTTCTGGAGTTAAATACCTCTGTTGTTAGCTCACTAACTTTCTCTTCATATTTTGAGCACTGATCCTTTAGTTTTCTATTAGAGGTTTCAAGTTGCCTAAGTAAGTTATACAGGTTCTAAGTTCTAACACTGGAGTGTTGAGTGAACATAGTATGTATAAGTTCTCATGAAGACTTTTTTGATTCATCTTTTTCAATTTCTTGTGCTAAAGAGTCATTCACACTCTTTTGGAGTATGTTCTCAACTTTTAGATTAGTCCCAACTAATTATCTTTAAGCATCGGTCTATGTTTCTAGTGATTTGACTTTACTTGGTCCTCCGTTAGTGTCTGATTGAGTGGGTTGTGCAACCTCATTGTATAAAACATACCAATTCCGAATACAATTAGTATTACGATAAGTTATAATTTTAGATGAATAAATTTCAAAAGAACCACAATCATCAATATAGGGAATGTATTTCTCATTGTTTCTTCTTGGTAGAGGCATGGCAGATTTTGTTGGATCCTTCACAAGTTGTTAGAATTTATATGGTGAATACAAGCCGTGATAACAATTGAAAAGCCCTTTATTCTTACAAGATGGATTTAACAACATTAGGTATAAAACCTTTAAGGTTAGCTATCAAGATTAGAGTAATTAACAAAATGAGTTTATGCAGCGAAAATAAAAAATTAAATAAAGAAATAAATGAAAAGACAGAGTGAAAGTGTGTGAGAGTGTTTAAACAGACTTGAGACAAGAAATCTAAAGCGGTTCAGAGTCTAATCCTTCTCCTATTGTAATATCCCTCATCCCACATCGAAACGATATGAAAATTGATTTTGCTATAGAAGGCCCATACATACTGCTAATCATCAAATCATCCATTGGATTTTTGGAGGCCTGTGATGGTTGTGATTAACCCAAATGAGGAGGTGCTTATTGGCTAGTGTGTGGTACCTGCATAGTGGCTTGAGCTTTGAGCTCCAGTCATTACAAATGGTATTTAGAGTGGAATCACGACCTTAAGGCTTGCGAGTTAGACCGAGGGTACGATCTGGGTATTGATTGACCTTGTCAACGACGACAAGGGTTTGAGTGGGGGAGATTGTGATTTCCTTCATCCCACATCGAAAAGATATGGACATTGATTGTGATATATATAAGGCCCATAGACTACTGCTAAGGATCAAATCATCCATTTGACTTTTGGAGGCTTGTGATGGGCTGTGGCCGACCCAAATGAGGAGATGCTTAGTAGGCGAGTGTGTGGCACCTTCGTAGCGGGTCGGGCTTTGGGCTCAGGTCGTTACACCTACGTTCGCCCCCACTGTCCTTGACAAGTGAGATCAATCAACTATAATTTTCTTTCCATTAATTACACGGATTGACAAGGCAAGTTTCCTGAACTTCCTCTTCTTAATTGTCACTTCAATTAAGGCCGCTTCTTTCAAATCAAATTACAAAAAGAAAAGAAAAATGAACAAAAATAAATGTAAATGGTGGAGGGGGTATAAGGGTTTAATTTATCAGTGATATGTAACTGTTTGGGAAGATTGGGTGTAGGTTGATGGTTGAAAAATAGGCATTTTGCAATAGGCCATGTTGTCCCTTTATATAGGGAAATTATGTATCCGTTGGAGGGCAAGGGACATGAGTAATTGTAGTAAGTTGTTCTGTATGTTTGTTGGACTGTTTCAGTCAATAGTTTGACTGACAAGTGGTTAGTGATAATCATGCTGTTGGTGACATGGCATTCCAGGTTGGAGGATACACTACAAGAAAACTGTCAAATAGCGACGAAAATTAGCGACATACCAAATTATCCCGCTATTAGCGACGGAATAGCGACCGAATAACGGCGGAAGCAAAATAAAATGAAAAAAATCAGCTACCGACAGATTTAGCGACGGATTAGCGACGTATTACAAAATTTTTAACGACGGATTTTTTCTGTCGCTATATAAATTAAAAATAAATAAATATTTTTTCTTTTTTAAATTAGCAACGGATTTAGCGACGGATTTTATAAAAATAAATTACCGATGGATATATTTTTTCGCTAAATAATAAAAAATAAAAAATATTTCTTTTTTCAAAATTCCGACGAAATAGCTACGGATTTAGCGACGGAAATTGTTTATTTAAAAAAAATTAACTTTTTTCATTTGTTTATTTTTTTCTAACTTTTTTTTATATAACTTTTTGAAAAAAACTTCAATACTAAAAAATGCCCAAATTATTTATTTATATTCATAAAAAATAAAAAAAACTATACATTTATAAATAAAATTTAATGAATTTTACCAGTCTCTGATTTATTTATTATACTTTCATTTGTTTATATTTTTCTAACTTTTTTTATATAACTTTTTGAAAAAAACTTCAATACTAAAAAATGTCCAAAATATTTATTTATAGTCATAAAAAATAAAAAAAAAACTATATATTTATAAATAAAAATTAAAGAATTTTACCCTATACCATATACCCTATACCCTATATACCCTATACCCTATACTTTATACCCTATACCCTAAACCCTAAACCCTATACCCTATACCTTATATCCTATATCCCCTATACCCTATACCTATACACTATACACTATACACTATACCCTATACCTTATAACCTAAACCCTAAACCCTATACCCTATACCCTATACCCTATATACCTTATATACCCTATACCCTATATATCCTATACCTATACCCTATACCCTATATCCTATACCCTAAACACTAAACCCTATACTCTATACCCTATACACTATACACTATATCCTATATACCCATATACCCTATACCCTATACACTATACCCTATACACTAAACCCTAAACCCTATACCATATACCCTATACACTATACCCTATACACTATACCCTATATACCCTATACCCTATATCCTATACTCTATACCCTATACCCTATACCCTATACCCTATACCCTAAATCCTAAACCCTAAACCCTATACACTATACCCTATATCCTATACCCTATACCCTATACACTATATCCTATACCCTACACACTATACCCTATATCCTATACCCTATATACCCTATACCCTATACCCTATACCCTATACCCTAACCCTAAACCCTATACCCTATACCCTATGCACTATACCCTATATCCTATACCCTATACCCTATGAGATTTAGGGTTTAGGGTATATATGAGGTTTAGGGTTTAGGGTATGAGGGTATATGAGGTTTAGGGTATGAGGATATATGAGATTTAGGGTTTAGGGTATTAGGGTATATGAGATTTAGGGTTTAGGGTATTAGGTTATATGAGATTTAGGGTTTAGGGTATATGTGATGTTTAGGATTTAGGGTATGAGGGTACATGAGATTTAGAGTATGAGGGTATATGAGGTTAAGGATTTAGGGTATATGAGGTTTAGGGTATGAGGGTATATTAATAAGTATTATTAATATTTTAAAAGTATAATTATTTTTTTAAAATTTATTTTTGAACTGAGATAAATATTTTAGACTTTAATATTCACATGGATTATCAATAAACCAATCTACACCATTAATCTCACACTCAAATCCAATGGTCCAAGCAACATCTTCACCATTAAATGCATCACATCCAATGGTCCAAATTCATCTCATAAAAACAAAAACACACTTTCATTTGATTGGCCCTTTAATATTCACATGGAATATCAATAAACCAATCTACACCATTAATCTCACACTCAAATCCAATGGTCCTAATTTACCATTATATATATATATATATATATATATATATATATATATATATATATATATATATATATATATATAACCCTCTCACACACTCTCATTTTCTCTTCCCAATCAGCACACACACACTCTCTCTCACACACACACACACTTTCTCTCTCTAAATTTCTCTCTCTACTCCATCTCTCCCTTCACTGCCGCCGGCGAACTCCTCCCCCACTTCCGGCGAAACCCTTACTCCCTCACTTCCAATGATTCTCATCTCCCTTCCCTTCCCCATCCACCGATTCACGCATCCACACCTTCCCATCCATCTTCTTGTTGTGAAATTGGTGCTCCCCCGTTGCAATCAAAACAAAGAAATCCACACACCCACACGTACAAGAAAGAAACAATCACACACAAGAACACAAGAGTTGTTTACCCGGTTCATTCACCAACTCGTGAACTACGTCCGGGGGCAATTGCCAAGCCAATTTGTATTAGACACCTCTCTAATATGTTGCTACAATATGTTCTAGGCCGAAATTATGCTTATATAGTTTATACAAGGAACCTAGCTCAGTCAAGGAAGAGATCTAAATAAAATAGGAAACAAAATCAGATTAGGAAAACACTTCCCCGACGCCACGCTGCCGCGCACCCTGCAGCCGCGGTCGCCCTCCTTTGCCGAAGTTCCAGCCCCAATTTTGACTAACGAGCGCGGTCGCTCTCCACCCCGAGCGCGCCGCTCTCCCGCAGAAACTCCTCCATCGCTTCCTTCCTTGCAGTTTAGGATCCAATCCCAACAATCTCCCACCGGAGACTAAACCAATAAACATAAAATCACCCATTAACTCCCACCACGGAGTAAAGACCTTCAAACACATTCCCCCTCCTCCATATTGGCTTGACACTACCGCACCTCTCCTCAAGTACTAAGGCGAGTTGAAACCAAGCGATGTTTCAACCTCTCCGTGTTAGATCGTTCTTGCCTCCCCAAATCAGCTTCTACCTTGATTTCTCCCCGCAAGTCTAACTTCGCCTTCTCCCTCCAGACCCACCTTCCTCGCAATGCCTCCCCTTGAAACTTGGACACACCTTGTTTCTTGCATCGACTGTTCTTGGTCTGAAACCGCTCTCTGTTAGGGCCCTTGGACATCCACACCGCTTTGATCAACTTTGTGTCCTCCCCAACATACCGTTTCTTGATGTCTCCCCTTTTTACACCAACAGGCCGGTTCTTAAGCCTCTTGCTCCCACCGGAACGAACATCGATATTGTAGGTAGAGTACAACATCTTCCCCTTAACCCCACGAGCCAACACCTTAGCCCCTTTTGTGACTTCCCAAGACCCACCAATGAAAGAAACACCGTATCCTTCACTGTCAAGTTGTCCCATAGAAATCACTCTCCTCCTCAAATCCGGAACGTGCATCACATCGTGTAGTTGTAAAATAGCCCCATTAGGTGTCTTCATCATTACGTCCCCCTTACCTTTGATCTTCAATGGTTGACCATCACCAAGATAGAGAACCCCAAAATCTCCGGTTTTGTATCGCTTCATTGGTTCTGCATCCCCACTAGCATGACAAGAAGCTCCAGAATCCAACACCCAATCTTCACCCGACTGCTCCTCCCCTAGGATTAATACATCACCACCATCATCCACCACGTGCGCACCACCACCTTTTCCCGGACAAATATAATCCGATATGCCCCAATTCACCACAATTGTAGCACTTGACCTTTTTCCCCTTAGGTCTCCCCCTATTTCTCTCCACCCTAAGTGCAGCCCCATCTACGGACGATTCTCCCCTTTTCTCTTTCCTTCGCAACTCCTCTTGAAGGATGAGATCTCTAACCTCCGTATACACCAATGCTGTTTTCGACGTACTAATCGTTGTGACAGTAACCTCCCAACTATCAGGCAATGATTTTAGTAGAAAACAAGCTAGCACTTCATCGGAGAAAGTAATATCAACACTTTTCAATTGGTCCACCATACCTTTGAAATTGCCGATATGACTTGCCGCCGTCTCGCCCTCGACATCTTCGCATTCGCAAACCTCTTTATCAAATGCACCTTATTGATATTCGACGGCTTCTCATACATGTTCGACGGCGTTTGCAAAGAACTCCACCGTTGTCTTGGCCTCCATAGCGTTCCGTGCAACGTCGTCGGTTAGGGCACTCCTTACCGCTCCTAACGCCTTCCGATCCAACGTATCCCAATCTCCTTGTGACATGTCTTCGGGCTTCGCCTTCAAGGGTCCATGAAAATCCTTACAATAAAGGTATTCTTCAATCCTTGTCTTCCAAAACGTGAAATTCACACCGTTGAATTTCTCGATTGAGTTCTTCATCTTGACTGCTTCACCAAAATCCCCAAGAACGCGATTCAAAATTAATCAACTAATGAAAAGATTTTGAATCCTCCGAACCAAAGCTCTGATACCAGTTGTTGTGAAATTGGTGCTCCCCCGTTGCAATCAAAACAAAGAAATCCACACACCCACACGTACAAGAAAGAAACAATCACACACAAGAACACAAGAGTTGTTTACCCGGTTCATTCACCAACTCGTGAACTACGTCCGGGGGCAATTGCCAAGCCAATGTGTATTAGACACCTCTCTAATATGTTGCTACAATATGTTCTAGGCCGAAATTATGCTTATATAGTTTATACAAGGAACCTAGCTCAGTCAAGGAAGAGATCTAAATAAAATAGGAAACAAAATCAGATTAGGAAAACACTTCCCCGACGCCAGCGCGGCCGCGCACCCCTGCAGCGCGGTCGCCCTCCTTTGCCGAAGTTCCAGCCCCAATTTTGACCAACGAGCGCGGTCGCTCTCCACCCCGAGCGCGGCCGCTCTCCCCCGCAGAAACTCCTCCGTCGCTTCCTTCCTTGCAGTTTAGGATCCAATCCCAACACCTCTCTCCCTTTTCGTCTCCCTCTACATCTCCCTCCCTCAGATCTGGCGACGGCAATGGTTGATTTGGAGCAAGCCGCCGTCTTCTTCCCCGTCTTCCTCCTCCGCCGCCGCCCTTCCACCTCCCCTACCGTCGCTCTACCCTCTTTCCCCTCTGTGTCTCTCTCACTGCCCCAATGCCGTCTTCTCTCTCTCTCTCTCGATTTGTTCATATTTTATTTCGATTTGTTCATTTTAACGTATTTTGTGTTTTATTTTGATTTGAAGGTGGTGGTTGATGGTGGCGGGTGGTGGTTGTGGTATTAGAGAAGTTTAGGGGACTAAATGTGACTCTAGGAATATATCAAGGACTGATTTGAGGAAAATAAAACCTAAGGGACTGATTTGAGGAAAATAAAACCTAAGGGACTGATTTGAGAAAAATAAAACTTAATGGACTGATTTGAGAAAAATAAAATCTAATGGACTGATTAAGAAAAATAAAATTTAAGGGACTGATTTGAGAATTATAGAACTTAAGGGACTGGAATATTGGTCGCTAATCCGTCGCTAAATTTGTCATGTGAAAGAAAAAAATGTCGCCTATTTTCAAAATTAGCGACGGAATTTTTTAACTTACCGACGGAATAATCCGTCGTTACTTTAACGACAGCCCAAAAATCTGTCGTTAATATTTAGCGACATATTTTTTCCGTCGCTATTCCGTCGCTAAATGACTTTAGCGACGGATTTTTGGCTTTTAGCGACGGATTTTTCCATCGCTAAAACCTGTTTTTCTTGTAGTGATAGCTGTTAGCATTGTAGAAGGTTTGTTTTGCTGTTGGGCTTGTCTGTGCTGTTGAGCTCAGCTCTGCTGTTAGGCTATGTTCTGTCTATGTTGTTGACCTTGGTCTAGTCTGGGATGTTAAGCTTGATTATGTCTTGACTGTTTGAAGTGTTTTAACTTGATCTTGATTATTTGCGAAGTATGTTGTTTGTTGAATCTTATTGAGGTGATAAGGTTTGCTGCCAAGACTTGTGCTCATGTCTTGGGGTCCGCTGTTTGATAGTTTTGCTAAATGAGTCTTGTCATGGCTTGCTGTCTTGTACCCACGAGTTTACTTGTGTTATACAGTTAGACTGAACAACACCGGATACAAGGATGCAGATGGTATGGTAAGGTGCTATCTGAAATTCTCAAGTGTAAGGTAGTCTAAGAAAACTGAAGTTTTGGAATTTTATCAGGGAGAAAGAAATACAAGAATACTTTGTAGGTGAAAGGGAAGCATCTTCTTTCTTTCCCTATATGGAATAGTGACTCTTTCTATGTCAACAACATTAAGCCTTCCATTATATTGCACATCATTTTAAATGTTTCATGTGGCGTTATAAACGAAATACCAATATATTGCACTCCTTTTTAAACGTTCCATGTGGTGTTATAAATGAAAAATGGAGTACTTCGTATTTCATTTATAATGCCAGATGGAACATTTAAAAAGGTGTACAAAACATGCAAATTTATTTGGGGTGGAGTACACAACACGGAGTACAAAAGTAAATTCCTTGATCTACATTAGTTCCGCTTAAAAAGAACTCGTTTTATCGAAGTTTTAAAATGACAGTGCCACTTAAAATTATACTTGAAATACATGCATCTTTTCGGCACTATTGGATTTGCAGTGACTTTTTTGGACCATTGCCTAGGGCCGACACCACTCAAAATACAATGCAACGCCTCCAAAACCCTAGCCTAAGTATTGGCCTAATTAACCGGGCTTCTATTCCGGTAAGCCCAACTTTCTATGGCGGCTCAATCCATTTGCTGTAGGGTTACAAGAATATAAACATTTTTATTGTTTCCATAGGTTTATACATATCCAACTAAATGACATAGATTAAGTATAGATATGTAGCATGAAATATTAATGAATATATATTATGAATGCATATATATATATTCTCCAACTAGTCCTACTTAACCAAATGAGATCAATAAAAAATAAAAAACCAACACAAGGAAAATAGAAAACAACACAAACTCCCACTGATTTAAGCATTATCAAAAGTCATTACACCCATATGAGAAACATGCTCGTGAAATACTAAAGGAGATAATGCCTTAGTAAATGGATCCCCAAGCATAGAGTTTGTACCAATAAGTTCTATTTCTATTTGTTCGTTTTGTACTCTCTCTCTTACAACAAGAAACTAATATCTATATGCTTACATTTAGATGAACTTTTGTTGTTGTTGGAGTACAATATCGCTGCTCGATTGTCACAATATAGCTTGAGAGGTCTCTCAACATTTATGACAATTTGCAGTCCTTCAACAAATTTTCGCAGCCATATAGCTTGATTGGATGCCTCGTAGCAAGCAACAAATTCTGCTTCCATAGTGGAAGTAGTTACTAATGTTTGCTTGGCACTTCTCCAAGAAATTGCTCCACCGGCCAAAGTGAAGACATAACCCGATATCGATTTCCGACTATCTTGGCATCCAGCAAAGTCGGAATCGGAATAACCAACGATCTCAAGGTGATCCCTTTGTGTATGTAAGCATGTAGTTATTTCTGTTTTGTAAGTATCTCATCACCCTTTTGGCTGCAACCCAATGTTCTTTTCCCGGATTGCTTTGTTATCGACCAAGCATACCAACAATAAAAGCAAGATATGGACGAGTACAGACTTGTGCATACATTAAGCTTCCTACTGCCGATGCATATGGGATTTCTTCCATAAACTTGGATTCAATATTATTTTTAGGACATTGCTTTAGACTGAATTTATCTCCCTTAGAGACAAGGGTGTCATGTGGTTTACAATTTTGCATGCTAAATTTTTGTAATACCTTCTCTATATAGCTCTTTTGTGATAATTCTAAAATACCTTGTGAACGATCACGATGTATTTGGATTCCTAATACAAAAGAAGCTTCACCAAGATCTTTCATCTCAAATTTGTTTGAGAGAAAAGTCTTAGTTTCCTTAAGAAGTTCCTTATCATTACTAGCAAGTAAAATGTCATCCACATATAAGACCAAACATATAAATCTACTCCCACTGAACTTATGGTACACACAATCTTCACCAAGATTCATTTTAAAACCAAATGAAAGAATAACTTGATTAAATTTTAAGTACCATTGATGAGATGCTTGCTTAAGCCCATAAATGGATTTCTTAAGTTTACAAACTAGTTGACTAGTTTGATCCGAATCAGTTACCATTTCTGGTTTCTTCATATAGATAGTTTCCTCAATGTCGCCATTGAGAAAAGCTGTTTTTACATCCATTTGATGAAGCTCAAGATCAAAATGTGCTACTAATGCCATAATGATCCTAAAAGCATTTTTAGAGGATACCGATGAAAATGTTTCTTTGTAATAATTGCCTTCTTTTTGAGTAAATCCGTTAGCGACAAGACGAGCCTTATGTCTTTCCACATTACCTTGTGAATCCCTTTTGGTCTTAAAGACCCATTTACACCCAATGGGTTTCACATTCTTAGGTAATGGGACAAGATCCCAAACGTCATTATCTTTCATGGATTTTAACTCTTCATTTATGGCATCAATCCACTTATGAGAATTTGGACCTCTAATGGCGTCATGGAAGGTGATTGGTTCATCTCCCACTAAACCTAATGGTTCCTCATTCTCGGCAAGATATACATCATAATAATCCGAAATAGCACTCCTTCTTGCTCTATTAGATCTCCTTAAGGGCACCGGTTCATCTTGATTTTGAGGGTGTTGAATTTCCTCATCAACAATTTCATGTTGTTCATTAATAGGAGAATTAATGTTATTTTGAATTATATGTTCTTGTCGAATTTCAGGCACACGCGCTTGATTTTTGATAGAAACTATAGGAAGAGGTATATAAACGGAGTCCTCCTCTAACTCTTCAAATTCAAAATTACTATTCAAATTTTCCCCTCTAAAATCAACATCTTCAAAAAACCTAGCATTTCCCGTCTCAAAAAATGTTCTAGTTTTTGGGTCATAGAATTTATATCCCCTAGATCTCTCGGCATACCCTACAAAATAGCTACTAACAGTTTTAGGATCCAGTTTGCCCTCATTAAGCCTATAAGGCCTAGCTTCTGCTGGACACCCCCATACATGAAGATGATTTAAGGACGGTTTCTTATTCGTTCATAACTCATAAGGTATTTTTTCGGTAGCTTTTGAAGGAGCTCCATTAAGTAGATAAGTTGCGGTTTTCAATGCATCGCCCCATAATGAGTGAGGTAAAGAAGTACAAGAGACCATACTTCTAACCATATCTTTAAGAGTTCTATTATGTCTCTCGGCTAAACCATTCATATTGGGTTTCCCCGGCATGGTGTAGTGAGGGACAATACCACACTCTTCTAAAAAGCGAGCAAAAGGACCCGGACGTTGTTCTCCCGAACCGTCATTCCGTCCGTAGTATTCACCACCACGATCAGATCTAACGTTCTTAATAGTCTTTCCAAGTTGATTTTCAACTTCGGCCTTAAAAGACTTGAAAACGTCCAAAGATTGAGACTTTTCATGAAGCAAATAAATTTATCCATAACGAGAGAAATCATCTATGAACGTAATGAAATATGTTTGACCGTTCCATGAAGGGGTAGTGAACGGTCCACATATATCCGTATGAATAAGTTCTAAGACGTTTGAGGCTCTCAAGGATTCTGTGCCTTTAGTGTTTGTAAATTTCCCTTTAAGGCATTCAATACAAAAGTTATTTTCCGGAGTACCAAGTTTGTATAATATTCCCTCGTACACAAGCTTGTCAATTCTCCTTTTAGAGATATGACCTAAACGCCTATGCCACAAGGTATAAGAATTTTTACTTGAAAACTTTCGTTTTGTGCCTCGAGAATTAGTTTCATTATTATGGGACTCATTTATTGAATTGACTGTGTCAAGCAAGTATAGATTATCAACATAAGATAAAGTACTAGTACCAAAGAGCTTTGAATTGAAATATAAATCACATTTATTATTACCAAAGAGACAGAAATATCCTTCCCGATCCAAGGCAGTAATTGAAATTAAATTCCGTCTAAAAGACGGTATAATAAATGTATTATTCAAAATCAAATAAAAACCAGTACTTAAACATAATCTAAAGGTCCCTATGCCTTCAACTTCTACCGGTTTTCCAGCTCCCATGTAGATATATTTTTCATCTTTATTGGGCGTTCGGCAGTTCAGGCAACCCTGCATACATGAACTTATGTGAGTAGTTGCACCAGAATCTAACCACCATGTATACGAAGGAATTGAAACTAAATTTGCCTCAGTACAAACAAGGCCAAAAGACATACCTTTCTTAATTCGCCATTGGCGATACTTAGGGCAGTCATTCTTCATGTGCGTAAGGTCCTTGCAAAAGAAGCATTTCTTCACTTTTTGATCATTAAATGATCCCTTAGGCTTCTTTGTTGCAACCGCAATATCCTTCCCTTTTCTCTTTGTCCCACGAGAAGAGGTAGATGCAAAATGGGAACTTTCGGGTTTTGTATGTTTCAATCTATCTTCTTCCTCCGTCACATGTGAAATTAATTCATTAATATTCCACTTGTCCTTTTGACAATTATATGTCGTTTCAAAATGACCAAATTGAGGAGGGAGAGAAATTAAATACAAATGCACAAGCAAGTCTTTCGATAAGTCCAACTTGAGTGCTTTTAATTTCGTTGATAGGTGAAACATTTCCATTATGTATTCCCTTAAGTTTCCGGTACCCTTATACCTCATGGAAACAAGCTTCCTTAAGGTAGCACTTGTTTCCGATTTATCGCTTTTTGCAAAACGTTCCTCTAGGGCATCCGAGAAACCTTTAGCACTAACATCCTCGGAGACACTATTTAGAAAGGTCTCCGGGACTGCATTTTGCATGATACTTAGGCTCACGCGATTAGAACGGTTCCACCTCTCTAGACTTAAGAGTTCTTCCGCAGTGCTTTTGTCGGTAAGAGGGGCGGGACTTGGTTCTCTTAATGCGAGATCAAGGTCCATACAGCCTAAGATCATAGTTATTTTCTTTTTCAAGTTTTAAAATTTGTCCCAGTAAGCAAATGAATATTGTTTATGGCAGTAGTTACGGATGAAGCATTAATCAAATCTGAAGGGAAAGAACAAGATGAAACATAAAAACATATATAAGAATCTACACAATGATTAATTATATCAAATGAATTCCATTAAAAATAAAAAGATAATCAATATGACATCAAGACTAATCTTTGGATTGCGAATTGACTCACAATTTGGATTCATCTTAGGGTGAACAAATAATCTAAACAATACATTTTAAATACTTGCCTTCCTTTAGGCCGGTTCAAGTATAAAAAATGTCCTAAAGTTTAAGGTACTTGTTACCCGGCAATAAAGAATACAAACAATTCATTTTAAACACCCGCCTTCTTTTGGGATGGTACAAAGTATATAAAATAACCAAATTTTTTTATTCAATTATTACCCATGAATGTAAATACTTAGTCAACAACAAGGTCTCCTTTGGGAAACAAGCATGTTATCACATATCAACATTTACATTCATCTTTTAACAAGTTTGAATTTAATCAACAAAATCACTTTGGCGATGATGTTAATTTTGTCCAAAATGTTAAGGATATAATTAATCGGAAACATAAGGCCTTAAGGCAATTTCTGAAATTTAAAAGGTAAAATTCTGAGCAAAACTGACCCCCGAAAGCTCTCTGGATGACTCGTCCTTCAGGGGACGACTCGTCCCTTAGGGGTCGACTCGTTCCTATAAGGTGGACGACTGTATCAGAGACACCCTCTTCTGGAAAACCAAGGTGGACGACTCGTCCCTGAGGGGACGACTCCTCCCTTTAAGGGGAAAGACTCCATCGGAGAGGTCCCATTTCTAGAAAATTGATGGGGACGACTCGTCCCCCACGGGACGAGTCGTGCCTATTGCCCAGATTGACGAAAAGTCATCATTTTTACACCCTTTTATGAACAAGTTTGATCCAAATTTCCATACTTAATGCATTATAAAATGCTGGCTATGTAAATGGGATAAGTTTGTACTTCAATTAACATGATTCAAACAAGTAGACCTAGATTTACACACTCCAAACATTACACAATGTTGGCTATGTAAATGGGGTAATTTTGTATGAACCATTGTGTCTCTTAAAGTTTGATTTTACCATTATTTCCAGAAATTGAATGAAGTTATGAACATAATACTCTTAGACAAGATGAGTATCATCTACAAGAACAAAATTAAAAGAAATCACACAAGGATATAAACATGAAACAAAATTAAAGCATAACGCTTTACAAGAAACTCAAACTCAATCTAGTATATGAGCAGGCTCTGATACCAATTGTTGGAACATAAATGATCCAATGAACCCTAAACCGACTCACAACTAGATTCAAGTAAGAGAAGAATTTAAGAATTAGGAAAAAAAATAAAAAAAAAAAAAGAGTAAGAGAAGAAGATGAAGACGGAAGCGTATACCTGAGGAATCCATTGTGTGTTCTTGATCTTGTTCTTGAATAAAGGAGAGAGTAGAGAGATAGTCTTCTAAATGATAGTGTCCACACTTTGTTCTTCTTTAATGAATGAAGAGAGGATTTGTGACTGAAATTTTTGTGAATGTAAGTGTCTCAAATGGCTGATGGATAGCCTTTATATAGATAGAGAAGGGGCACTTCATTTAGGGATTACACCCTTTCATAAAGTTGGTGGTGTAAAGTTACCATTATGCCCATCATTTAATGGTACTTACACCTAATGGAATTCTACATATTTTATATATACTTTAACATTATTAAATGATTATAACACATGAATTAAATAATACATATTAATTAATCCATGTTCTAACACGTATTGCATTTATAATGCCAGATGGAACATTTAAAAAGGTGTATAAATCATGCAAATTTATTTGGGGTGGAGTACACAACACGGAGTACAAAAGTTAATTCCTTGATCTACATTAGTTCCGCTTAAAAAGATCTCGTTTTATCGAAGTTTTAAAATGACAGTGCCACTTAAAAATATACTTGAAATACATGCATCTTTTCGGCACTATTGGATTTGCAGTGACTTTTTTGGACCATTGCCTAGGGCCGACACCACTCAAAATACACTGCAACGCCTCCAAAACCCTAGCCTAAGTATTGGCCTAATTAACCGAGCTTCTATTCCGGTAAGCCCAACTTTCTATGGCGGCTCAATCCATTTGCTGTAGGGTTAGAAGAATATAAACATTTTTATTGTTTCCATAGGTTTAGCCATATCTTTACGGGATATTACTCGTCGTGATGCCTTACCAGCCGTGATACCAGCTGATGCCGTGTAGATAGGCTTCAATCAACAAACGTTCAGGTATACTCTTAATTAGTAATTCCCTGTATAGATTTAGCCATGACGGCTTATTGATTAAAAGATACTCCGTATGTTATTTTTTTCTGAATTACACCCCACCTAAATTTATGGCACTCATTGAACTTGGAAAATAATTAAACCTCCCCCCCCTAAAAAAATAAGCCTAACTCATATAATATAATATTAATCAAATAAAACTCTACATATCAATATAATTCCTAAATCTACTTCCAAATACTAAAATATTACCCATCTAAATATAAATCAAAAATTAAAACAAAATGAACATAATAAAAAATTACACTAAAATATTTTACCCAAATTTGATCTGAATTACCGTAACGCGTGAAAATAATTCGTCATCTAGTTCATATGTCGTAGGCTTGAAGACGACCGTTTCAATTAAAAGATATTTCTAATATACTAGACTTATTTTTAGCACTTTTGGCTTCTAAGTGAATTATTTGCAACATTTGCCGATAGAGATAATTGCTAAATAAACCTTGTGCGAGTTTACGCATTGCAAATTGAACCTTATACATCTTATCATGGCGAAAAACACTTTGTACTAAATTTTGTTGCAATTTGAACAATACATTATTCATTAAAAAATTCCCCAACAACAACAACAACAACAACAACTAAAGAAGCAAAAATAACAATATCATCATCAACAACAACAGCCACAGCCACATGAGCAAAACTAATAGCAGATATCCGCAACCTGATTAAAACCTTCAATGAAGGAAACTGACGAGGAGGGCCCAAACGAAACTCAGAATCTGAATCACCCATTATCTTAGATACTGACCAAAGACAAGCATCTTTTCTCCACCAGATTTAAGAACTTGGCCTTCACTACTTCTCACTACAAGAAAATGAGGATTTAGCTACAAATTTTTTAGCTACAAAAATATTTTGTAGTTCAAAGATTTACATTAGCAATGAATTTGAAAGAAATGGAGCGGGTGTGATGTCTTCACACTTTCAGAATTATTTATTCGTAGACAATTCTCTTTGTTTTTACGACAATATTAGTTTTGTAGCCAAATGCTAGACTAAGAAAACAAAACAAAAATATTTGTCGTTAGAATGAATTGTTAAAATTTTTGTATAGCCAAATTTTTTGGCGCACTACATTTCCTGCGCGAGTTAAAAAGTAAATAAGATTTGGCTACAAAAATATAAATAATTTACTATGAAATTATTGGATAGCCAAAATCACCCTTAAAAACACCCCTGACATTATGCTAAAATCACCCCTAAAATTTTAATACATTCCATAATGCAGAGTATATTACAATTTATTTAATGAATATGTGGGATTAGCTTAACAAATATATAAGGTGCCATTATCATCCCTCCTCAAGATAAAACCTATTCCTTCCCTAACTAATTCGATTAAACTCATGTCGACCTTTTTAACTGCGACCATTGAGAGAGAAGTAACTGCGGCCATTGAGAGAGAGAAGTAACTGAAAGAGATACACAAAAGCATGAGGCGCCCGCCTCACAAAACACCATGCGGCCGCCTCAATCTGTCCAAGTTTGTGCTGATGTTACGGCCTCCCATGCGGCCGCCTCCCTAAGCACCATGCGGCCGCCTCACACCAAGCATCAACAGTCACTCAACTGATGCCGTTCCACTTCAGTCCACCTTGGTTAAAGAGTTCATTAAAGCATTGTTGTTTATCTGTATTAGAATTAGAACAGACACAATTTTGTATATATATATTCCTCTTGATTAAATGAAATAATCATCATTTGCATATCTCTTATATGGTATCAGAGCCAAGATCAATCTTCTTTTTCTAAACCGTGTCCTACCTTTCTTCTTCAATGGCTGCTGCCGCCGACTTCCAAGTTCTTCCTAATTCCGCTGAACCAAATGTCCCTCTTATCGTAGTCTCTCTCTCTCATATCCTCAAACTCACATCCACCAACTACATCGCCTGGAAAACTCAGATCGAAGCTACTCTTCTCGGTCTTGATCTATACAAATTCATTGATGGCTCACATCTAGCCCCTCCTCAAAATCTCCCTGCCACCACCACCAATACAACACCAGCCACAGGCCAAACCACCCCTGCAACTCCCTCCACCAATGCATCTGTCACAGGCCAAACCAATGCAACACCAGCCACAGGCCAAACCACCTCCGTTCCTAATCCAGCCTATAGCACTTGGTTCCGTCAGGACAAGTTAATCTTAGGGTCACTTGCTGGAACCCTATCACCCTCTCTCGTCCCTCTCATCTCGCTTTGTCCTACCACACTGGATGCCTGGAAAACCTTGGCAAAAACATATGCCAACCCTTCTAAGGGACATATCAAACAGCTTAAAGACCGCCTCAAAAATATAACCAAAGAATCCCGCTCGATCACTGATTTTATGCAAGAGATCAAATCATGTACTGATCAACTTGCTTCCCTTGGCCGTCCCCTTGATCCTGAAGACATCATCGATCGAATCCTAGATCAAATAAATGACCCCGCCTATGAGAGTGTGATCTCTGTTGTTCAAAATCGCGAAACTCCCATCACCTTTGATGAGCTCCATGAGAAACTCATTACCAAAGAGCTATCCCTCAAACAGAAATCTAAATCCATCCCTTCTTTTCCATCCTCCATCAACTTCGCTGCCAAAAATAACAACAACCGCCACCCACCTTCTCGCTTTCCATCTGCAACACCAGGACTCCTTCCCACACCCGCATCAATTCCTGCATATTCTCCTCGACCTCAAACTCCCTTTAAGGGACGGTGCCAATGGTGCCGCACCTCTGGTCATTTCCTTGCTCAATGTCCCATGTTCCGTCAACAATACCCACATGCCACCATCCCAAACTCTAATCCCAATCCCAACTATAATCCAAACCCTCCTCGTAACCCTCCTGCTACTGCCACCCACAGGTCCTATTACCGAACCAACTCAAACCCAAGACCAAGTGCCTATACTGCCACAACTAATCCCTCTCCCTCACCTTCTTGGCTCTTGGATAGTGGGGCAACCCATCATGCTACTAGTGACCTAGATAATCTTGCCTTGCATTCTCCCTATGATGGCACGGAGGAACTTCTTATTGGTGATGGCTCAGGTTTATCCATATCAAATATTGGTTCAACTTCCCTCTCTGCTCCTACTTCTCAATTTCATCTTAATAATGTTCTTCATGTGCCATCTCTGTCCCGTAATATTATTTCTGTTTCTCAGTTTTGCCGTGATAATAACTCTTCCATCACTTTCTCACCTAACTCTTTTATTGTGAAGGACATTCAGTCAGGCACCACTCTCCTTCAAGGTCAACATAGCTCTGGAATCTATGAATGGCATCCACCTCGTTCCGCCGTTCATTCTGTTCGCTTGTCCTCGACATCAAATTGGCATCATAAACTAGGCCATCCTTCCCCCTCTATTTTACGTTTTATTAGTAATAATTTTCATTTGAACATTCCAAATTGTGTGTCCTTTCATTGCAATTCATGTGATTGCAACAAAAGTCACAAGTTGCCTTTTCATAATAACAGTATTCAATCCTTTGGTCCATTAGATGTCATTTATAGTGATGTTTGGACTTCTCCTGTCCACTCTTTTGACTCTTACAAATATTACATAATCTTTGTCGATCACTTCTCTAAATACATATGGTTCTACCCTCTCAAAAATAAAAACGATGCCACCACTGTCTTTTCTCACTTCAAACTCTTGGTGGAAAAACACTTTGATCGCTCTATAAAAACAATCTTTAGTGACAATGGTGGTGAATATATTGGTCTTCAACCACTTCTTAAATCTCATGGCATACAGCATCTCACCTCTCCACCTCACACACCTGAGCATAATGGTTACTCGGAACGCCGACATCGTCATATTGTCGAGACAGGTCTATCTCTATTAACCCACTCCTCCATGCCTCTAAAATTTTGGTCACTAGCCTTCTCTACAGCTTGTTACCTGATAAACCGCATGCCTACTCCTACTCTAAAATTCAAATCCCCATATCTAACTCTTCACAACCAAAATCCAAACTACCTAAAACTCCGTAGTTTTGGTTGTCTCTGTTATCCATGGTTACGCCCATATACTTCTCATAAACTTCAACCTCGTTCCGCTCCTTGTGTGTTTGTTGGCTACTCGTCTACACAAAGTGCCTTTTATTGTCTTGACCCTACCTCTAATAAAATATACTCCTCTCGGCATGTAAAATTCATAGAACATGAATTTCCCTTCTCAAAAACTACCACCCCTAATAACCCAATTTTACCCCCTGATGACTGGTGCCAAGTATCTCTTCCTCTTCTTATTCCACAAAACGTGCCTCATACTGCTTCCACTTCCCAGCCACAACATGTCCCTTCTAACCCAATCTCGACTGAAACACCTACATCCTCTTTAATACCTTACGCTACCTCTTACGCTGCTCATCAATCAACACCACCGCCCCTCCACCACCTCCTCCAAATCGTCCCATCACCCGCTTACGAATAAAATTGTCAAGCCAATAAATAAATTAAATCTTCACACCTCTCTCCATACACCTTCGGCTGAACCTACAACCATTGCTCAGGCTCTCAAAAATCCAATTTGGCGTAAAGCCATGCAAAGTGAATATGATGCCTTGGTTCAAAATCACACTTGGGATCTCGTTCCACCTTCTTCGTCTCAAAATTTAATTGGGTGCAAGTGGGTTTTTCGCACAAAATATCATCCTGATGGTTCTATAGATCGTTACAAAGCCCGTCTTGTAGCTAAGGGCTTTCACCAACGCCCTGGTCTTGATTACTCTGAAACATTCAGTCCCGTTGTAAAACCTGCCACTATACGTACAGTCCTCTCACTTGCTACCATTCATGGGTGGTCTATTCGTCAGGTTGACATTAACAATGCATTTCTTCAAGGGACATTAAATGAGGAAGTGTTCATGGTTCAACCTCCCGGTTTTGTCAATCCTTCTCTTCCTTCCTATGTCTGTAAACTGCGTCAAGCTCTCTACGGTCTTAAACAAGCTCCTAGGGCTTGGTACAATGAACTACGTTCCTATCTCATTTCACTTGGATTCAAAAATTGTGTATCTGACTCTTCCTTATTTACACTACGTCATTCTCAAGGTCTCATCTTCCTTCTTGTCTATGTAGATGATATTATCATCACTGGCTCCAATCCCTCTTTTCTAGAGTCATTTATTTCTCAATTCTCCGTCCGATTCTCCCTTAAGGATCTCGGTCCTCTTTCTTACTTCTTGGGTGTAGAAGTTATCCCACATCCTCGTGGAATTCTTCTTAGCCAACATCGATACATTCAGGATCTTCTCATTCGTTCCAACATGTCCTCAGCCAAACCCGTGTCTACACCAATGGTAACTCATCCGCCTCTTTCCTCCAAAGGTGGTACTCCCCTTGCCAATCCTACTGAGTATCGTGCCCTTGTTGGAAGTCTTCAATATCTTTCCCTCACTCGGCTAGATATCTCTTTCGCTGTCAATCGTCTTTCGCAATATATGCATTGTCCCACTGATGAGCACTTGGTTGCGCTCAAGCGTGTTCTTCGATTCTTGGCTGGAACATCTACTCATGGCTTACTTCTTCGTAAAGAATCACCCCTTTCTGTTCATGCTTTCACTGATGCCGATTGGGCCGGAGATAAGGATGATTTCGTCTCTACTACAGGCTATATTGTCTACTTGGGTACAAACCCAATTTCTTGGAGTTCTCGTAAACAACGTGCTTTAGCCCGTTCCTCAACAGAATCAGAATATCGTGCGATAGCTTCTACCACGGCAGAAGTATTATGGGTTAAGAATCTTCTCCTGGAACTTGGTTTTATTTCTACTTCCCCTCCGGCAATCTTTTGTGACAATATGGGTGCTACTTATGTTGCTGCTAATCCTAAATTTCACTCTCGTATGAAGCATATTGGTCTCGATTATCATTTTGTTAGAGAACATGTCCAGAACAATGATCTTCGGGTCTCGTTCATATCCAGTAAGGATCAGCTTGCAGACGTCTTGACAAAGCCCCTTGGCCGATCTTCTTTTCAAACTATAATATCCAAGATTGGACTTCTCAACCGGCCGTCCATCTTGCGGGGGCATGAAAGAGATACACAAAAGCATGAGGCGCCCGCCTCACAAAACACCATGCGGCCGCCTCAATCTGTCCAAGTTTGTGCTGATGTTACGGCCTCCCATGCGGCCGCCTCCCTAAGCACCATGCGGCCGCCTCACACCAAGCATCAACAGTCACTCAACTGATGCCGTTCCACTTCAGTCCACCTTGGTTAAAGAGTTCATTAAAGCATTGTTGTTTATCTGTATTAGAATTAGAACAGACACAATTTTGTATATATATATTCCTCTTGATTAAATGAAATAATCATCATTTGCATATCTCTTATAGTAACTGCGGCATTGAGACAAGACGATCCGGACGGCTTGAAAGTATACGCAAGACATCAGCAGCAACCGGCCACAACCCTCAGCCTTCGTTGTTCATCGCTCACCAATCTAATCAACAACAACCCTAATTCCCATGTACGCTCTCAATCGCTAGATTCTATATGGAAGAACTATCTTCCCTCGTTTGTTTATCGGCTTCTCTGGGCGATATTATTTCACCCGTGTATTCCCCAAGATAATCATTTTTATCAACAGGGTTCTACAACCATACAGTTTTCAACTTTCAAATTCAATCAACAAATCTATCACAAACATACATACTTGAAATTTGTTGATTTTCTGTACATATTACTATCATTTTCAATTTAATTGTACCTTTAGAAATGCTCCCAGCCGACTACATCAGATTTGCCCAAAAGGATGCGAAAGGAAGAGAAATTGGTATAACTTATGTTTATCAAAGCTAAAAAAAGTAAATAAAGAGAAATATCTCTTGAATCATGTAGAGAAAAAATTTCAAGAAAGACAGGCCAGATTTGCTCACTCTTTGCTGCTGTCTCAAAAGGAGCCTCATGTTACCACATTGACCATCACCTCGTCTGGGAGGTTCACCTAATGAACCATCCCCACAACTACAAAAGGAATAAAAACATAAGGAATTTATAGTGACTGGGTCCTGGATTGCAGTTTAAAAGTACCTAAGATCTAGCAGCCAACATAGGCTAAGAGTTCAAAAAAATATCTCTTGAATCATGTATTGCATTGACATTTTCCAGTTTGCTGTTTTATCTGTCTTTTAACTTGAGCCTAATCTATAGAAAGGAAAGCCTAGCTTGGTAATAACCTCCTGCTGAATGTTAAAAGAGTGTCCAACTCAACTTTTTATCATCAATATCTCCCTTGCAGCCAACTGCAAAAAATGTTGTCCCCTCCAATTTCTCTCTCCCTTCCAATTTCTCTCTCTATTGCGTTAATCAATCGATTCATTTGTCTAATATCTATCTATGTTTGATTGATTATGATTAGGTTAAGTTAAGGTGAAATTGAATCGAAAAGATGTCGTTGAGGCCGGGGGAGAATAACATGGTGGAGATCCGGAAGAAGAAGCGTGAGGAGAATTTGATCAAGAGGCGTCAAGTGTTACTGTCACCGTACTTTCTTGCTTCAATCCGAGTTTCCACCGTCGAGAAGAAGTATGTATATCAATCTATTTGTTTATATAAATTGCACCTTCATCAGAGCTTGTCTCGAACTTCCTTGCTAACTTCCTCAACTCCGTGACTTCTCTTTGTTTCTCATGGCTGAGATTAAGAAAGACAGAGAAGTCGACGAGACCTGGAAATCAGGTTCCTAAAATCTGAGAAGGAAACAGACGAGGAGGGCCCAAATGGATACACGGATTTCAATGAGAGGGTGGAGTCGTTGATGAGAATGCTGGTGAGGGTGGGATTGTGTGATAATCCATGTATCAATAGAGCTGCTCCTCAAGAGGATATTGGGGAACCTTTCAATATTTTGAATAGAAACAATCTTAATTGGGAGGATCATGAGAAAAAAAAGTGGATTATCAGGTTATATCATCTTCGATGTAGTTCATTGGATATTAGTAAGTTAGATAAATGAGTTAAAATTTGGACAAGGGAAGCCTTGCTTGGTAATTCATCTGGATGAGTATTTTGTTTCATTGATTATTTAGCATCAACTTTTAATATTTTTTTGTCCAACAAGGAGTACATTCCTGTTAACATAATTCAAAGTTTATTTGCTTCAATTACATATGTTTTTCATATTTTGTCACTGCATGGAAAGATTAATCTAAAAATTTAATTGATGAACACATGTTTTTAGAGCAAACAACACCCAAAACGACATGTTTAACCTATTTAAACATTCAAAAGCTACACCTTGATATGACCATAATAGCTAGTTCATTTTGGATATGCATGGTGAAGTCTAATATTTTTATACTATATTATTTCATTTAGAAGCAAATACTTTCGTTTATTAAGGGAGTAACATAGTGCTTTGACCACTATATTCCCTTAATGCATGAAAATCTTAGATATTTCAGCTAATACTTTAAAAATGTGAAATGGATTTCGCTAGATTTTGGTTGCATCGTATCATAAAAAATAAATCAAGGTTCAGTGGGTATATCATAAAAGAGAATTAATTCTAGCAAGAGAAAGCCTTACCAAACAATGAAATGGAATGAACAACGATCCGCATTTCTCAGGAGAATCACCATTCTCCATCATGCCATAAAGTAACAGACTCTGTTGATAACATAAAAGAAGCAAATGTCATTTTTCAAAATTCTTGGCATTAAATTTCGAAACATTTAGTCTAACGATAATAAAATGAATAACAATTTTTTTGGGTAAATAAACGTTTAGGGACATTTGTTTTTGCAAAAAATAAAAATAAAAATCATTTTGGGTCAATTTTATTTTTGAAATTGGACATTCATTAGGGACAAGGGACAGAGGGAGTAGAAATTTTTCAGATATGGATAAAAACGTCACTCAGCCATTGGTACAAGATTATAGCTCAAATGAATGATGGTAAATACAGAAAACAGAAAATCTCTTCATCTATGTCTGAAAAAACACCTTTATTCACAAAATCATATACATTCTCCGTTTGTTTATCGGACTATTTCAATCGTGGGCATACAGGAAAATCGGCACAAGAATGGAAAATCGTGGACTAAAATGAAAACCCATAGATCAGATTGAAACTGCAAAAACCTATAGGAAACAATAGAAATGTAAAAAACCTATTTTTAATCATGGATAGAAATGAAAATCAAAATAAAAAAGGAAATAAGAAGAAGCTACAATTATTGAGAAAAATCACTTACTTGGAAAGCATCAGGAAATGTTTCTGACTCGCGGCTGCCACAAAACTAGGGTCGGCGTTGAAGGGTTTATAATAGGGTATTTATAGCCAGAAAGGATGCCAATTTGAGTAATTTTAAGCATAACCCTAGATATTTAGCGGCAGCCCTAGATTACTTTTATCTTTGAGATAAAATCTTGGAATAATTCCCCTATGGACCCCCAAAACATAGAAAATACTTAAAAAGGAAATGTTATTCCTATTTTTCCTGTCGTGACCATATGGGGGAATATATATATTCCTCCAAGGTCCCACATTTATTAATATAAAATGTAAATTCCCAAACTACCCTTCTCCCATCGAAACAAAAACACGCAAACCATTCCCTAATCTTCATTTGAACCCTCTCTTTCTCCCTCTCTAAGATTCTCCCCCCTTATTTCACTCCCAGTGACCCCATTCTACCGCCAGCCTGAACCCTTTTAATAGCACAGGTCACTAAACACCTTTACAAATCCGATTCTCCAGGTCGTCTCCTACAACAACATATGGCACAATGTTGAGCACGTCAAAGCACTAATCACGTGCCTCTCCTAACGCTACATTCTCTAAGCATATTTTTGAGCTTCAGTCTTCTTTCCATCTTCATTATATACTGCTTAATACATACATTGTGAAAAGGAGATTATGTTATAACATATCTATTTAGAAGACATAAAATAAATCAATCACACAACATAACGATATCGTGGTTCACCAACTTGGCTTTCACAAAAAGAATCCACCCTAAAGATCATCAGAGAGAAATTGAATGTAATTAACCTAAAGGTGGAAAGAACTACACTAAATAACATGAGAAAGAAGTATATATGTAATTAACCTAAAAATAGTAAGATAGATAATCAACCTAAAGGTGGAAAGAACTACACTAAATAACATAAGAATTTCTTGTGAGAAGCTCCTCATCAAAGGATAAAAGTTACATCAAACATTTATCCATTAAGCCAAGTTTTGACTTCGACTTGAAAGATCACAGACAGATTAAAAAAAATAAAAAATTTTGAGCACATTATAAGTTCAAATAGAGTAAAATCCACTTACTGAGCAAGAATTTGAGCAAGAATTTGATCAAGAAATAGTAGTAGAAAAAATCAAACACAGATTCAAAAAAAAAAAAAAAATTACAAACCATACAATTACTCATTGGATCCATTAATCAAAACCCCAATAAAAACTAATCTGAAATTGCAGAAACAAGAGAAAATTTGAATTTGATAACTTTTTCGGTGAGGGAAGAGAGAGGGAGAATTTCAGATTGAACGGAGACGGCGACAATAACACGTCGTTGAGGCGGTGGCGGAGGAGTTGAGAGGGACGGCGGTTGGGCGACAGCGGTTGGGCGACGGCGATGAGGCGACGGCGGTGAGGCGACGGCGATGAGGAGACGGCGGCAAACGGTGATGGAAGAAGAGAGAGCTTCGACGGTCGCGAGAAGTGAGAGAAAGCGGGAAGAGAGAGAGATATATTAGAGACTGTAATGATTTTAGGGCGTAAAATGGGTATTTATATTTTTCCTCAGCGACGGAATATTCCGCCGCTGAGAATCCGCCACTGGTAACTACGTTCACGTGGATCGATGACGTGGCATGTACCACCGACAGAAATTTGCGCCGCTGGTTTAATTAACCTCAGCGACGGATATTTCCGCCGCTATAATTAAAAATATCATTAATAAAAATCATTATTTATATTATTTATAACATGAAAATTATTTTAAATTGCTATCAAAAAAATAAATATGAGTCAATAAATATTATTTTTGAAAAAATAAATTAATCATAAATATTTATTAATTTTAATTTAATAAATATCATTCTTTTTAATTATATAAAACATGAAAATTATTTTAAGTTACTGTTAAAAAAATAAGTATGAGTCAATAAATATTATTTTTGAAAAAATAAATAAATCATAATTATTTATTAATATTAATTTAATAAATATCATTCTTTATAATTATATAAAACATGAAAATTATTTTAAATTACTATTAAAAAAATAAATATGAGTCAATAAATATTATTTTTGAAAAAATAAATAAATCTTAAATATTTATTAATTTTAATTTAATAAATATCATTCTTTTTATTATACCATATACCCTATATACTATACACTATACCCTATACCCTATACATTATACCCTATACCCTATACCCTATACACTATACCTTATACACTATACCCTATACCCTATAAACTATACACTATACACTATACCCTATACACTATACCCTATACAATATACCCTATACGCTATACACTATACACTATACCCTATACACTATACCCTATACACTATACCCTATACCCTATACATTATATCCTATACCCTATACACTATACACTATACCCTATACCCTATACCCTATACCCCATATCCTATACCCTATACCCTATACACTATACTCTATACACTATACCTTAGGGGTTAGGGTTTAGGGTTTAAGGGTTAGGGTTTAGGGTTTAGAGTTTAGGGGTTAGGGTTTAGGGTTTAGGGTTTAGGGTATATGGTTTAGGGGTTAGGGTTTAGGGTTTAGGGTTTAGGGGTTAGGGTTTAGGGGTTATGGTTTAGGGGTTAGGGTTTAGGGTTTAGGGTTTAGGGGTTAGGGTTTAGGGGTTAGGGTTTAAGGGTTAGGGTTTCGGGTTTAGGGTTTAGGGGTTAGGATTTAGGGTTTAGGGTGTAGGGTATAGAGTATAGGGTATGGTGTATGGTGTATGGTGTATAGGGTATAGGGTATAGGGTATAGTGTATGGGGTATAGTGTATAGTGTATAGTGTATAGGGTATAGGGTATAGTGTATGGGATATAGGGTATAGGGTATAGGGTATAGTGTATAGTGTATAGGGTATATGGTATAGGATATAGTGTATATGGTATAGGGTATAGGATATAGGGTATAGGGTATAATGTATGGTGTATAGTGTATAGTGTATATATAGGGTATAAGGTTTAGGGTTTAGAATTTATTTATTTTATCAAATATAATATTTATTGACTCATATTTATTTTTTTGAGAGTAATTTAAAATAACTTTCATATTTTATATAAATAAAAATGATGATATTTATTAAATTAAAATTAATAAATATTTATGATTTATTTATTTTTTTCAAAAATAATTTTAAATATTTTAATGTTTTTTAGTTTGTTATTTTGTTAATTAGTTCTAAAAATAATCAAAAATTTCATTTTATTATCAGCGACGGAATGTTTCCGTCGCTGATAAATTAAAAAAAAATTAAATTATCAGCGACGGAATTATTCCATTGGTGTTTAATTAAAAAAAAACATTTAATTTCACCGTCGGAATATTTCCGACGCTGATAAATTAAAAAAAATTAATTATTTAGCGGCGAAAATTTTCGTCGGTGTATTATTTCAAAAAAAATAACAAATATTTTATTTTCACCGTCGGAATATTTCTGACGCTGATAAATTAATTTTTTTTAATTTATCAGCGTCGGAAATTTTTCGTCGGTGTAATATATCAAAACAAAAAAATATTTTATTTTCACCGACGGAAAATTTCCGCCGCTGAGCAATAAAAAAAAAATAATATATTTTCACCGGCGGAATAATTCTGTCGCTGATAAAGAAATAGCGGCGGAATATTCCGTCGGTAAATCAAGCGCCAAAATAGTGGCGGTAATTAAACGAATATTTGAAGAATATTCGTTTTAGCGTCGGAATTAAATTCCGTCGCTAAATTTGACGCCAAAATAATTCCGCCGTTAAATCATTATTTTCGCCGCTAAATAGCGACGGAATCATTCCGTCGCTGTTTATTCCGTCGCTAAAACACCTGTTTCTGATAGTGGAACCCCTGCAGACATTTACAGCTCTACCATCACCCTTGATACTGTATCTCATCTTTTGTCTAGCCGACTAAGCGATATCAAAATCTTCGTTAGTTTAGGAATATCTATAACCTTGTTCAATGTATAAAATTTACCACCCAAAGTTCCCACCCTTATAAATCCCATGCCAACTACTATTCAGACACAGAACCATTAGCAATATAAATATCACCCCCTTCCACCTGCTCGTACGTTGCAAACCATTCCCTGCGCGAACACATGTGATAAGAAGCTCAAGAATCAAGAATCCAATTATCTATCGTACCTTTGTCTTCTTCGATTAATAGGGCATAATCCTTATCGTCTTATGCCATAGCTGCAGTAGACCCAATTTGCTTGCTGTTATTCAACCTGGGACATTCACGTTTCCAATGTCCCTTCTCCTTGCATTAAGTACAGACATCTTCATTTCTTGGACTCCTTTTAGAAGAACCTTTGTTTCTTACCTTGGTCGCTATTTCCTTCTGCAAACAATCCTGCTGACCGAGATTCTATGGATAAATCGCTTGCCTTGCGGTGCAGATCTCTGGTCTTGAGATTATTCTTAACATCTTCTAAAGTAATCGTATCCTTACCATTAATGCATGAATTCACAAATCCCTCACAGTGGTAAGGAAACATATAACATAAGAGCATCATCGTCATCTTACCTTAACATCAATATTTCGCAACTCAAGTAAAAAAGATGTAAACCGATCTATATGATCCCTAATGGGCGTACCTTTCATCATTCGGAGAGAATAAAACTTCTACTTTAGATACAACTTGTTGGTCAATGATCGTGTAAGATACATATCTTCCAACTAGTGCTGTCAAACGGGCCAGGTCAGCCCGACCCAAGGCCATCGGGTTTCACTTAATGTCGGGACGGGCCGGGCCTAACCATTAGTGGGCATAGTAAAAGTCAAGACCGGCCCATGTGAACATCGGGCCTCTAGGCCTTCGGGCCTATGGGCCAAAAAAGTAACTATTTTGTTTATTCAAAAAACTCAAAAATTAACTAATAAAAATTTAATGACACATCCAAAATTGTATTGACCGCCTGGAACACCATGTACATCTCTATGAACATTTAAATATTTCATGCTAACCCGTTGTATATAAGGAAGAAATAAAATGTGATAATTTGAATTTTCCATTACCCAAAATAGACCAGTTTGTTTGTCTAATACTACTATGTTTGGCTTTTTTTATGTAAGCTCAATTCGGCAAGAAAATAAAGAAAAAAATAAAGAGTTTAAATTAATTAAATGCAAATAATTGATCAAAGAATGCAAGCACGTAAATGTCGATGTCGCGTTGTAGCAATTTGTGGTTTGGGAAATTCAAACTCAAAAAGTGACTGTTTGGATCCTTATCTTTTTCAACGACCCCACTTCCTTCGAAAGTGACGTCGCTGAGGGGCTACTGTAAGTACCCAAATTTGGATCGTCAAAATCCGTTAAAAGTTAACCTGAATCCATTAACTGACCTTTCCAGGTTAACCAGAACCCGTTAAGCTCCCCGCTCTCAAGTCAATGAGACATCCCGGGACTGCCCCGTGCGTCCCGACATCAAAGTGTACTCAACACACGTTATCACACGTAAAAGTACAACTTTCCTCAAAAAATGCACTTTTCGGGACTTTCCGAGGGCATTTCGGACATTTTTCGGACAATTATTTAAAAAATGGACAAAACCGGAAATAATAGGATAAAATTCCTAGCCTAGGTGAGTCACAGGGGCAAGTGGCACACATGCACCACTCCCCAAATCAACATCAATCAAATTCAGGGGTGAAAAGACCAAAATACCCCTGAAACTGAAACACAGTCCGTCCGGCCTGTTTTACACCATGGACCAGAATTCTCATCAAGTCCCTGGAATTTTCAAAATACCCAAAAACCCCCCAAACTGAAACACAGTCCGTCCGATCTGTTTTACATTTTCACCCCTATAAATACAAGGGCTGTCATTTGTAGAAAAAAAGAAAATATTACTCTCTCCCTCAAAAGCCCACGACCCAAACCTGTTCTACCCCCTCCTGAGTCCCGTTTTGTCTCGATTTGCATGAAAATCCCATTTTTCGACCAAACACGAACTAAACAACCTCAAAACACCTTTCAAACACCCAAACCGTATCCCGTATACGTAAACCGAGTCAAAGAGTCAACCCCTAGCCATAGGTAACACTCTCTCTCTCTAAAAACTCATTTCACCTCCATTTACGCGTCAAATGCTATTATCATTTCGGTCGAAACTTTTGAAATGTAGACGTAACGCCGTCTACGGGGCCCGATACGTTTTACCCCTTAATCATCTTCTCTCCCGCAAGAGAAGTAATTTCGGTTTAAAACGGTGTTCCTGTCCCCTTTTTACGTTTATGTCATTTACAGTCCGGATCGTTTGATCCGTCGATTCGTATTTTTACCGTTCGAACCGTTTGGTTCGTGATCGTCATTTACAAAATTCGGATCGTTTGATCCGTCGATATCGCCATTTAATTTATGTACCTTTACAACTCCGAGCCATTTGGCTCGTCGATCGCATCTTTACTGTCCGGATCGTTTGATTCCGTTGATACCGCACTTTAAATACTGTCATTTACAAGTCCGAGCCGTTTGGCTTGTGATAGTATTTACTTATAAAAGTCCGAGTCACAAAAAGACTCGTTTATCACATATCATTTAATACACTTTTCATAAAATTGGTCACAATGTAATGTCCGGTTCAAAATCGGAGTTCGTCATTCGAACTCCTTTTCAGAAACAATGCAAAATCGACGTTTGGCATCCAAAAGCTCATTTTTGACTCCAAATCCGACGTTTGACATTCAAACGATCTTTTCATTAAAATCAACGTTTGATATTCAAACTAAAGATTTAAGTTCGTCACTCGAACTCCGTTTTCAAAACAACTCATAACCGACGTTTGTCATTCAAACGCTCGTTTTTTATCATAAAATCAACGTTTGTCATTAAAACAAAAATTAAAGCTTGTCATTCAAGCCCCTTTTCAAAAATGCAACACACACACACGCGCACACAATTTTGAGAAAGGTAGAAAGACTCGTCATATGAGGCATTTCGGGTGATCTCAATATACTCTTCCCGAAATGTAACGTGACCTCCGAACCTAACAATCTCTGGTCCTAAAAAGCCTTTTGTCAAGTTTTGGGCTCATAATACAAAACGTCACATTTTCAAAGCCATTTTCAAAGTTTGGGCTCATAATACAAAACGTCACATTTTCAAAGCCATTTTCAAAGTTTGGGCTCATAATACAAAACGTCACATTTTCAAAGCCTTTTTCAAGTTTTGGCTACCATTTAAAACGACCCCCCTTTTCCAAACTCAGCCATTCTCAACGTTTGGGCTCATAATACAAAATCGCGTGGCGACTCCTCTCTCTCTCCGGAAGCGAGGTCCCAAGTTTTCGAAATGCCGCTCGCCGCCCCCCCCCCCGCGTGATTCGGGTAATTTTACCTCCCTACCCTTCCGCTCAACCAATTTCTTCATGATCACCCATGCTTCAACCCTCCCTCTATCTTACTTATCAACCTATCTCGATAAAAACCCAAAATCTCACTCTCCTGACTAGAAATCAATCAAAATTTCCTAAACCCATGTCTCTCTCACATTCAATGGCTTCTCCTATTTCCTCCTCCCCTTCAAAACTAACCCACATAACCCTTTGTAATTTCCTTCTCAAATTAGTTTTTGTTTCTCTTCTACGTTTTCATCATTTTCTTCTTCCTTTTCTCTTTTTTATTTTGTATCAAAAGTTTTTTTTCAAACCCCCCCACACCCCTTCCCTCAACCACACAAAAAAAAAAAAAAAATTAAAAAAAAATTAGTTATCTTGTCCCCTATTGCTTAAATTGCTTCCGCTACTCTTCCTCTTCATATTTTTTTTTCTAATTCTTCAATTTTTTCCCTTAAAAATTAATGTTTTGTTTTTTTTTTCCAACGGAGAAAAATAATTAGGCGATTCTATTGTGTCATCTCTGTTGTGCAACGCAGCGGAAGCAATTGACAAAACAATACACAAATGCAATTAGGAATCGAAAGAGAGAGAGGGAGACACTACCAGAAAATGAGAATTTAGCTACAAATTTTATAGCTACAAAAATATTTTGTAGTTAAGAGATTTACATTAGCGATGAATTGTTTATTCGTAGACAATTCTCTTTGTTTTTTCGACAATATTAGTTTTGTAGCCAAATGCTAGACTAAGAAAACAAAACAAAAATATTTGTCGTTGAATGAATTGCTAAAATTTTGGTCCCAGACAAATTTTTTGGCGCACTAAATTTCCCGCATGAGTCAAAATGTAAATAGGATTTGGCTACAAAAATATACTCCCTCCGTCTCGCCAAGAGTGTCACCCTGTTAGGGGTGGCAAGCAAATTAAGGAAAAGTGTGGAAAGAAAAAATGTTGTGAGTGTAATTTGAAAATAGGAGAGAGAATTAGTGGAGGAAATAGTGAATTTAAAAAGTGTTGTGAGTGTAGAGGAGAGAGAATTAGTGGAGGAAATAGTGGATGAGATAATAGAATATTAATAAAATATTTCCTTTTTAGGAATGGTGACACTATAAACGGGACACCCTTTTGGGTAAAAAGTGACACTTCGAGTGGGACAGAGGGAGTAAATTACTTGATATGAAATTATTGCATAGCCAAAATCACCCTTAAAATCACCCATAACATTACGTTAAAATCACCCCTAAAATTTGAGTACATTTCCTAATACATATATTACAATTTATTTAATGAATATGTGGGGTTAACTTATCAAATTTAGAATGTGCCATTAGCCTACCTCAATTTAAATCCTAATCTTTCCCTAAGGGGGCATTTGGTTGGGGTTAAAGTGGGGGAATTGAATGCCCTACCCCCCTCCAGCCCCCACCCCCCAACCCCACAATTTTTTTTTGCATACCCCCTGCCCTACACCCCCCCATCCAGCCCCCCCACCCCCCACCCCACAATTTTTTTTTGCATACCCCGCCCTACCCCCCACCCACCCAATTTTTTTAAAAAATGGTAAATTGGTTATTTTATATGCTTTCATTCTATTCCTATAATTTGTATTTTCAAATCAAACATGATTTGCCAAGGAATTGGATGACAATTTCGTTCCATTCCGTGCCAATCAAACGGAGGGTTTGACCAGTTTTTTTCCATTCCAATTCCTTCATGAATTCCATTCCATTGACAATTCCATTCCTTCACTTTTTTTCCACCGAACCAAACGGCCCCTAATTTTATAATCGGTGACCCCTTTTTATAAACAGCGGCCAACAGAACAGCGGCCAACAGAACTACGGGGACTGAGGCGCGGCGATTGAGGGACGATCGAGAGACGATCCGGACGGCGTTGTGAGTAGACAAAGACGTACGCTCTCAACCGGCCTCAACCCACATCGCCAGCCGGCAACCCACATCGGCAAAGAACCGGCCGCAACCTAATTCCCAGGTACGCTCTCAATCGATTCAAGGGGTATGATAAATCTCAATTCTTGTCTTGTACTCCTTCTGTCCCACCTCAAATTCACAGATTGTCTTTTTTACGTTAATTTCAATTGTCTTTGCTGTTTATTGTTTTTAACCAAGTCTTATCGAATACTTGAATCAAGTTATTAGACTTAACAAATGGCAATGATGGATATCTAGGTAGGGAGGATACAGGTTTCTATTCGCGGAATACCATTTCCTTAACGCCCAAAGGAGTTAACGACATCCATAAACGTGGTGGAAGCAGGATACTGGGTCTTGGTGATCTTGGAGTTCAGGGTATTGGTATTGCAATAGGAAAGTTGGATTTATATGTTGCCGCTGCTGGGATAAATCCACAGAGAGTAAGTATCTTGTTTTACACATTTTGGTAATCTATTTTAGGTTTTTCAAAATTGTTTATATGTATACTTTCCATGGTTTCTTCTTTGTAACTTGCACATTTACGTTTTTGGCTGTAATATTTGTAATACCAATAAAATATTTCCCAAAGAGGATAGAAATTTAATGGTTGTGGGGGATGGGAAGCCTCGAAGGACAAGTACAGTGAGGACAGGCATGCTTAATGATAGACCATCTCTCTAGGAGCATAAATGAGAGCTCCTCCGAAAGCTCGCCACCATATTACTACAAAGAAGCGCGAAAGCATGATGCTAATGTTAAAGCTTCTAGTTACTTGAACAAATCATTAAGTGTGTGAATGAGAATTCTTAATCCATAAGCTTGTAGGATCCATTATATTGGCTATTTTTGTGTGCATGCCTTATTGGTGGTGTCAAGATAATTTATCAGAAAGGTGTGTCTGTAATTTCATTCTTTGGGAAATATGATTTATTTAATTTCTTATTTATTGATAAGTGAAGGCAATCTGAATTTCCATGCTTCATTTTCAGCCGAGACTATGTCGGTTTCACGAGTTTGTCTCGTAGAGCATTTGGAAGAAAAATTTCATCGCATCTTTTCCTACACTTATAAGATGAATGCTATACCAAAATTAATGATTTAGGGTGAGAAGTTATCTGCCTACAACCTTCATGTGGCTTCCTCCTTGGTTTATCTCTTTCTTTTTCATTAATCAACATGGTTGAATTTCGGTTAATTATCCCTAGATGTTGTATGCCACCTGCATTACTTGTATATCTTATTCTGACCATTGTTTTAATAGGTACTTCCTGTCATGATTGATGTCGGAACAAATAATAAAATGCTTCTTAAAGACCCAATGTGTAAGATACTGTACTTTATCTGATGGTAGTAAGTTTGAATATCATCCATCATGTGCATTGTTGAATATTTTTGCGAGCAATCTACTTGTTCAAACAGACTCATTACTTGCCAGTTGCCATGTAAATAATGCATCCTAACATTTTTCATTACTTAACTGGATCTATTTACTTCAATCCTATATCCTACCAGGCTGAGATGTTCCTAAGTTGATGTCTGTCCTTTAAAAGTTAAAGTCTATTTTATAATTGATGGCAGTAGCATTGTTTGTCCAGATCTGGGATCGCAAGAACACCGTCTTGAGGGAGAGGAGTATATTGCTGTTATTGAAGAATTCATGGAGGCTGTCTTCACTTGCTGGCCACATGTGATTGTGCAGGTTTGATTTTTTACTTGGTCTAGATGATTACTTGTTAGTATGTTAACCTCTTTATGTATGAGTCCTCTTTGGTTGTTTCATATGCTCTAGTTTAATTAGAGATCATTTTGGAGTTCACTGTATATCTTTTATTATTTAAAGTTTATTGTTTGGATTGTGGAAAAAACATATGAAGAACTATATACTCATTTTTTTCTCTTTTTGTGTATCATATAGGTGCAGGTGAATCTTAGTGGATACGTTGAACGAAGTCTACGCAGCAAAATATTGTAAGTTTTATATGCTATATAGCGTGAATGTTATTGCTCATTGTGATCACATCCATGGAATTTTAATAACATATTATCTATTTTTTAATATTCCAGCTTATCATTATTATTCTGTACATTCATTTGGCTAGAGCTGCTACTTAATTACTTATGGAAAGAAAATTTATATAGTTGGACATTGAAATAGTGAAGATTTGAGATAGTGAAGATATGTTTTTGTCGCTTCAACTACATTCAGATAGTGAAGATTGAGATAGTGAAGATATGTTTTTGTCGCTTCAACTGAGAAATTAGAGACATGTATTTTTTTGCCTTCGTTATTTGGGAATGTATCGACAATTTTATGATAATTAATTATATTTTGATAACGTGTAGTATTTTGATAAATATAATATTTTTACATATATATTGTTTTTTCTTGGAGCAGCAATTAGATTAAAATCACATTTTGCAACACAATATTTCGTAGTAAAAAAGATGGCAAATCTATGAAAATGTTTCATAGCAAGACAGTAACATTCGGCGACGAAAATATTTTGTAGTACAAGACCGAACAATTTAGGACGAATTAATTTGTCGCTAAAAGAATTCATTTGGCTACGAAAAATACCCTTTAGCGACGATTTTATATTTTGTCGCAGAAACTATTTGGCGACGAAATTTATTTTTCGTAGCTAAAAAATATACCTACAAACGAATATTATTTTGTCGCCAATACCCTTTAGCGACGTCGCATAGGCGAAGAAATTGCGATGAAAACAGGTTCGTCGCCAATACTCTTTAGCTACAAAATCTTAACATTTTGCTACAAATTTTTTCGTAGCAAAATCTCAATTTTTTTGTAGTGAGATTGTATTTGGGGTTATGAACTTCTGATTTCTTATCGACCGTCAATCATTAGTTCTTTTACATAATAGGGTTACAACCTTAAATACTTAAGAAACAAATCCTAGTCCGAACTAATTAAGAAAACACAAACAAAAAAGCCCGCAGGAGGGCGCCGGCCTCTTGCCAGGACATCGAGCCATCACATCCAACAATCTCCTTCCCCCTTTTTTGGCCACTTCAAATTGGCGATATTTTTGTGTCATCTCCTTCCCCTCTTTGCCCACTTCAAATTGGCGATGCTATTATGTCATATCCTCCCCCAATCTCTCTCTAAATAAAACCCACCCCTCCTTGTACGGAACTGCCAAGATTGTCTTGGCTCACTATAAATTCAATGAAAAACCCAAAACCTATCAAGAGCTTTTCGATCCAAAACCTCTGCGCCCCTTTCGCTTAACCAATTTTTTCCCCAACCATCTTTCCTATATGATCACCCATAACTTCAATGAAAAAACATATAACCCCATCATTCTTATAGAGAACTGTCAAAATTATCTTGGCTTACCATATTTTTAAAAACCCAAAATTCCACCCTCATCGTAAGGAACTGCCAAAATTGTTTATACTTAACTCATTATATTTCAGTAAGAAAACTTAAACCCACACGTGAGAGGTGAACCCTACTTGTACAAGGTGACTCCATGTGCTCGACCTACACGTGAGGGGAGAAACCCCTAGTTGTAAAAGGTGACTCCACGTGCTCGACCCTCAACCTTCTCTCTAGGCTCACACTCTGCAATACAACCGGATACATATTCAACTCCATTCGCTCGTAAGAGCCCAGTTCATCTCATTACTTTTAAAGATTGGACTTATACAATGATCTTCTATCTTGCGGGGGCATATTAAGAATATAAAGAATACTTCTTTAAATATATTTATATATTTGCTACAATATGTTCTAGGCCGAAATTATGCTTATATAGTTTATACAAGGAACCTAGCTCAGTCAAGGAAGAGATCTAAATAAAATAGGAAACAAAATCAGATTAGGAAAACACTTCCCCGACGCCAGCGCGGCCGCGCACCCCTGCAGCGCGGTCGCCCTCCTTTGCCGAAGTTCCAGCCCCAATTTTGACCAACGAGCGCGGTCGCTCTCCACCCCGAGCGCGGCCGCTCTCCCCCGCAGAAACTCCTCCGTCGCTTCCTTCCTTGCAGTTTAGGATCCAATCCCAACACTTCTCTCCCTTTTCGTCTCCCTCTACATCTCCCTCCCTCAGATCTGGCGACGGCAATGGTTGATTTGGAGCAAGCCGCCGTCTTCTTCCCCGTCTTCCTCCTCCGCCGCTGCCCTTCCACCTCCCCTACCGTCGCTCTACCCTCTTTCCCCTCTGTGTCTCTATCACTGCCCCAATGCCGTCTTCTCTCTCTCTCTCTCGATTTGTTCATATTTTATTTCGATTTGTTCATTTTAACGTATTTTGTGTTTTATTTTGATTTGAAGGTGGTGGTTGATGGTGGCAGGTGGTGGTTGTGGTATTAGAGAAGTTTAGGGGACTAAATGTGACTCTAGGAATATATCAAGGACTGATTTGAGGAAAATAAAACCTAAGGGACTGATTTGAGGAAAATAAAACCTAAGGGACTGATTTGAGAAAAATAAAACTTAATGGACTGATTTGAGAAAAATAAAATCTAATGGACTGATTAAGAAAAATAAAATTTAAGGGACTGATTTGAGAATTATAGAACTTAAGGGACTGGAATATTGGTCGCTAATCTGTCGCTAAATTTGTCGTGTGAAAGAAAAAAATGTCGCCTATTTTCAAAATTAGCGACGGAATTTTTTAACTTACCGACGGAATAATCCGTCGTTACTTTAACGATGTACCCCCAAAATTGCCGTTAATATTTAGCGACATATTTTTTCCGTCGCTATTCCGTCGCTAAATGACTTTAGCGACGGATTTTTGGCTTTTAGCGACGGATTTTTCCATCGCTAAAACCTGTTTTTCTTGTAGTGATAGCTGTTAGCATTGTAGAAGGTTTGTTTTGCTGTTGGGCTTGTCTGTGCTGTTGAGCTCAGCTCTGCTGTTAGGCTATGTTCTGTCTATGTTGTTGACCTTGGTCTAGTCTGGGATGTTAAGCTTGATTATGTCTTGACTGTTTGAAGTGTTTTAACTTGATCTTGATTATTTGCGAAATATGTTGTTTGTTGAATCTTATTGAGGTGATAAGGTTTGCTGCCAAGACTTGTGCTCATGTCTTGGGGTCCGCTGTTTGATAGTTTTGCTAAATGAGTCTTGTCATGGCTTGCTGTCTTGTACCCACGAGTTTACTTGTGTTATACAGTTAGACTGAGCAACACCGGATACAAGGATGCAGATGGTATGGTAAGGTGCTATCTGAAATTCTCAAGTGTAAGGTAGTCTAAGAAAACTGAAGTTTTGGAATTTTATCAGGGAGAAAGAAATACAAGAATGCTTTGTAGGTGAAAGGGAAGCATCTTCTTTCTTTCTCTATATGGAAGAGTGACTCTTTCTATGTCAACAACATTAAGCCTTCCATTATATTGCACATCATTTTAAATGTTTCATGTGGCGTTATAAACGAAATACCAATATATTGCACTCCTTTTTAAACGTTCCATGTGGTGTTATAAATGAAAAATGGAGTACTTCGTATTTCATTTATAATGCCAGATGGAACATTTAAAAAGGTGTACAAAACATGCAAATTTATTTGGGGTGGAGTACACAACACGGAGTACAAAAGTAAATTCCTTGATCTACATTAGTTCCGCTTAAAAAGAACTCGTTTTATCGAAGTTTTAAAATGACAGTGCCACTTAAAATTATACTTGAAATACATGCATCTTTTCGGCACTATTGGATTTGCAGTGACTTTTTTGGACCATTGTCTAGGGCCGACACCACTCAAAATACAATGCAACGCCTCCAAAACCCTAGCCTAAGTATTGGCCTAATTAACCGGGCTTCTATTCCGGTAAGCCCAACTTTCTATGGCGGCTCAATCCATTTGCTGTAGGGTTACAAGAATATAAACATTTTTATTGTTTCCATAGGTTTATACATATCCAACTAAATGACATAGATTAAGTATAGATATGTAGCATAAAATATTAATGAATATATATTATGAATGCATATATATATATATTCTCCAACTAGTCCTACTTAACCAAATGAGATCAATAAAAAATAAAAAACCAACACAAGGAAAATAGAAAACAACACAAACTACCACTGATTTAAGCATTATCAAAAGTCATTACACCCATATGAGAAACATGCTCGTGAAATACTAAAGGAGATAATGCCTTAGTAAATGGATCCCCAAGCATAGAGTTTGTACCAATAAGTTCTATTTCTATTTGTTCGTTTTGTACTCTCTCTCTTACAACAAGAAACTAATATCTATATGCTTACATTTAGATGAACTTGTGTTGTTGTTGGAGTACAATACCGCTGCTCGATTGTCACAATATAGCTTGAGAGGTCTCTCAACATTTATGACAATTAGCAGTCCTTCAACGAATTTTTGCAGCCATATAGCTTGATTGGATGCCTCGTAGCAAGCAACAAATTCTGCTTCCATAGTGGAAGTAGTTACTAATGTTTGCTTGGCACTTCTCCAAGAAATTGCTCCACCGGCCAAAGTGAAGACATAACCCGATATCGATTTCCGACTATCTTGGCATCCAGCAAAGTCGGAATCGGAATAACCAACGATCTCAAGGTGATCCCTTTGTGTATGTAAGCATGTAGTTCTTTCTGTTTTGTAAGTATCTCATCACCCTTTTGGCTGCAACCCAATGTTCTTTTCCCGGATTGCTTTGGTATCGACCAAGCATACCAACAATAAAAGCAAGATCTGGACGAGTATAGACTTGTGCATACATTAAGCTTCCTACTGCTGATGCATATGGGATTTCTTCCATAAACTTGGATTCAATATTATTTTTAGGACATTGCTTTAGACTGAATTTATCTCCCTTAGAGACAAGGGTGTCATGTGGTTTACAATTTTGCATGCTAAATCTTTGTAATACCTTCTCTATATAGCACTTTTGTGATAATTCTAAAATACCTTGTGAACGATCACGATGTATTTGGATTCCTAATACAAAAGAAGCTTCACCAAGATCTTTCATCTCAAATTTGTTTGAGAGAAAAGTCTTAGTTTCCTTAAGAAGTTCCTTATCATTACTAGCAAGTAAAATGTCATCCACATAAAAGACCAAAAATATAAATCTACTCCCACTGAACTTATGGTACACACAATCTTCACCAAGATTCATTTTAAAACCAAATGAAAGAATAACTTGATTAAATTTTAAGTACCATTGATGAGATGCTTGCTTAAGCCCATAAATGGATTTCTTAAGTTTACAAACTAGTTGACTAGTTTGATCCGAATCAGTTACCATTTCTGGTTTCTTCATATAGATAGTTTCCTCAATGTCGCCATTGAGAAAAGCTGTCTTTACATCCATTTGATGAAGCTCAAGATCAAAATGTGCTACTAATGCCATAATGATCCTAAAAGCATTTTTAGAGGATACCGATGAAAATGTTTCTTTGTAATAATTGCCTTCTTTTTTAGTAAATCCGTTAGCGACAAGACGAGCCTTATGTATTTCCACATTACCTTGTGAATCCCTTTTGGTCTTAAAGACCCATTTACACCCAATGGGTTTCACATTCTTAGGTAATGGGACAAGATCCCAAACGTCATTATCTTTCATGGATTTTAACTCTTCATTTATGGCATCAATCCACTTATGAGAATTTGGACCTCTAATGGCGTCATGGAAGGTGATTGGTTCATCTCCCACTAAACCTAATGGTTCCTCATTCTCGGCAAGATATATATCATAATAATCCGAAATAGCACTCCTTCTTGCTCTATTAGATCTCCTTAAGGGCACCGGTTCATCTTGATTTTGAGGGTGTTGAATTTCCTCATCAACAATTTCATGTTATTCATTAATAGGAGAATTAATGTTATTTTGAATTATATGTTCTTGTCGAATTTCAGGCACAAGTGCTTGATTTTTGATAGAAACTATAGGAAGAGGTATATAAACGGAGTCCTCCTCTAACTCTTCAAATTCAAAATTACTATTCAAATTTTCCCCTCTAAAATCAACATCTTCAAAAAACCTAGCATTTCCCGTCTCAAAAAATGTTCTAGTTTTTGGGTCATAGAATTTATATCCCCTAGATCTCTCGGCATACCCTACAAAATAGCTACTAACAGTTTTAGGATCCAGTTTGCCCTCATTAAGCCTATAAGGCCTAGCTTCTGCTGGACACCCCCATACATGAAGATGATTTAAGGACAGTTTCTTATTCGTTCATAACTCATAAGGTATTTTTTCGGTAGCTTTTGAAGGAGCTCCATTAAGTAGATAAGTTGCGGTTTTCAATGCATTGCCCCATAATGAGTGAGGTAAAGAAGTACAAGAGACCATACTTCTAACCATATCTTTAAGAGTTCTATTATGTCTCTCGGCTAAACCATTCATATTGGGTTTCCCCGGCATGGTGTAGTGAGGGACAATCCCACACTCTTCTAAAAAGCGAGCAAAAGGACCCGGACGTTGTTCTCCCGAACCGTCATTCCGTCCGTAAAATTCACCACCACGATCAGATCTAACGTTCTTAATAGTCTTTCCAAGTTGATTTTCAACTTCGGCCTTAAAAGACTTGAAAACGTCCAAAGATTGAGACTTTTCATGAAGCAAATAAATTTATCCATAACGAGAGAAATCATCTATGAACGTAATGAAATATGTTTGACCGTTCCATGAAGGGGTAGTGAACGGTCCACATATATCCGTATGAATAAGTTCTAAGACGTTTGAGGCTCTCAAGGATTCTGTTCCTTTAGTGTTTGTAAATTTCCCTTTAAGGCATTCAATACAAAAGTTATTTTCCGGAGTACCAAGTTTGTGTAATATTCCCTCGTACACAAGCTTGTCAATTCTCCTTTTAGAGATATGACCTAAACGCCTATGCCACAAGGTATAAGAATTTTTACTTGAAAACTTTCGTTTTGTGCCTCGAGAATTAGTTTCATTATTATGGGACTCATTTATTGAATTGACTGTGTCAAGCAAGTATAGATTATCAACATAAGATAAAGTACTAGTACCAAAGAGCTTTGAATTGAAATATAAATCACATTTATTATTACCAAAGAGACAGAAATATCCTTCCCGATCCAAGGCAGTAATTGAAATTAAATTCCGTCTAAAAGACGGTATAATAAATGTATTATTCAAAATCAAATAAAAACCAAGATTTAAACATAATCTAAAGGTCCCTATGCCTTCAACTTCTACCGGTTTTCCAGGCTCCCATGTAGATATATTTTTCATCTTTATTGGGCGTTCGGCGCTGTGCAACCCCGCATACATGAACTTATGTGAGTAGTTGCACCGTAATCTAACCACCATGTATACGAAGGAATTGAAACTAAATTTGCCTCGCACAAACAAGGCCAAAAGACATACCTTTCTTAATTCGCCATTGGCGATACTTAGGGCAGTCATTCTTCATGTGCGTAAGGTCCTTGCAAAAGAAGCATTTCTTCACTTTTTGATCATTAAATGATCCCTTAGGCTTCTTTGTTGCAACCGCAATATCCTTCCCTTTTCTCTTTGTCCCACGAGAAGAGGTAGATGCAAAATGGGAACTTTCTCAAGTTTTCAGTATGTTTCAATCTATCTTCTTCCTCCGTCACATGTGAAATTAATTCATTAATATTCCACTTGTCCTTTTGACAATTATATGTCGTTTCAAAATGACCAAATTGAGGAGGGAGAGAAATTAAATACAAATGCACAAGCAAGTCTTTCGATAAGTCCAACTTGAGTGCTTTTAATTTCGTTGATAGGTGAAACATTTCCAATATGTATTCCCTTAAGTTTCCGGTACCCTTATACCTCATGGAAACAAGCTTCCTTAAGGTAGCACTTGTTTACGATTTATCGCTTTTTGCAAAACGTTCCTCTAGGGCATCCGAGAAACCTTTAGAACTAACATCCTCGGAGACACTATTTAGAAAGGTCTCCGGGACTGCATTTTGCATGATACTTAGGCTCACGCGATTAGAACGGTTCCACCTCTCTAGACTTAAGAGTTCTTCCGTAGTGCTTTTGTCGGTAAGAGGGGCGGGACTTGGTTCTCTTAATGCGAGATCAAGGTCCATACAGCCTAAGATCATAGTTATTTTCTTTTTCAAGTTTTAAAATTTGTCCCAGTAAGCAAATGAATATTGTTTATGACAGTAGTTACGGATGAAGCATTAATCAAATCTGAAGGGAAAGAACAAGATGAAACATAAAAACATATATAAGAATCTACACAATGATTAATTATATCAAATGAATTCCATTAAAAATAAAAAGATAATCAATATGACATCAAGACTAATCTTTGGATTGCGAATTGACTCACAATTTGGATTCATCTTAGGGTGAACAAATAATCTAAACAATACATTTTAAATACTTGCCTTCCTTTGGGCCGGTTCAAGTATAAAAAATGTCCTAAAGTTTAAGGTACTTATTACCCGGCAATAAAGAATACAAACAATTCATTTTAAACACCCGCCTTCTTTTGGGATGGTACAAAGTATATAAAATAACCAAATTTTTTTATTCAATTATTACCCATGAATGTAAATACTTAGTCAACAACAAGGTCTCCTTTGGGAAACAAGCATGTTATCACATATCAACATTTACATTCATCTTTTAACAAGTTTGAATTTAATCAACAAAATCACTTTGGCGATGATGTTAATTTTGTCCAAAATGTTAAGGATATAATTAATCGGAAACATAAGGCCTTAAGGCAATTTCTGAAATTTAAAAGGTAAAATTCTGAGCAAAACTGACCCCCGAAAGCTCTCTGGACGACTCGTCCTTCAGGGGACGACTCGTCCCTTAGGGGTCGACTCGTTCCTATAAGGTGGACGACTGTATCAGAGACACCCTCTTCTGAAAAACCAAGGTGGACGACTCGTCCCTTAGGGGACGACTCGTCCCTTTAAGGGGAAAGACTCCATCGGAGAGGTCCCATTTCCAGAAAATTGATGGGGACGACTCGTCCCCCACGGGACGAGTCGTGCCTATTGCCCAGATTGACGAAAAGTCATCATTTTTACACCCTTTTATGAACAAGTTTGATCCAAATTTCCATACTTAATGCATTATAAAATGCTGGCTATGTAAATGGGATAAGTTTGTACTTCAATTAACATGATTCAAACAAGTAGACCTAGATTTACACACTCCAAACATTACACAATGTTGGCTATGTAAATGGGGTAATTTTGTATGAACCATTGTGTCTCTTAAAGTTTGATTTTACCATTATTTCCAGAAATTGAATGAAGTTATGAACATAATACTCTTAGACAAGATGAGTATCATGTACAAAAACAAAATTAAAAGAAATCACACAAGGATATAAACATGAAACAAAACTAAAGCATAAGGCTTTACCAGAAACTCAAACTCAATCTAGTATATGAGCAGGCTCTGATACCAATTGTTTGAACATAAATGATCCAATGAACCCTAAACCGACTCACAACTAGATTCAAGTAAGAGAAGAAGATGAAGACGGAAGCGTATATATGAGGAATCCATTGTGTGTTCTTGATCTTGTTCTTGAATAAAGGAGAGAGTAGAGAGATAGTTTTCTAAATGATAGTGCCCACACTTTGTTCTTCTTTAATGAATGAAGAGAGGATTTGTGACTGAAATTTTTGTGAATGTAAGTGTCTCAAATGGCTGATGGATAGCCTTTATATAGATAGAGAAGGGGCACTTCATTTAGGGATTACACCCTTTCATAAAGTTGGTGGTGTAAAGTTACCATTATGCCCATCATTTAATGGTACTTACACCTAATGGGATTCTACATATTTTGTATATACTTTAACATTATTAAATGATTATAACACATGAATTAAATAATACATATTAATTAATCCATGTTCTAACACGTATTGCATTTATAATGCCAGATGGAACATTTAAAAAGGTGTATAAATCATGCAAATTTATTTGGGGTGGAGTACACAACACGGAGTACAAAAGTTAATTCCTTGATCTACATTAGTTCCGCTTAAAAAGATCTCGTTTTATCGAAGTTTTAAAATGACAGTGCCACTTAAAAATATACTTGAAATACATGCATCTTTTCGGCACTATTGGATTTGCAGTGACTTTTTTGGACCATTGCCTAGGGCCGACACCACTCAAAATACACTGCAACGCCTCCAAAACCCTAGCCTAAGTATTGGCCTAATTAACCGAGCTTCTATTCCGGTAAGCCCAACTTTCTATGGCGGCTCAATCCATTTGCTGTAGGGTTAGAAGAATATAAACATTTTTATTGTTTCCATAGGTTTAGCCATATCTTTACGGGATATTACTCGTCGTGATGCCTTACCAGCCGTGATACCAGCTGATGCCGTGTAGATAGGCTTCAATCAACAAACGTTCAGGTATACTCTTAATTAGTAATTCCCTGTATAGATTTAGCCATGACGGCTTATTGATTAAAAGATACTCCGTATGTTATTTTTTTCTGAATTACACCCCACCTAAATTTATGGCACTCATTGAACTTGGAAAATAATTAAACCTCCCCCCCCTAAAAAAATAAGCCTAACTCATATAATATAATATTAATCAAATAAAACTCTACATATCAATATAATTCCTAAATCTACTTCCAAATACTAAAATATTACCCATCTAAATATAAATCAAAAATTAAAACAAAATGAACATAATAAAAAATTACACTAAAATATTTTACCCAAATTTGATCTGAATTACCGTAACGCGTGAAAATAATTCGTCATCTAGTTCATATGTCGTAGGCTTGAAGACGACCGTTTCAATTAAAAGATATTTCTAATATACTAGACTTATTTTTAGCACTTTTGGCTTCTAAGTGAATTATTTGCAACATTTGCCGATAGAGATAATTGCTAAATAAACCTTGTGCGAGTTTACGCATTGCAAATTGAACCTTATACATCTTATCATGGCGAAAAACACTTTGTACTAAATTTTGTTGCAATTTGAACAATACATTATTCATTAAAAAATTTCCCAACAACAACAACAACAACAACAACTAAAGAAGCAAAAATAACAATATCATCATCAACAACAACAGCCACAGCCACATGAGCAAAACTAATAGCAGATATCCGCAACCTGATTAAAACCTTCAATGAAGGAAACTGACGAGGAGGGCCCAAACGAAACTCAGAATCTGAATCACCCATTATCTTAGATACTGACCAAAGACAAGCATCTTTTCTCCACCAAATTTAAGAACTTGGCCTTCACTACTTCTCACTACAAGAAAATGAGGATTTAGCTACAAATTTTTTAGCTACAAAAATATTTTGTAGTTCAAAGATTTACATTAGCAATGAATTTGAAAGAAATGGAGCGGGTGTGATGTCTTCACACTTTCAGAATTATTTATTCGTAGACAATTCTCTTTGTTTTTACGACAATATTAGTTTTGTAGCCAAATGCTAGACTAAGAAAACAAAACAAAAATATTTGTCGTTAGAATGAATTGTTAAAATTTTTGTATAGCCAAATTTTTTGGCGCACTACATTTCCTGCGCGAGTTAAAAAGTAAATAAGATTTGGCTACAAAAATATAAATCATTTACTATGAAATTATTGGATAGCCAAAATCACCCTTAAAAACACCCCTGACATTATGCTAAAATCACCCCTAAAATTTGAGTACATTCCATAATGCAGAGTATATTACAATTTATTTAATGAATATGTGGGATTAGCTTAACAAATATATAAGGTGCCATTATCATCCCTCCTCAAGATAAAGAGTGCGTCTGCTGAGAAACGCGTTTCTCCATAACTATGGAGAAACGTGTTTTTCATAGCCAGAAGCTTTACATTTGATAACCAGAAAAAAAAAACCCAAGGCCAAGACCAAAAGCTTCGGATATCCGTAAGCTTTGCATTTGATAGCCGAAGCTTTGCAGCTTGATATCCGAAGCTTTGTATTTGATAGCCAAGGATGTGAAATGTATATCCGTAAACTGCGTTAGGTGCATATCCGTAAAACGCTAGGTGCATATCCGTAAATGTGTTAGGGCATATCCAGAATTGCTATTGAAGGTTTCGATATCGAAAACCTTCAAATGTATATCCGTAAACATTTTGAAGGTTTCTGGATATTCATTTGAAGGTTTCTGGATATCACTTTCATAGGTTTCTGGCTATCTAGCTCATTGTCGCGCGACATGTCGGGACCCGTTTCTCCATAACTTATGGAGAAACGCGTTTCTCCCTAGATTTTGTGCAAGATAAAACCTATTCCTTCCCTAACTAATTCGATTAAAAACTCATGTCGACCTTTTTAACTGCGACCATTGAGAGAGAAGTAACTGCGGCCATTGAGAGAGAGAAGTAACTGCGGCATTGAGACAAGACGATCCGGACGGCTTGAAAGTATACGCAAGACATCAGCAGCAACCGGCCACAACCCTCAGCCTTCGTTGTTCATCGCTCACCAATCTAATCAACAACCCTAATTCCCATGTACGCTCTCAATCGCTAGATTCTATATGGAAGAACTATCTTCCCTCGTTTGTTTATCGGCTTCTCTGGGCGATATTATTTCACCCGTGTATTCCCCAAGATAATCATTTTTATCAACAGGGTTCTACAACCATACAGTTTTCAACTTTCAAATTCAATCAACAAATCTATCACAAACATACATACTTGAAATTTGTTGATTTTCTGTACATATTACTATCATTTTCAATTTAATTGTACCTTTAGAAATGCTCCCCAGCCAGCTACATCAGATTTGCCCAAAAGGATCTGAAAGGAAGAGAAATTGGTATAACTTATGTTTATCAAAGCTAAAAAAAGTAAATAAAGAGAAATATCTCTTGAATCATGTAGAGAAAAAATTTCAAGAAAGACAGGCCAGATTTGCTCACTCTTTGCTGCTGTCTCAAAAGGAGCCTCATGTTACCACATTGACCATCACCTCGTCTGGGAGGTTCACCTAATGAACCATCCCCACAACTACAAAAGGAATAAAAACATAAGGAATTTATAGTGACTGGGTCCTGGATTGCAGTTTAAAAGTACCTAAGATCTAGCAGCCAACATAGGCTAAGAGTTCAAAAAAATATCTCTTGAATCATGTATTGCATTGACATTTTCCAGTTTGCTGTTTTATCTGTCTTTTAACTTGAGCCTAATCTATAGAAAGGAAAGCCTAGCTTGGTAATAACCTCCTGCTGAATGTTAAAAGAGTGTCCAACTCAACTTTTTATCATCAATATCTCCCTTGCAGCCAACTGCAAAAAATGTTGTCCCCTCCAATTTCTCTCTCCCTTCCAATTTCTCTCTCTATTGCGTTAATCAATCGATTCATTTGTCTAATATCTATCTATGTTTGATTGATTATGATTAGGTTAAGTTAAGGTGAAATTGAATCGAAAAGATGTCGTTGAGGCCGGGGGAGAATAACATGGTGGAGATCCGGAAGAAGAAGCGTGAGGAGAATTTGATCAAGAGGCGTCAAGTGTTACTGTCACCGTACTTTCTTGCTTCAATCCGAGTTTCCACCGTCGAGAAGAAGTATGTATATCAATCTATTTGTTTATATAAATTGCACCTTCATCAGAGCTTGTCTCGAACTTCCTTGCTAACTTCCTCAACTCCGTGACTTCTCTTTGTTTCTCATGGCTGAGATTAAGAAAGACAGAGAAGTCGACGAGACCTGGAAATCAGGTTCCTAAAATCTGAGAAGGAAACAGACGAGGAGGGCCCAAATGGATACACGGATTTCAATGAGAGGGTGGAGTCGTTGATGAGAATGCTGGTGAGGGTGGGATTGTGTGATAATCCATGTATCAATAGAGCTGCTCCTCAAGAGGATATTGGGGAACCTTTCAATATTTTGAATAGAAACAATCTTAATTGGGAGGATCATGAGAAAAAAAAGTGGATTATCAGGTTATATCATCTTCGATGTAGTTCATTGGATATTAGTAAGTTAGATAAATGAGTTAAAATTTGGACAAGGGAAGCCTAGCTTGGTAATTCATCTGGATGAGTATTTTGTTTCATTGATTATTTAGCATCAACTTTTAATATTTTTTGTCCAACAAGGAGTACATTCCTGTTAACATAATTCAAAGTTTATTTGCTTCAATTACATATGTTTTTCATATTTTGTCACTGCATGGAAAGATTAATCTAAAAATTTAATTGATGAACACATGTTTTTAGAGCAAACAACACCCAAAACGACATGATTAACCTATTTAAACATTCAAAAGCTACACCTTGATATGACCATAATAGCTAGTTCATTTTGGATATGCATGGTGAAGTCTAATATTTTTATACTATATTATTTCATTTAGAAGCAAATACTTTCGTTTATTAAGGGAGTAACATAGTGCTTTGACCACTATATTCCCTTAATGCATGAAAATCTTAGATATTTCAGCTAATACTTTAAAAATGTGAAATGGATTTCGCTAGATTTTGGTTGCATCGTATCATAAAAAATAAATCAAGGTTCAGTGGGTATATCATAAAAGAGAATTAATTCTAGCAAGAGAAAGCCTTACCAAACAATGAAATGGAATGAACAACGATCCGCATTTCTCAGGAGAATCACCATTCTCCATCATGCCATAAAGTAACAGACTCTGTTGATAACATAAAAGAAGCAAATGTCATTTTTCAAAATTCTTGGCATTAAATTTCGAAACATTTAGTCTAACGATAATAAAATGAATAACAATTTTTTGGGTAAATAAACGTTTAGGGACATTTGTTTTTGCAAAAATAAAAATAAAAATCATTTTGGGTCAATTTTATTTTTGAAATTGGACATTCATTAGGGACAAGGGACAGAGGGAGTAGAAATTTTTCAGATATGGATAAAAACGTCACTCAGCCATTGGTACAAGATTATAGCTCAAATGAATGATGGTAAATACAGAAAACAGAAAATCTCTTCATCTATGTCTGAAAAAACACCTTTATTCACAAAATCATATACATTCTCCGTTTGTTTATCGGACTATTTCAATCGTGGGCATACAGGAAAATCGGCACAAGAATGGAAAATCGTGGACTAAAATGAAAACCCATAGATCAGATTGAAACTGCAAAAACCTATAGGAAACAATAGAAATGTAAAAAACCTATTTTTAATCATGGATAGAAATGAAAATCAAAATAAAAAAGGAAATAAGAAGAAGCTACAATTATTGAGAAAAATCACTTACTTGGAAAGCATCAGGAAATGTTTCTGACTCGCGGCTGCCACAAAACTAGGGTCGGCGTTGAAGGGTTTATAATAGGGTATTTATAGCCAGAAAGGATGCCAATTTGAGTAATTTTAAGCATAACCCTAGATATTTAGCGGCAGCCTTAGATTACTTTTATCTTTGAGATAAAATCTTGGAATAATTCCCCTATGGACCCCCAAAACATAGAAAATACTTAAAAAGGAAATGTTATTCCTATTTTTCCTGTCGTGACCATATGGGGGAATATATATATTCCTCCAAGGTCCCACATTTATTAATATAAAATGTAAATTCCCAAACTACCCTTCTCCCATCGAAACAAAAACACGCAAACCATTCCCTAATCTTCATTTGAACCCTCTCTTTCTCCCTCTCTAAGATTCTCCCCCCTTATTTCACTCCCAGTGACCCCATTCTACCGCAAGCCTGAACCCTTTTAATAGCACAGGTCACTAAACACCTTTACAAATCCGATTCTCCAGGTCGTCTCCTGCAACAACATATGGCACAATGTTGAGCACGTCAAAGCACTAATCACGTGCCTCTCCTAACGCTACATACTCTAAGCATATTTTTGAGCTTCAGTCTTCTTTCCATCTTCATTATATACTGCTTAATACATACATTGTGAAAAGGAGATTATGTTATAACATATCTATTTAGAAGACATAAAATAAATCAATCACACAATATAACGATATCGTGGTTCACCAACTTGGCTTTCATAAAAAGAATCCACCCTAAAGATCATCAGAGAGAAATTGAATGTAATTAACCTAAAGGTGGAAAGAACTACACTAAATAACATGAGAAAGAAGTATATATGTAATTAACCTAAAAATAGTAAGATAGATAATCAACCAGCTGATGGTTCTAGTGGTTAAGAATTTCTTGTGAGAAGCTCCTCATCAAAGGATAAAAGTTACATCAAACATTTATCCATTAAGCCATGTTTTGACTCCGACTTGAAAGATCACAGACAGATTAAAAAAAAATAAAAATTTGAGCACATTATAAGTTCAAATAGAGTAAAATCCACTTACTGAGCAAGAATTTGAGCAAGAATTTGATCAAGAAATAGTAGTAGAAAAAATCAAACACAGATTCAAAAAAAAATAAAAAATTACAAACCATACAATTACTCATTGGATCCATTAATCAAAACCCCAATAAAAACTAATCTGAAATTGCAGAAACAAGAGAAAATTTGAATTTGATACCTTTTTCGGTGAGGGAAGAGAGAGGGAGAATTTCAGATTGAACGGAGACGGCGACAGTAACACGTCGTTGAGGCGGTGGCGGAGGAGTTGAGAGGGACGGCGGTTGGGCGACGGCGATGAGGCGATGGCGGTGAGGCGACGGCGATGAGGAGACGGCGGCAAACGGTGATGGAAGAAGAGAGAGCTTCGACGGTCGCGGGAAGTGAGAGAAAGCGGGAAGAGAGAGATATATATTAGAGACTGTAATTTAGGGCGTAAAATGGGTATTTATATTTTTCCTCAGCGACGGAATATTCCGCCGCTGAGAATCCGCCACTGGTAACTACGTTCACGTGGATCGATGACGTGGCATGTACCACCGACGAAAATTTGCGCCGCTGGTTTAATTAACCTCAGCGACGGATATTTCCGCCGCTATAATTAAAAATATCATTAATAAAAATCATTATTTATATTATTTATAACATGAAAATTATTTTAAATTACTATCAAAAAAATAAATATGAGTCAATACATATTATTTTTGAAAAAATAAATTAATCATAAATATTTATTAATTTTAATTTAATAAATATCATTCTTTTTAATTATATAAAACATGAAAATTATTTTAAGTTACTGTTAAAAAAATAAGTATGAGTCAATAAATATTATTTTTGAAAAAATAAATAAATCATAAATATTTATTAATATTAATTTAATAAATATCATTCTTTATAATTATATAAAATATGAAAATTATTTTAAATTACTATTAAAAAATAAATATGAGTCAATAAATATTATTTTTGAAAAAATAAATAAATCTTAAATATTTATTAATTTTAATTTAATAAATATCATTCTTTTTATTATACCATATACCCTATATACTATACACTATACCCTATACCCTATACACTATACCCTATACACTATACACTATACCCTATACCCTATACCCTATAAACTATACACTATACACTATACCCTATACACTATACCCTATACCCTAACAATATACCCTATATACTATACACTATACCCTATACCCTATACACTATACACTATACACTATACCCTATACCCTATACACTATACACAATACCTTATACAATATACCCTATAAACTATACACTATACACTATACCCTATACACTATACCCTATACCCTATACAATATACCCTATACACTATACCCTATACCCTATACACTATATACTATACCCTATACCCTATACCCTATACACTATACCCTATACACTATACCCTATACACTATACACTATATCCTATACACTATACACTATACCCTATACCCTATACACTATACACTATACCCTATACACTATACCCTATACCCTATACACTATACACTATACACTATACACTATACCCTATATACTATACCCTTTACCCTATACACTATACACTATACACTATACACTATACCCTATACACTATACCCTATACCCTATACAATATACCCTATACCCTATACCCTATACACTATACACTATACCCTATACACTATACACTATACCCTATACACTATACCCTATACTCTATACACTATATCCTATACCCTATACCCTATATATACACTATACACTATACCCTATACACTATACCTTATACCCTATACCCTATACACTATACACTATACCCTATACACTATACACTATACCCTATACCCTATACAATATATCCTATACCCTATACACTATACACTATACCCTATACACTATACACTATACCCTATACACTATACCCTATACCCTATACACTATACCCTATACACTATACCCTATACAATATACCCTATACCCTATACCATATACAATATACCCTATACCCTATACACTATACACTATACCCTATACACTATACCCTATACCCTATACAATATACCCTATACCCTATACACTATACTCTATACACTATACCCTATACCCTATACCCTATACCCTATACCCTATACCCTATACCCCATACCCTATACCCTATACCCTATACACTATACTCTATACACTATACCTTAGGGGTTAGGGTTTAGGGTTTAAGGGTTAGGGTTTAGGGTTTAGGGTTTAGGGGTTAGGGTTTAGGGTTTAGGGTATATGGTTTAGGGGTTAGGGTTTAGGGTTTAGGGGTTAGGGTTTAGGGGTTAGGGTTTAGGGGTTAGGGTTTAGGGTTTAGGGTTTAAGGGTTAGGGTTTCGAGTTTAGGGTTTAGGGGTTAGGGTTTAGGGTGTAGGGTATAGAGTATAGGGTATGGTGTATGGTGTATGGTGTATAGGGTATAGGGTATATGGTATGGGGTATAGTGTATAGGGTATAGGGTATAGTGTATGGGGTATAGGGTATAGTGTATAGGGTATAGGGTATAGGGTATAGGGTATAGTGTATAGGGTATAGGGTATAGGATATAGGGTATAGGGTATAATGTATGGTGTATAGTGTATAGTGTATATATAGGGTATAAGGTTTAGGGTTTAGAATTTATTTATTTTTTCAAAAATAATATTTATTGACTCATATTTATTTTTTTGAGAGTAATTTAAAATAACTTTCATATTTTATATAAATAAAAATGATGATATTTATTAAATTAAAATTAATAAATATTTATGATTTATTTATTTTTTTCAAAAATAATTTTAAATATTTTAATGTTTTTTAGTTTGTTATTTTGTTAATTAGTTCTAAAAATAATCAAAAATTTCATTTTATTATCAGCGACGGAATGTTTCCGTCGCTGATAAATTAAAAAAAAATTAAATTATCAGCGACGGAATTATTCCGTTGGTGTTTAATTAAAAAAAAAACATTTAATTTCACCATCAGAATATTTTCGACGCTGATAAATTAAAAAAAAATTAATTATTTAGCGGCGAAAATTTCCGTCGGTGTAATATTTCAAAAAAAAAATAACAAATATTTTATTTTCACCGTCGGAATATTTCTGACGCTGATAAATGAATTTTTTTTTAATTTATCAGCGTCGGAAATTTTCCGTCGGTGTAATATATCAAAACAAAAAAATATTTTATTTTCACCGACGGAAAATTTCCGCCGCTGAGCAATAAAAAAAATAAAAAAATAATATATTTTCACCGGCGGAATAATTTCGTCGCTGATAAAGAAATAGCGGCGGAATATTCCGTCGATAAATCAAGCGCCAAAATAGTGGCGGTAATTAAACGACTATTTGAAGAATATTCGTTTTAGCGTCGGAATCTAGCGTCGGAATTAAATTCCGTTGCTAAATTTGACGCCAAAATAATTCCGCCGCTAAATCATTATTTCCGCCGCTAAATAGCGACGGAATCTTTCCGTCGCTGTTTATTCCGTCGCTAAAACACCTGTTTCTGGTAGTGGAACCCCTGCAGACATTTACAGCTCTACCATCACCCTTGATACTGTATCTCATCTTTTGTCTAGCCGACTAAGCGATATCAAAATCTTCGTTAGTTTAGGAATATCTATAACCTTGTTCAATGTATAAAATTTACCACCCAAAGTTCCCACCCTTATAAATCCCATGCCAACTACTATTCAGACACAGAACCATTAGCAATATAAATATCACCCCCTTCCACCTGCTCGTACGTTGCAAACCATTCCCTGCGCGAACACATGTGATAAGAAGCTCAAGAATCAAGAATCCAATTATCTATCGTACCTTTGTCTTCTTCGATTAATAGGGCATAGTCCTTATCGTCTTATGCCATAGCTGCAGTAGACCCAATTTGCTCGCTGTTATTCAACCTGGGACATTCACGTTTCCAATGCCCCTTCTCCTTGCATTAAGTACAGACATCTTCATGTCTTGGACTCCTTTTAGAAGAACCTTTGTTTCTTACCTTGGTCGCTATTTCCTTCTGCAAACAATCCTGCCGACCGAGATTCTATGGATAAATCGCTTGCCTTGCGGTGCAGATCTCTGGTCTTGAGATTATTCTTAACATCTTCTAAAGTAATCGTATCCTTACCATTAATGCATGAATTCACAAATCCCTCACAGTGGTAAGGAAACATATAACATAAGAGCATCATCGTCATCTTAGCTTAACATCAATATTTCGCAACTCAAGTAAAAAAGATGTAAACCGATCTATATGATCCCTAATGGGCGTACCTTTCATCATTCGGAGAGAATAAAACTTCTACTTTAGATACAACTTGTTGGTCAATGATCGTGTAAGATACATATCTTCCAACTAGTGCTGTCAAACAGGCCGGGTCAGCCCGACCTAAGCCCATCGGGTTTCACTTAATGTCGGGCCGGGCCGGGCCTAACCATTAGTGGGCATAGTAAAAGTCAAGACCGGCCCATGTGAACATCGGGCCTCTAGGCCTTCGGGCCTATGGGCCAAAAAAGTAACTATTTTGTTTATTCAAAAAACTCAAAAATTAACTAATAAAAATTTAATGACACATCCAAAATTGTATTGACCGCCTGGAACACCATGTACATCTCTATGAACATTTAAATATTTCATGCTAACCCGTTGTATATAAGGAAGAAATAAATGTGATAATTTGAATTTTCCATTACCCAAAATAGACCAGTTTGTTTGTCTAATACTACTATGTTTGGCTTTTTTTATGTAAGATCAATTCGGCAAGAAAATAAAGAAAAAAAATAAAGAGTTAAATTAATTAAATGCAAATAATTGATCAAAGAATGCATGCACGTAAATGTCGATGTCGCGTTGTAGCAATTTGTGGTTTGGGCAATTCAAACTCAAAAAGTGACTGTTTGGTCGGGCCGGCCGGGATTTTCGGAGCTTTTCATGTTCGAGTCGCATGAGGCCACGTGCCTACCGGGCCGGGCCAAAGAGGCCCGATTTTCTCATGGCCTTCTAATTTGAGGCCTAGACCCTTAAAAAATCGGGTGGGCTCGATTTTGACAGATCTACTTCCAACGCAAGCCACAAAGCACCGCCGAAATTAGTATCTGCAATATCCGATAGAACATCATCATCAAGAAACCTAATGATTTTAGAGTGAGCCCTCTCATCTAGCGCGATCAGATCTGCTGCTTTCCCCAAACCCTCTACTGTTGCAGAAGCTACAACCCCTATGGAACCTGCTACCGCTTTGCTCTTTAAATCCTGACGATTCATGATTGTAGAAGCCACCGGAGCCCACAAACCCTTGTCTTTCAACAATGCTTTCTTACTAATCTGACAAAGAGAAATTGTTCCCTTTGAATTTGTTAACCGGTGATTCAATTCCTAATTCCATCTTTTTCTGCATTGAAAAACCCCTAGACCTTCATTAACCTGACCGGCTCTGATACCAGTTTGTTATAACAGATCTATGTAGAATATAGAAAATAAATAAATCACACAACACAACGATATACGTGATTCTCCAACTTGGCTCCGTTTACGGGCAGAGGGCAAGAATATTATTATCAACTGGCAATCACCAAATACAATCTCTAATCTAATGCATGAACTTCTTGATCACAAGAATTCACAACTGTGTAAACCCTAGATCTAGAGAAAATAGAGAGACAAGAAAACCCTTGTAACACCTAGAATTATTGATCTCTATCACACTAGGAATTACAACCATGAAAACTTCAGGGTTTTAGAGTCCTGCATCAAATTTGCCAAGGTCTGAAACTGCCTAGGGAACGATTGCCCCCAATCAAGGGCGTGATCGTCCCGTCCGCCCAAACAGGAACCGCACGATCGCCCCTTTATAGGTCGCGCTCACCCCAAAATTCTAGAAACTCTGCACAGTCGTGCTCTTTGCCTGACGCAGTCGCTCCCTAGGTGCCTTCACAGGAATTACCGATTTGACCCTTGTTCAATCATCTAAGTTGTTCCAAAGTTAGATGACATCAAACCTAACAGATTAGACGATCACTGAAAGTTGTTATTTATCGGCAATAGCAATAGGGTTTTCTATGGGGAACTTTCTTCTGGCGCTGTTTGAAAGCTCACCACCGACAATGCAAAAATTAGGCCACTATTAATTTAAGTAATGCTACCATTGGTTCCAATTTCGATCGTCAATATGATAAATGTATAACTGCTATATTGTTTTCATCAGGGTCGACCCGGTACCCAAGGCAAGTAATGCGGCCGCCATAAACCCCCGAAATTTTTGTCAATTTTAGGTCCCAGATTTTTAAATTTACTCTATACTCCCTCCATCCCAATTCACTTTTCACAAAAAAAAATTTGGCACAATATTTATGGAATAGGAGAGAAAATTAGTGGAATGAGTTGTTGTGAGTAGGAAAAGTAAAGTAGAATAGAGAACGAGGGGGAGCAATAGTAATTTGATCGGTGTTTAAGTATAAAACTTGTCATTTTATGTAGTATCAAGTGAAGTGGGACGGAACAAAATGGAATGTGAATTGGGACGAAGAAATTATATAATAAATTTCGAGTATTTTTGTATCAGTAACCGTTGTGTTCCATAGGTTGAAGAAAGAACATCAGAAAGTTATGTGTGATGCTTACCAACCAGACTCCTACTCGTGTTCGAACCTTGGTGCCTCCCTTACCATTCTTGTTTTATTTTATTTTGCCTAGATAATTTTTGGGCTTTTTCTTCATTTTTAAAATTTAATCAATTAGGCTTTTCCCCCTTCTTTTTGAGCTTTTCTCCTATAATTTCAAGCTTAATTAACAAATTTAATTATTATTTATTTGCAATATTTGATGGAGCATTCTGGAGCAACTAAATAAGAAAAGGTATTTTTACCAATAATTCCTTGAGATAGGGTGAAATTTAACAATAAAAACAATATATTTCGAATTCTATCTTAGGATTCTTGGATTGAAATCAAAACAACCTATAGTCTTGACCCTCTTTATAATAATCCTATATGGCAAGACTGCCCCTTCCCTCACGTCTTTTCCCTCTCTTTATGCATTCTCTTTCTCTCTATGCGCGCAATCTTCTTTTTCTCTCTCTGTGTGCAATTCTCCCTTTCTCTGTAATCCTCTGCAATCCTCTCTACCTTGTTCTTTTTTTCTCTCTGGTGAGTTGAAGACATTTTTGTGCTATATACAATTTATGTAAGATGGTGGAGAGAGATTGTAGTATTCAATTTCAGATTGTTGTTCAATCTGCCTCCAATCATGTCAAAATTAATAAAATCTCAGGTTCCCTCCCTTTTCTCTGTGTATTGATCTATTTTTTGTATTTGCAATGTTTGTTTTTAGTTTATACTCAAAATTGGATCTTGGATTGTACATTTAATTCATCAATCTAATGTAATCTAATACTTATGGTGGGTCTTCTAGATTGCGTTTAGCTCTCCCCGATCGATGATATTCTTGCGCTTGTTACCCGATCCCTTACTCCTAGTGACTTGTGTAATTTGTGTACTTGTTCTCGTACTCTCCATGCTTCTGTTGATTCCGAAAAGGTTTGGCTTACCCAATGTAGTTTGCTTGGGATTATCCCCATTCTTAAATGATAAATAAGTTGTAAATGAGAAATAAGTGATAAATTGGTATTGTTTAATGGATATGTAACAATGCATTTATTAACTAAATATTTAGCCTTAAAGAAAAGAACATGGAAAGAGTAGGTCTGCTGAGAAACATGGAGAAACGTATTTTTAATAGCCAGAAGCTATGCGTTTGATAACCAGAAAAAAATTTCTGGATATCAGTCTCAAAGGGTTCTGGATATCCAGAAGCTTTGGAACGGATATCCAGAAGCCTTTGGGACAGATATCCAGAAAAAATAGATTTGAAGCCAAATCCAAGGCCAAGACAAGAAATTGCTTATTGAAGGTTTCTGGATATCCTGAAACCTTCAAATGTATATCCAGAAACCATCAAATGAATATCCAGAAACATTTCGAAAGTTTCTGGATATTCATTTTGAAGGTTTCTGGATATCACTTTCATAAGCTTCTGGATATCCAGAAGCCTTGGCCTACATTGTCGCGCGACAAGTCGGGCCCCGTTTCTCCATAAGTTATGGAGAAACCCCTTTCTCCCCAGATTTGAGCACATGGAAATTGATTTCACAATTGTTTAAAGGGCATGTGACATCACAAAAAACGGGTTTTAAGTGCCGGTGATAAAAAAATGCCGGTGAGTGTCAGAGCTTGTTTGGTAACCCAATTAAGCTCTTAATTTAGAACATTCTAAGAGATTAAAAAGTTAAGCATGTTTGGTAAGATAAATTGTAATCACTTAATTAATTAAGATTGTCTTAAAAGGGGTTATTAATTTTAAATTGGAAATGAGTAGCTTAAGCAATTAAGAGGGAGAAAGAGTTAAAAATGGAATGAGTTCAAATCCATCCATCAACTATTTTATTTATATATTAAATAATACTTTTTTTTTGAAATATTTTAACTTTTCATATAAATTATATTTGATCTAGTATTAAAATGTAATTTTATTTATATTAAACTATTGATATTAATAATATTTTAATAGAGTATCATAAATAATTAAAAAAAATTCATTTTTTTTGTTAAAGTTTAGACAAATTTATCAAAATAATTAACAAGATAAATTTTATTATGGGTCAAAGTAAGTACTAATAAAAATATTTAAATATTATAAAATATAATCTAATTATAATAATAGTGATGTATATGTTGAAGACTTTATTTTATTATTTACTCATTAAGATTATTTAAATAATTTTTTGAATGTCAAGTTCAAACTTTAAATAAATTCAAATATAAGTGGTTTGCCATTACCAAACAGACTAAACTCTTAAAATTGAACAACTTAATAATTTCAGCTCTACATTTTCAGAGCTTAATTTTCAGTTTTACCAAACAGGCCCTAGTACATGTATTATGAAGTGGCGGTGTAAAAAAATGCCAGTGTTATTGTAAAAAAATGACATTGTAAATAGTGTCATTGCATATATTATTAAGGGACATTGTAAATAAGTGCCGGTGTTGATGTAAAAAAGTGTCCTTGTTAGTGTAAAAAATTGTAGTGTAAAGAGTTTCAGTGTATATATTATTAAGTGCTAGTTTAAAAGAGTGTCGATAAAAAATGTGTCAGTATTAGTGTAAAAAATGCCAGTGAAAAAGAGTGCAAGTGCATGTATTATTAAGTGTAAGTGTAAAAATGGTTTTTTTTAGAATAAAAAAAACTAGTTTTTTTTTAGATTAAAAAAAACTAGTTTTTTTTTAGATTAAAAAAAAAAACTAGTTTTTTTTTAGATAAAAAAAAAACTAATTTTTATAAAACTAACTCAAACTCAAGATTTTATTACGGATAGATTTGAGATATTTTCTAATTGGAAAAAGTTACCAAAGAAGATGCCTTAAGGAAGGATTTAAGCTAGTTTGTGGTAATTTGTGTTTTATTTTGATTTCTTCTATTTTCCTTTAAAGCCTATAATTGTTGTTGGTAACATTGATTTTTCATAACTACTGACACATGCTAGTAAATACGTTTTGTACATAGATATTTTGGGATGAGCTAAGGACCCAAGGACCCAACTTACAAACCAATAACCCATTTTAACCCATTTGAGATGAAAATCCCAAATAAACCCACAACTAACCGAGGGAGATGGATGTTAAGTTCCTAAAATCTCTTCGTAATATCACGTAATCAAATCATAATCAAAAATTCAAAATTTTTTAAACCCAAGCTTTCTCTCTCTACAATCAAGCGTCGATTGATTTTTTCTACCAGAACAAAACATCAATTCCGGCCAAAATCGAACCTAATTCCACGCGAGTGAAGTCATCGGCGAAGACATTGAAGCTCGACTCTGATAACCTCCGTTTTAGAGTTGCGTAATTCCGATTTTTTAAGGTATTTTTCAATTTTTTTTTTTAATTGAAACTCATATTTGACCGTGTTCATCAATTGTTAGAAGATGTTGTTGCTGAATTAGGTTATAAAATTTTTTAAACAATTTTTGGAATAAAAAAATTATTTCATTACCCATTCAAGCCTAAATTGAATTTTACCTTGTTCATCAATTATGAGAAAGGGCCTTTATCAGGTCTTATAGACAGTGGTATAGGACCTGTCATTGTGTGAAAAATTTTGTTTTGAGACACTTGATTTATTGTTTTTTGTGAATAACAATGTGGCAAATGGTATGGCACCTGGCAACATCATATACACATATATAAGGCCTTTAATTGGTCCTATAGTAACTGGTATAGGACCTGGCAACATCAAATACACAGATATAAGCCATATGAATGGTCCTATAGCAACTGGTATAGGACCTGGCAACATCAAATACACAGATATAAGCCCTTTGAATGGTCCTATAGCAACTGGTATAGGACCTGGCAACATCAAATACACAGATAAAAGAACTTTAAATGGTCCTATAACAAGTGCTATAGGACTTGGCAACATCATATACAAAGCTTTAAGACCTTTTAATGGTCCTATAGCAAGTGATATAGGACCTGCTCTATTATGCATTTCATTGTATGTCCACTTGTTTTGCCTATGATTTTATAAAGGAGATGTACTAGTTTGCACTAAATTATATAAAATCATGTATATATGAACTGTCCTTGTTTGTGGCTTATGTTTTATTTTTGTTTGTGTATGAAAAGGTGGAAAAATACAATGTCTCAAGATAAGAGAATAACACGTATGAAGACAGGAAAATCGAGTGAAGATGAACCAGTAAGATCAGCAGATGTTACAACCATAGAGACAGGAACTTCAAGAGTAGTACGTTACTCACAAAATAAATCAACAGAAGCTAAAAAAACCAAAGCAAAAGGTACCACCAAAAGTGCAAAGGGACTGACCTGGATCCCTTATTTCAGATCAAACCTCCATTCTCTATCATCTATGCTGTCAGAGGTTGATTTAAGGGAAACTCATCTGGACAGGTTGAAGATATCTCCTTTCTTCAACCTATTCAATGCTATAAACTCAAACAGAGATGTGAACTTAAGGAAAATGGACTCAACAATCGAAGAATTGATCAGATGCTACAAGTCAAAAGAAAAGAAATTTTTGTTGGGTAATGTTTTGGTTCCGTTGAGTGCAAGTGATGTATCAACTATATTCGGGGTTGTTTCTGGAAGTGTAGTGATTGATATGAAGAAGAAACGGGATAGGCACTCACTTGGGATAGTTGAGAGGCTTTTCCCCAACTGTAAAGCCAATGAAATAACAATGAAAAAGGTGAAGGACAACTTGAGAAGGCTAGTCACTAGTGATAAAGATGTTGATATTGGAGACGTGGTGAGATTGCTAAATCTCATAGCATTGGGTTATGTATTCTTTGCTTCAAAGGGAGAGGTGATGTGTCCTGAATTTTTATATTACGTGGATGATTTGGAAAGGATGAAGAGTTATGATTGGTCAACAGCGATTGTAGAGAACTTGATTCAGTCTCTAGACGAGAAATATAACACACCGATCCTCGTTGTTGGCTGTGTATCAATCTTACCGGTAAGATCATTTTAAAATAATATTTTACTCTAATTTTATTTTAGTTACTATTATTTACTATCAGTAAAATTATATATGAATGATCATATTTGTCTTTATTTTGTAAATGTAGTATTGGTTTAACGAGCACACAAAGGTGTTCGATGCAACCAGAGACTTGCTTCCAAGGTTCATGAAGTGGAAAGTGTCAAAGACAATTGCCAATTTCAAGGATATTATCAAAAATTTGAGAAGTGATCAGTATAAAACACGTTGACGATGTTATGTGGTAATTTGTTTAGTGATATCATGTCCTATATCAGTTGCTATAGGACCATTCATAGTGTTGTCATGTCCTATACCAGTTGCTATAGGACCATTTAATGTCTTATAGCATAGGTATATGATTTTTTGAGGTCCTATATCACTTGATATAGGACCATTCAAAGGTCTTATAGCTTCGTATATGATGTTGTTAAGTCCTATACCAGTTGCTATATGACCATTCAAATGTCTTAATGCGTTGGTATAAGATTGTGTGAGGTCCTATACTACTTGCTATAGGACCATCTAATGGTCTTATAGCTTTGCATATGATGTTGCCAGGTCATATACCATTTGCTATAGGACCATTCAAAGGTCTTATAGCTGTGTATATTGTTTTGGTAGAAAAAACAATAGAGTAGAATCTTAACATAGTTTAGTGTGTGGATTTAACAATAAGGAGGGAACTATGGAATTCGATTATATGGAACAAGAGCATAAAAAAAAGAGATAATGACACCATGATTTGTTAACGAGGAAAACCTTGGAGGTGATAACCTCTTTGGAAAAAACCTCGGGAGTTAGGTCTCCAACCTTAAAAGTTTCACTATAATGATCACGAATACAACTTTGGAAGATAATGGAGAGGATTACAAGAGCTTCAGTGTTGAGTGTGTGCGTATGAGCAATAATATGTTTTTTCCGTCTCCATTTCCCCTTAAATACAAGTAGATATGAAAGAGTCAATACGGTTCCTACAATCTCGGGATTTTGGTTTATCATTTCAACCTCCGTGAGACCAAGTCGCCTGAGCTGTTGAAGATTTGTTGAACGTGCTGGAGAATATCCCGCATTCCTCTCTTAAATACTGAAAAATAAGAATAAGGATATTAGGAAATATTGAATAAATAAATATTAAAACAATACTTACAGTGTAATGACATCTCGGTATGCAGGATCAACGAAGATGTCACCATGTTGAAAAATACCCACAACAATTTGTCCCCAAAAACATTTGACTATGTTGGCAACTGAAGAGGCAAAATGTTTTTCTTTTGAATTAATGGTCCAACTGTCCGCTTTGCCTGATGGGATGTTTTGGAATACGTGGCGTTAAATGGACGGTTGGGGCGAAGAAGTGCGGAGAGTTACTTTTGAAAAAGAATCCTTTTTCTTTTTATTAACCGCTTGGGAGGATAATTTAGACTTCTTAAAGCTTCCTTTTCACCTCCGTTGGCCCACGGCGCCGTTCGTCTCCAAGGTAAAACTTCTCCGTCTCTCACCTTCTTCCTTTGCTTCTTTTTCTCTTTTTGCTTTGTCAACCATGGGTAGGACCAGGTTGTCTTCGTCCAAACCCAAGAAAGTGTCATCCCCACAAGGTTCCGTAGAAATTAATCTCGACGATTTCGTTTGCGGAAATCTTCTTACTAAACCAGACGAAGAAACTTGTTTGTTCAACGATTCCCAAATAGAGTCTATAAAGCAGCAATGTTGCTTCCCAAATGGTGCAATTTTTCATCCCTTTTCCATAAAACTTAGGTCTGACCATATTTCCCTCAAATGGATCTGTTTTTTCGAATATCCCTTCCTTCTAGGGTTTAGCTACCCTTTTCCACTGTTGGTTTTACGAGTTTTCCGAAAAACCCAACTCGCTTATGCTCAACTTATGCCAATGGCTTGGCGAGTTTTTGCTTTTGTCATTAAAGTGAACCGAGAAAATGGACTAAACCTAGGGCTCCATGAAATTGCATATTCCTACGATCTTCAACTCTTTGGTTCCAAAAGATACCTTTTTAGAAAGAGGTCAGGTAGAAGTCCCTTGATGAGCACCACATCTTCCAGTGATAGGGGATGGAAGAATAGATTTTTCTTTGTTGATAGGACGTCGATTGGAGAAAAGGATGAGATATCGAGCCAATGGAACAAGGGAGGTACTTAAATTCTTACTCTTGTGACTTCCTGTTCTTGAGACAAACTGAATGGTAATTGTTCTTGCTTTTATGCAGATATTGATTGGGGAGAATTGTTTCCACCTGCTGAAGACACTCTAACCAAGATCGAAGAATTTTTCAGGCTCCCTCCAGATAAGAGGTCTCCCAAGGGTTGGTTGGAAGCATCGTTGACTATCCCGGAAGACCTAAAGGCCTCTACTTATGCAATTATGTCCACTGGTAAGCATGGTATCTCTTTACCTTTACTAACTGTTATCAATTTGATGCGTTATTCTTTATTGCCAATATCTATATGTCCATGCAGTCTCCAAACCGGTAGTTTCAGGATCTGACTTTGACCTTGATGATATTGAGGCTATGTTCTCTGCGCCTGTTGTTAAGATCGAAAAGAAACCTCCACCTGCCCCTAAGAAGATTCCTGTTCCGGATGAGTGCATAGGTATTGGCTCTAGGGTGAGGAAGAGAAAAGCGATTCAAGAGGAGGTGGTAGAAGTTGAAGACACTTTTGAAGAAATGTCCGTGGGAGATTTTAAAAAGAAATGCATGAGTTTCACAACTGGGGTAAGATAATATTAAATGGGTCTGTACTGTCTCTAAAGTTTTATAAGATCTTTTGATATTGAATGTATTATTTTACAGGCGGTAGGACTTATGGAAGGTCTGGTAAAGGAGACGGAGATAGTGAAGAAGAAATCCAAGGCGGACATTGCTTTGGTCAAGAAAGAGAAGACAATGTTGGAGAATAAGATAAAAGAGCATGAGAAAACCTTAGAGCAACAAGTTAAGTTGCTGGCAGAGCAAGAGCAAACGGTAAAGGATTTACTGAATAGCTTGGCGAAAAGCGAGGATGACCACAACAAAGAGATAGCAGAAGTGAAGAATTCCTGCAAACTGGCTGCGGCAAAAACTGTCTCTCAATGCAAGGTAAAGATGATGAAGGAGTATCAGGAAGGGAAGGCTGATACTTGGGATATCAATAGGGAATGTGCCTATTTGTTTAAGTTGACAGGTGAGGTGACGGACGAGGGCGAGGTGTCGTCAAGTCCGTATGAAACGATCGTCAAGGATGCACCAGTAGTTGGAGAAGTGACCCCAAATGCAACACCTGCGGCAGAAGCCACCTAAAAAATAAAACAACTTTGTTCTTGGTCTTTTGGTGATGTTTACTGGGGTGGAATCCCTTAAAACAATTTTATTTTCGTTTGGTTTGTAATGGGTCCATAAGGACCAAAGACAATCTTTTTTACGTGTTGGGTTGGTCCAACACTTTTGCACTTTTACTGTTGGTAGCTCGGATACTTTATGGTTGCTTTTATCTAGTTAGTTTAGTAGTTTTCAAGCATGTCAAGGCTTGTTTCTTTCTTTTTTTTTGTATGTTATGCTCATAAGGTGACATGATAGTATGTCAAAATGATAGGTACTTAAGATGACACGTATATGCCATAAACCGTAGATACTTTAGATGACACGTACATGCCATAACCATAAGAATAATACGTAAGATCAATCATCCAACTGAGTGGGAATGGGTAAGCTATATGAGTTTACCCATATAGGCCCACCCCACACCTCAATTAGAGAGATAACTTGCGCTCCAGGCGAAGGTGTGGTAACCTAACATCTTAAGAAAGAGGTAATTAACTCTTTAAACCTTAGAATGGATTGTGTACCTTTACTTGAGAAGAGATGGCCAGTCTCTAACGGAGGAGAAATCGTTGTTCTTTGCGCGCATTCGACATGTCCCCATGTAAATGTGTCAATACCTCATAAGATAGAAACATGTTAAAACGGACGCCAACTAAGGTTGACGTCTCTCCACAAAGTTCGTTAGTGACATCTTAATTTATAAAGAATTAAAGAGGTGTATAGGAAAAAAGAAAGGTTGCAACAAATTAAAAGACGATCCATACCTGGAAAGATGAGTTCATGGGAAATTTTGTTTATACGTAATACCTTTTAAGATGAATGGCGTTCCAACTTCGCGGTATCATTTGGCCATTCAAGGTTGCAAGTCGATATGCTCCTTTCCCGGCTTGTGCATCTATTAAGTAGGGTCCTTCCCATTTTGGGGCGAGCTTGCCTGCGTTGGGTTCCTTGGTATTTTGGAATGCCTTTCGTAGGACTAAGTCTCCTACTTGAAACCTCCTAATCCTTACGTTTTTGTTGTATGATCGGGCTACCCTTTGTTGATATGCTGCCATGCGAACTTTGGCCATGTCCCTTAGTTCGTCCACAGTATCTAGGTCATGTATCAAAATATCTTTATTATGTTCAGATGTCGGCAAGTTTGTATCTTGCCGTAGAGTACAAGGACCTCTATTTGGAATAACAGATTCGGTTCCAAATACAAGTGAGTAGGGGGTTTGACCAGTAGCATTCTTAGATGTCATCCTGTCAGCCCATAGAACCATTGGTAACTCTTCTGCCCATCGTCCTTTCTTTTGGTCCAGTCTCTTTTTTAAGTTGCTTATTATTATTTTGTTGCTAGACTCTGCCTGTCCATTGGCTTGAGGGTGAACAGGCGAAGATGTCACCATCTTAACACCCCAAGATGTCAAGAAATCTTGGGTTCTCTTGCTAATGAATTGAGAGCCGTTGTCACAAATTATCTCTGATGGTATTCCAAATCAGCTGAATATGTTTCTTTTGATAAAAGATATAACTTCTTTGTCACGAACTTGCACATATGCCTCAGCTTCTACCCATTTAGAAAAGTAGTCTGTCATAGCCAAAAGAAATACTCTTCCACCTGGTGCTCTGGACAATTTTCCTACTATGTCCATTCCCCAAACCATAAAAGGCCATGGTGAGAGGATAGGATGTAGCGGTTCGGTGGTGGTGCGGGATGTCCCCATGTCGTTGACAGGAATCACATTTCTTTGCGTAGTCAACGACGTCTTTTCTCATTGTGGGCCAGAAATAGCCCATTCTAAGAGCTTTAGTATGTAAACTTCTGCCCCCGGTATGATTTCCACAATCTCCTTCGTGCAGCTCCTTGAGAACCTGATGGGCTCTATCTGCTTCTAGACATCTTAAGTAGTGACTGCGGCAGATTTTCTAAACAAGAGATTATCAATAAGTAAATATTTAGACACTCTTACCCCGAAGGCTCTTGCATTCTTCTCCTCGGCTGGGATCGTATCATCTAAGAGATACTTGATAATAGGAGACATCCCGAAAGAGGATTCTTTGCGGGGAGAGGAAGGTATGTCGACATCTAGGGCGAACATCTCAAGATGGTCAATTCTTTGGGATGTCAATATGCACAATTGGGATCTTGGTTTGTGAGATGCTTTTGAAGGATGAACCCAAGTTTGCCGGAGCGTCTCGCTTGAGAATTTTCTTCTCGTGGGATTTGTTCCAAGGAAAATGTTTTGAATTTGGCCGAAATAATTTTTACAATTTCCAAATATGTCGTCATCTTGGCATTTTTCGCGACGTAGGACCCGTTGTACTGGTTAACAATTAGCAAGGAATCCATGAACACCGGATATGCTTGATATCTAAGTCCTGGGCTGCGATTAAACCCCGCAATTAGAGCCTCATACTACTGCTTCATTGTTGGTAGCCTTGAAACTGCAACTGATAGATTGTGGTATTATGTCCCCTTGTGGAGATTTTAGTACAACTCCAAGACCTGTACCTCTCATGTTGGAAGCACCGTCCGTGTAGAGAGTCCAAATTTTTAGGATGTCATCATCTTGAAGTTGCTGTACTTCCAATTCCACCTCTTGTTGCGGGGTTGGTGAAATCGGCTACAAAATCGGCTAGGGCTTGGGATTTTATTGCGGTTTTGGGCTCGTACTTGATGTCGTATGTGCTTAATTGTACGAGACCATTTCGCCATTCGACACGACATCTCTGGTTTTCTCATAACATTCTTAATAGGATAGTTAGTGCGTACAATTATAGTATGTGTTTCAAAATAGTGCCTTAATTTAATAGAAGCAGTTATCTAAGCTAAAATTAATTTTTGTAAATGAGAATACCTGGTCTCTGCATCTAAGAGTGTCTTACTTATATAGTAGATGGGTTGCTGATTACCATCTCGTTACGGTTACCAAGGCTGCGCTTACAGGCGCCTTCGGACACTTGCTAGGTAGATGTAAAGATGTTCTTCCTTCGAGGTTTGGCCAATAAGGGAGGTGTCGACGGGTAAGTTTTGAGCTCGGGAAAAGCTTCTTCATGTTGGTCCTCCCATTGGAACTTTTTGTTCTTTCTTAAGATGTCGTAGAAAGGTTTGCATCGATACTGAGGATTTTGAAATGAATGCGGTGAGTGCGGCAATTTTTCCTGTCAATCTTTGGACGTCCTTGACAGATTGAGGTGATGACAGGTTGATAATAGCACGTATTTGTTCTGGGGCGGCTTCAATGCCTCTTTTAGTAACCATATAACCCAAAAACTTGCCGGCCTTCATTCCGAAGTTGCATTTAGCTGGATTAAGTTTCATATTGAAACAATCCAAGATGTCAAAAGCTTGAGAGAGGTTGCTTATGTGATCCTCGGCCTTCTTGGACTTTACTACCATGTGTGATGATGTGTATCCGAAAATTTTCCCATTTTTTTGTTTAAAAGAAAATCAACGAAAACGGAGTCGCCACGCCATTTTAATTTTGAGGGCCAAAACTTTGAAAAAAGCCCGAGATCAGAGATTTTAGGTTCGGAGGTCATGTTACACGCCGGGAAGGACGTTAGTGTGCACCCGGAATGCCTCGTAAAACGAGTCTTCCAAGCTGAAAATCATTTGTGTGTGTGTGTGTGTGTGTGTGTTTTGGCCAAAATAAGTTGAAACTCAGAAAAGTAAAAATTGGGATATCTTTTTAAGACTTTAAACTGATTCCATGATTTTTTGGAAGATTTTTGGATTGAGATTTGGTACTCAAAAGACCTTTTGAAGTTGAGAGCCATTTCTGCCAGAATGAAAAAGGCAGTGGACCTTTGATTTTGAAATGTATTCAAGGGTCTTAAAACTTCATAATCTGGATAAACTCAGAGAATGAAAGTTGTTCTAGACACCTTAAATAAGACTTGTACGAAGGAATTTTCCATTTTGGAGAAGATTTGAGGGGTCAAAACCTTCTGGAAACCTCAGATATGAGATCTGGATTCCCAGAAGCTGATGAACTAGCCTCTGAAAGAAAATTTGAAAAGAGGAGTTTTACTCACCCAAAAAATAAGGTAAAAAAATGTCTGGAAAGCTCTGGTTGTTGGCTACAAAAAGTGTTTTGTAGTCAACACCAAATTCCAAGTTCATCTGTGTCCAAAAATTAAGACAATGGACTGAGGTCTGAGAAAATTGCTACTGGACAGCAACTTCCCAAGAAGGAGAATATGATTTTAAAGGGGGTTTTGCATCCATGCTTGTCCCCATTTCCCTAGGTTTTGGTTAGTGATCACTAGACATTTTAGTGGTGAATCAACTATACCAAACCATCCTTGGGGTACATTAGGACTAAGCATTTCATTTGCTTGGGAAGGGGATTTTTATCCTTTGAAAATGAGATTTTATGCTTGAAAATGGTTTTGAGGGTTTTGAAAATGAGTTTTCTTTACAAGAGAGTAAGAGAACTTGAAAATAATGTTGATCTTTGTAGAAGATCATCCATGGAGATGGTCTTCCATGGTGATCTTCTTAGATCTAGAGCAAGAAGATGAAAAAACTACATTTTGTAGTTTGAAGATGCATGCATGGTTGAGATTTAGGGTTAGGAGAAGGAGGGTTTACCAATCTTCCTTGTGTTCTTGAGTGTTTGGCTTGAGTGTATGAGTGTTTAGGGCTTTAATATGAGAGTGAGTGGATGAGTATGAGTTGGGAAAGATTGGAGAGAAAATGGTGACAATTCAAGTGAATTCTCACTGTTTTCTCTCTATATTTCGCCAGAGGTTCGGTGCAAAATGTGTTGTTCCTTCTTTTATTTTTGTGACTGGAGGGCTCAATTTATAGCCCTCTGGAAATTGCAAAGATGTCCGCGCGGATGGGACTGCTTGGCGTGCACTGTTCATTAAATGCAGCTCCAGTTTTGGACAAGAAGAATATTTCTTTTCAAAATTCAAATTGACCAGCCAGATTATGTTTCCAGCATTTCTATTTGTGGTTTTATTCTTTTGTTTTTCTTTTTTAAGATTCTTTTTAAGGTTTAACCTTAAATAACAATGCCCATTTTACCCTCACTTTGTTAGAAAAGTTAGGATTGTTAGGAATTGTTAGAAATGTTATAACTTTCGTTAATTTTCTAACGAAAATTCTAACAAGCTCAAATTGGAGCACTTACAGTAGCCCCTCGACGACGGTGCTTTCGAAGGAAGCGGGGTCGTCGATAAGAGTAAGGCTCCATATTTGGCGGGATGATCGAGTGATCGGGTGGCTGAACCTAGCGATAGGCTACCTACGTATCCCGAATGGGAATCAAGCCAGTCGTAGTTCGGGTCTTTGACCCTGGAGATGATGGCGTTTTAGGTGCCTCGAACCTGATGAGCGAGTTCTGCAGTCGGTTGCTGGAAAGAAACTCTGCTGGGGATAAGAGATGACCATTTTCGGTCTGATGGTTATCCGCTCGGCTGGGGATAGGAATGACCATTTTCGGTCTCTGCTGGGGATGATTGCGATTTATCGCTTTCCTAGTGATAGCGTCTTAGGTGCCTCAAACCTTGAAGATGGCGTTTTAGGTGCCTCGAACCTTGGAGATGGCGTTTTAGGTGCCTCGAACCTTGATGAAGATGGCGTTTTAGGTGCCTCGAACCTTGGAGATGGCGTTTTAGGTGCCGCGAACCTTGATGATGATGGCTTTTTAGGCGCCTCGGACCGTGGAGATGGCGTTTTAGGTGCCTCGAACCTTAATTTGAAATGACCTTTCGGTGGACTTCGTCTGCTGCCGAAGGAAAGGGTGACCGTTTTGGTCGAGGGGCTGGACCTAATGATAGGCTACCTACGTATCCCTTTCGTAGTTCGAGTCTTACTCGAGATTTCGCTGGCTTTTGGGATTCCGTTAACTTTGCTGGGGATTTCGTTAGCCTTTGCTGGGGAAAATCAGACGTATTCGTCTGGGGAATTGGTCTTACGTTTGACTGCCGTTGGATGATTTTGATGAAAGATACGGGATCCGTTATCTTTCTCGGGGCACTCGGTCTTACGTTTTACTGCCGTTTGATTTTGATGAAAGATACGGGATCTCGTTATCTTTCTCGGGAGGATCGGTCTTACGTTTGACTGCCGGGGAAGATTTTGATGAAAGATACGAAATCTCGTTATCTTTCTCGGGGAAATCGGTCTTACGTTTGACTGCCGGGAATGATTTTGATGAAAGATACGAGATTTCATTATCTTTCTCGGGGAGATCGGTCTTACGTTTGACTGCCGGAGATAATTTTGATGAAAGATACGGGATCCGTTATCTTTCTCGGGGCACTCGGTCTTACGTTTGACTGCCGGGGAAGATTTTGATGAAAGATACGGGATCTCGTTATCTTTCTCGGGGAAATCGGTCTTACGTTTGACTGCCGGAAATGATTTTGATGAAAGATACGGGATCCGTTATCTTTCTCGGGGCACTCGGTCTTACGTTTGACTGCCGGAAATGATTTTGATGAAAGATACGGGATCCGTTATCTTTCTCGGGGCACTCGGTCTTACGTTTGACTGCCGGGGAAGATTTTGATGAAAGATACGGGATCTCGTTATCTTTCTCGGGGAAATCGGTCTTACGTTTGATCGCCGGGGATAATTTTGATGAAAGATACGGGATCCGTTATCTTTCTCGGGCACTCGGTCTTACGTTTGATCGCCGGGAAGATTTTGATGAAAGATACGGGATCTCGTTATCTTTCTCGGGAAATCGGTCTTACGTTTCGATCGCCGGATGATTTTGATGAAAGATACGAGATCTCGTTATCTTTCTCGGGAAGATCGGTCTTACGTTTGACTGCCGGGGAAGATTTTGATGAAAGATACGGGATCCGTTATCTTTCTCGGGGCACTCGGTCTAACGTTTGACTGCCGTTGGATTTTGATGAAAGATACGGGATCCGTTATCTTTCTCGGGAGATCGGTCTTACGTTTGACTGCCGTTGGATGATTTTGATGAAAGATACGGGATCTCGTTATCTTTCTTAGGGAGATCGGTCTTACGTTTTACTGCCGGGGAAGATTTTGATGAAAGATACGGGATCCGTTATTTTTCTCGGGGAGATCGGTCTTACGTTTGACTGCCGGAGATAATTTTGATGAAAGATACGGGATTTCGTTATCTTTCTCGGGGAGATCGGTCTTACGTTTGACTGCCGGGGATAATTTTGATGAAAGATACGGGATCCGTTATCTTTCTCGGGGCACTCGGTCTTACGTTTTACTGCCGTTGGATTTTGGTGAAAGATACGGGATCCGTTATCTTTCTCGGGGCACTCGGTCTTACGTTTGACTGCCGGGGAAGATTTTGATGAAAGATACGGGATCTCGTTATCTTTCTCGGGGCACTCGGTCTTACGTTTGACTGCCGGGGATGGTTTTGATGAAAGATACGGGATCCGTTATCTTTCTCGGGGAGATCGGTCTTACGTTTGACTGCCGGAGATAATTTTGATGAAAGATACGGGATCCGTTATCTTTCTCGGGGCACTCGGTCTTACGTTTTACTGCCGGGAAGGATTTTGATGAAAGATACGGGATCTCGTTATCTTTCTCGGGAGGATCGGTCTTACGCTTCGATCGCCGGAGGATTTTGATGAAAGATACGGGATCCGTTATCTTTCTCGGGGCACTCGGTCTTACGTTTTACTGTCGGGAAGACTTTGATGAAAGATACGGGATCTCGTTATCTTTCTCGGGAGGATCGGTCTTACGTTTGACTGCCGGGGGATGATTTTGATGAAAGATACGAGATCTCGTTATCTTTCTCGGGAAGATCGGTCTTACGTTTGACTGCCGGGAATGATTTTGATGAAAGATACGAGATTTCGTTATCTTTCTCGGGGAGATCGGACTTACGTTTGACTGCCGTTTGATTTTGATGAAAGATACGGGATCTCGTTATCTTTCTCGGGAGGATCGGTCTTACGTTTTACTGCCGTTGGATGATTTTGATGAAAGATACGGGATCCGTTATCTTTCTCGGGGCACTCGGTCTTACGTTTTACTGCCGTTTGATTTTGATGAAAGATACGGGATCTCGTTATCTTTCTCGGGAGGATCGGTCTTACGTTTGACTGCCGGGGGATGATTTTGATGAAAGATACGGGATCCGTTATCTTTCTCGGGGCACTCGGTCTTACGTTTGACTGCCGGGAATGATTTTCTTGAAAGATACGGGATCCGTCATCTTTCTCGGGGAAATCGGTCTTACGTTTTACTGCCGGTTGATGATTTTGATGAAAGATACGGGATCCGTTATCTTTCTCGGGGAAATCGTTCTTACGTTTTACTGCCGGGGATGGTTTTGATGAAAGATACGGGATCCGTTATCTTTCTCGGGGAGATCGGTCTTACGTTTGACTGCCGGGGATGATTTTGATGAAAGATACGGGATCCGTTATTTTTCTCGGGGGCACTCTGGTCTTACGTTTGACCGGCCGGAATGATTTTCTTGAAAGATACGGGATCCGTTATCTTTCTCAGGGAGATCGGACTTACGTTTTACGGCCGGTTGATGATTTTGATGAAAGATACGGGATCCGTTATCTTTCTCGGGGAAATCGGTCTTACGTTTTACTGCCGGGGATGGTTTTGATGAAAGATACGAGATCTCGTTATCTTTCTCGGGAAGATCGGTCTTACGTTTGACTGCCGGGAAGGATTTTGATGAAAGATACGGGATCCGTTATCTTTCTCGGGGCACTCGGTCTTACGTTTGACTGCCGGTTGATGATTTTGATGAAAGATACGGGATCCGTTATCTTTCTCGGGGAAATCGGTCTTACGTTTGACTGCCGGGAATGATTTTCTTGACAAGGGGCTGACTTTGGTTAACTTTGGTTAACTCTGTCAAGTTGGGGACTGAATTGCAGAGTCCTGGAATTTTAAGGGGCAAAAGGGTCATTTTGACCCTGACAATCCTATCCGCGCGGATAGGAGCGTGTTCCAGGGTTTTTAAATGAGGGCCAACGCCCTTTTCTTCTTCCCCATTCAGTTTTTGAAAACAGACGAGAGAGAGAGAGAAAAAACCGAGGAGAAGCCATTGAAGGCCAAAAAGCTTCGAAAATCTTCCGATTTCTTCGATTTTTCGAGCGATGGAACACGGGGAAGGCGCTTTTCAAGGCCAAGGACGTGGCCCGGTGGCGGAGAGACGATTGGAGCTCGTCCGGATGAGGAGGCATTACAATCTTTCGCAATCGGTTGCGGAGGAGCATTACCCCGATGCTTGGCAACATTGGGCTTCGGATCCGCATCTCCGAACGGTATACCTCGAATCCTCTTGATCCTCTTGTCGATTTCTTGCTTGACATTGATTTTTGGGTGATTTGATTTTTTTTTTTTTTTGATAATTTCGAAAATGACCATGTTCTTGGCTTTGGATTTTGATGCTATGCATGTTGTAATGAGTATATGGGCATCCCAAAATGTGCATTTTGCTTGGAAAAAGAATTGGCATTTTTGCCACATTTTTTTTTTTATCCGAAAATTGCATGTGAAAATTCGAAAATTGTGATTGATTTTTTTTTTTTTTTTGAAATTGAATATTGCATGTTGATGATGATGATTTTTTTTTTTGAAATTGAATATTGATATTGATGAATGATGATTTTTTTTTTTTGAAATTGAATATTGATATTGATGAATGATGCAATGCATGCATTTTGTTTGGAAAGAATGGGCATTTTGCCAATATGGGATGTATGTATGTTTAGGATATATTTTTTTTTTGAAAAGTGGGACGGATTTTTCCTCCCGTTGCATGTAAGATGGATGATATGCATGTATGCAAAATTTTTTTTTGAGATGATGGATGGTATGCATGTTATTTTATGAAAATGGGACGGAGTTTTTACTTCCGTAGGAATGCATCTTTTTTTTTTTTTTGATGAATGCATTGGGATTTGCTGAAAACTGTCTTTTCTGTGAGAAAAATGGGACTATGCTCATTGTATGCTGTTATGCTGTCGAAAATTTTTTTTTTTGTGTAAATGCAAATGCAAATTTTTTTTTTGACATTTTCTCTCTCCTTTTTTCTTTTACAGGGCGGGAACCGTTTTGTGACGGAGCAGCTGAACAAAATGAAGACTCGAGGATCAGTGGAGTCCGTGATTGACTTGTGGGATCGGCTTCCGAATGCGGGCCGAGGAGCTTTGCCGAGTCCGAGACAGATTGTTGTTGAGACGGGGCTCTGGGAGTTTATCGAGTGCTTGAGGGGACTGGTCAAGTTCCCTAAGAGCAAGGGCTTGATGTTTGCTCTGGCGCAGCACTGGTGGGACGCGACCCACACCTTTCACTTCTTCTGGGGCGAGGCTACGGTTACGCCCTCCGATTACGCTGCGATTACGGGCCTGTCCTTTAATGGACGCAAAGATTGAGTGGCGAGATGGCTACAGCGATGCCGATCTCGCAGCTCTTACGGGATTTTCCCCTATTCCCAAAAAGGGGATGGGGCTGGAGTATGCCGTGGTCTACGGTAAGATCGTGGAGACCATAGTGAGCTACGAGGCCGGGAGGAGAGGATAGGCGCCTTGATCGATTGCCGTGGCCTTCTTGTGGTTTGCTTTTTCGAGCACGCTCTTTGGACATGCCGAGGGACGGCAGCCTTTGCCTTGTTGAGGTCCTTGGAGGACATGGAGACGGCCGGAGATGTCTCGTGGGGAGAGCCGGCAGAGCTTTATTTTGCTCTTGATAGGTACGGCGGAAGGTCATGAGCTCTTTGTACCTTTGCTTTGAGTTTGCCCTGGAGGTATAAGCTCTCTTTTTCCTTTCCCTCCTTTTTTTTTTTGAGCACGCACTTTTCTTTTGCACTGGATTGATTGGATTTTTACCTTTCGCAGGTATGGGCATTGGAGTTTTTCCATCGTCACGATGTGGCGGCAAATGGCGGAGTACGTCGGGCGTATCCGGCCATGCGCCTTGGGTCCAAGCATGCCCGGGAGAAGACAAGCTCCAGGGGGCGTACGACTCTCGTGTACGCGGATTGCCTTCCTTTGACGGAGGCCGAGACAGATGAGGGGATGATATTCTTCCCCCGGGATCGCTTTGAGGTGGCGCACTCAAGGGCGCCGAGATCCGGACTGTGCGGAGGATTTTGAGGGGTCCGACTCGCGATGCATATTATCTCGGGAGAGAGGGTGACGCGCCGCATGGCGTGAACTCGCCCTTGAGGACACCGGTGGAGCCTCCCGCCGATATGATGCACCCGAGCGATCGGTCCGTGACCTGGGATGATTACCGAGCCGGCCAGCACTTCTCGGATTTCGTGGCGATTGAGCCATATGCGACATTCGTCTTGAGGAGGCTGAGGATGCCTCAGGTTCTGGATAGGGAGGGGCTTGGGATCCCGCGATACCCTCGGACGGATTTTTCCTATATCCAGGATGGGGTCCGATTGAGGGTGCAGATCCCTCAGCCCGAGCGACTTCCACGAGCTTTCCGGCCTCGTCCGGGTATGAAAGTATGGCTTCTCTTTCTTTTTTTTTTGTCTTTTCTTTTCTTCCCTGTCATCATTTTTTTTTTGTTTCTGACGCTTTTGCTTTTGTGCAGTTTTCGGAGGTGGTCGTCGAGAAGCTGACGAAGCAAGTGATAGGAGCTAAGAGATTCATCAGGAGGATGGTCTCTTGCGGGGCTCCTCAGGCTAGAGCGAGGCGACCACGGCCGGCGCCTGTCAGACGGGAGGCTTCTCCTATTCGCCCAGAGACTTCTTCAGAGACTCCTCTGTCTCCTCTCCTTGATCCCCGCGCGGTGCTGCCTTCGGATCACGTCATTCTCGGGGATCCACACGGGCAGGGACACGTTTGACAGCATAGTGGGTCAGCTTCGTACGTCCAGGAGTCTGACGCCTTCACCTTTGGATACGATTTTTTCGCAGATCTCGACTTGCCCTATCAGAGCGTGCCGGTTGGTCCTGACGAGCCTCTTTCTGGAGACGAGGACGATTCTGAGCCCGATATTTTCAGGGCTCCTGAGGAGGCGGGCCCGAGTCGCAAGAGGAACCGGGGGAGACGTCGGGCGCTAGGGATTCCGATTGATTACCCCCCGATTTTTTTTAGACTCGATTTTCCGAGATTTTGAGATTTATGACTGGGATTGAGATTTGTACAGCCTTATGCACATTTTTTTTTTCATTTTTTTTTTTTTTTGGGATGTAGTAATTTAGGATTTTATTGATGTTTGTTTGTTTTTTTTTTATGCACACTCTTTTTTTTTTTGGAATGTAATAATTTAGGATTTTATTTTATGAATGCAATGCAGTATGAATGCAGTGTTGCATGAGCCTTATTTTTTTTTGGCAAGGGTGTTAGTGTTTGGTATATGGACCGGTTTGGGGAGGTTTTTGCACAGGTTTCGAGCAACCGGGACGGAATATTCCTCTTTTGGTGTAGCAAACTTGGACTGCGGTGCATTTTTCTCGATGGGAAACAAACATATCCGCGCGGATGGGATCCTGCATCCGACATTGTCCTTTAATTTTGCTTCAGCATCCGGTCTCACTTTATTTCAAATTCAAATATCCTCTTCAACCTCCAAATTCAAACAGCCATTTTCGGGAGAAAGAGAGAAAAACCATGGAAAACTTTAGAAAAACTCCATCAAAATTGTCCCAAGAATCCCAAATGTCATTCTTCAACAAGTTCAAGGATTGGGTCCCGGGAGATTATGCATGAGAGGAGGTTCTTCTTTGAAGAAAGATACAAGGTGAAGTGCTTATGGTCTCTCAAGGAATTGATTCCGGATTATGAGCTTTTGAGAGCTTCTTCATCATTTTGGGATACTAGAAGGCATGTCTTTTGCCTTTCCTTCAACGAGATTGTTCCGACTGTCCGAAGAATTTCGGGCCTTGCTTGGAGGTCCTGAGGTGGAAGAGATAGCGGTTCCCTTTGCCCTCGAGGGGCTTCTTTTCTTGACAGATTGTGTGTCCTCCTTCATCTTTCCCTGAGGAAGCGCAAGGTATGATCCGCGGTCCCGATCATTTCGATATTTCCTTTGGTCTTCCCGACAGTTTAGGGGCCTAGGCTTGGTGGATGATGCCTATTGGGATGCCTTTGCACTTTGTATGTTTGGCACCTGTTCATGGTCTATTCCTTTGGGATCCGCCATCGATCTCGCTAGATGTTGTCAGTTGCTCACCGTCGCCCAGGCGTGAGATGTCGTTCCTTTGATTCTGGGGGAGACTTTTCATGCTCTTGATAGGGTGCTACCGGAAGGCGGTGATATGCACGGGGCGCCCGTTCCTCTTGACCCCGTGGCCGATGGAGCGTTTGGGGATTCTTCGGGAAACTCCCGACATGATCAAGCCTTGGACATTTTCCAGAGGGGGGTCACGTGGATTTCGATGATCGTGGGCTCATGGGAGCGTTGGATGGTGGTCGCCAGACCGAAGATATCGATGGTCGGTGCCTCATTGGCGGGTGGAGACTCGCAGAGTGCTTCAGGATGGATCTCCCGTGGTCATGCTTTCCGGGCTTTCACCCGGCTTCTTCTATATTTCGGCTTTAGTCCCGAGACAGCTTTGGCTTGGAGCAGGTTCCTTTGGAGGGCTTTGATGATGTAGCCACCGTGGTGGTGGCTCCTGTTTCTATGGATGATCCCTCGCTGTTTCCATTTCTTTCCCGAGCATGGAGGTATGATGCCTTTCCTCCTCGGGTCATTCTCAGCGTCCGAGACCGGTGTTCTGACCACTTGGTACTGGATTGGTATGAGAGGCATCCGGGAGAGACTCAGGTGGCTATTTTCGGACGGCGTGAGGCCATACTGTGGGTGCGGAGGACCCGATCAAGCTTCGAGAGGAGGAGGGCCGAGGCGAGGGCCAATCCTCATGATAGGAGCGGAGACGCCGCGACCGATTATGAGGCTTACGTCAAGAGACAGGAGAGGAGGGCTCCTATGCTACCGCCTAGGCTACAGGGAGATGAGAGATGATGCTAGGGCTACTAAGGCCTTGACAGAGGCTGGTTTGATAGATCCCGTTCCTATACCGCAGCTTGGTAGGAGGAGTACCGACATCTTTCCCTGCTCAAGAGAAAGACTCCTGGAGGGGGAAGAAGAAGGGGAGAGGCCAAGACGAGTGGCTTGGAGTGACTCGAGATTTCCGAGTATCCCTTTCTTGCCATGGCATACATTAGTTTGATTATGTATCTTAGTTTTCTTTTAGCAGTTACGCCAAATTGTAGGAATGAATCGGGCTTAGACTCATCAAAGAGCTTTTAACTCGTAATGAATATTTGAATTGCTTTAGAGTTTTTCGAGACGCTTTCATGGTCCGATCAATTGTATTGATGCCAAAGTATGGCTTTTATTTGTGTTTTAGACCGAACCGCTTTCCGTCGCCACGTTCCCCTCATTTTGAGGAGCTCAGTCTTCGTAGTTCAACCCGGTGAACTCTTTTTTGTTTTTTTGTTTTTTTTTGTTGTTTTTTTTTTTTGTTTTTTTTTTTGTTTTTTTTTTTTTGTTGTTTTTTTTGGTGCAACCCCGTTTTTTACCTAGGCCGCCCTTCTCGGGTTTTCAACCTAGTTGGGTATTACTCTTTAGCACTTTTCCTTCTTTCTTCTTTTTTTTTTGTTTTACGCGTAGTATCCGCGCAGCCTTGTCACCATTCACCGGGGTGTACAAAGGGATTCCCGTCGAGGTCCGCAAGTTGCATGGCTCCTCCTGAGAAGATCTTACGGACGACATATGGCCCGACTCCATACAGGCTCCCATTTGCCGAGGGGGTTGATACGGATCGGGGCTTTTCTTTTAAAACAAGATCCCCTTCTCGGATTTCCCGATGCTTTACTTTCTTGTCGAAGGCTCTAGCCATTCTTCCTTGGTAGGCCCGGGATGTGTTCCATGGCCTTCAATCGGCGTTCGTCTAGTAGGGCCAATTCGTCATGGCGACTCGGGAGCCATTCGACCTCGTTGATCCGGCTTTCCAGAAAGATACGGAGCGAGGGTATTTCCGGCTCGATTGGGAGTACGGCTTCCATTCCGTATGTGAGGGCAAAAGGTGTTTCCCATGCCGTTGCCGTGACCGATGCTCGTGAGCCCCAGTGCCAGTGTGTAACTTCTCGCCAATCTCCGCCTCGACACCCATTTTCCGGATGATATTTTCCAGTCTTGTTTGTCGCTTCGACGGCTCCATTGGTTTGGGGCCCGTAAGGAGATGACTTGTGACGGGTTATTCGGAATTCCGCCAGCTTTTCACATTCCCTTCGAAGGGGGATCCATTATCTCGAGATGATTTCACCGGCAACCCGTATCCGCACATGATGTTTTCTTTGATGAAGAGGGCAACTTTCCTTGAATTGAGGATTTTGTAGGACTTGGCTTCAACCCACTTGGTGAAGTAATCCACGGCTACTGTGACGAACTCGTGGCCGTTATCGCTCGATGGTGTGGTTTTGCCTATGACATCAATTCCCCAAGTGACGCAAAGGCCAAGGGGTTGTCATGCAAGATAACTCGTGAGGAGGCAAGTGATTAAGATTTGAGTATCGGGCCGACATTTGTCGCAGCTTTTGACAAACCGGATGCAAGCCGGCTTCCTACGGTGATCCAAAAATACCCCATTCTCGCATAGTTTGCATCGTAGCTCGAGCATTCATGTGAGGGCCGGAGTACCACCATGTATTTCTTTCATGAGTTCGTAAGAGCCTCTGTTTGCCGATACATCGCAGAGGGGGCCTTGATAACATTTTTTGTATAACATGTTTCCTAAAAGAACATAATGGGAGGCGTAGCCGTCTGTACGAGAGACTTTTCGCTTTGATTCCTTCTTTATATTCCCCTCTTCATTTTTTAAAGAGGCCTCGCCATCCTTCTCGTGTATTGGTAACTGCAACTGAGTGTACTGTGGATCATTGATCGGGCTCTCGGCTTCCGCTTCAATTTCGAAGCAATAGGCGGGGTTTTCTCTTCTCCCGACTCAATGGTTTAACAGACTTTCCTTCGGTATTTCGACAAGAGAGGCTAGTGTAGCCGAGCATCCGCGAACCTCGTTTTGATCTCGTGTAATGAAAGCCGATTTCTTTGAATTGAGCCACTAGTTCTTCCATGTAAGCATGATACTTCGCAAAACCCTGGATCCACGGTCTTCCATTTGTTAGAGACCTGACACGATTAGATGATGAGGAAGCGAGAGAATCTGGGGATTCACAAGGTATGCCTTAATACATTCAAGGCAAGCCGACATGCAGGGGTCCATTACGTGTAGGCATTTTTCTTCATCAACTTGAAGATTGGCTCGCGGATCGAGGTCGGTGATTTACAAAGCGGCTTATGTATTGCGGTCTTCCCATGAAGGATTTCACTTACATAGGTGTCCGGGGTGGCTTCATTTCAACTATCGCCTTGATTTTACGGGGATCTACTTCGATTCCCCGTCTACGTCACCATATATCCTAGCACCTTACCTCGTCTTACACCGAAAGTGCACTTGGCTGGATTGATCTCATGCTGTGGTCTCGGGAGGCGGCCGAAGAATTTTCTCAAAATCAACAAAGTGCTGGCCATCCGATCCTGCGGAATGTATTATCATGTCGTCCACATAGACCTCAATTTCTTTGTGGATCATGTCATGGAGCAGAGCTGTAGCTGCCCTTTGGTACGTAGCCCCTGACATTCTTTAGTCCGAATGGCATGACCGTGTAGCAGTATGTGCCCCAAGGGGTTGTGAAGGCTGTTTTGGCTTGATCTTCTTCTCGCCATTTTGATTTGGTTGTAGCCGGCAAAACCGTCGATGAAGGATTTGACTTCATGGTTGGCCGTGGAATCTACCAAAATGTCGATGTTTGGCGAGGGAAATCGTCTTTTGACCAGCTTTGTTCGAATCCACGAAATCTACGCTTGCACCGGATCTTTCGGGTGGCCTTGAATTCTGTTACTGACCTTATGTTGGAAAGCCATGTAGGGTATTCAATGACCACTGATGAATCCCCGCCCGAGCATCTTTTCTATCTCCTCTTTCACTTGTAGGGACCATTCGGGCTTAATTCTTCTTAGTTTCGCGCTCTTGGCTTGACTTTTGGGTCGAGCGGTATTCGGTGCTCAACTATGGAAGGATCGAGGCTGGCATATCTTTATAGGACCATGCGAACACGTCCACAAATTCTTTTAGCAAATTTCAATTAGGGCATCCCTTTCGGTCCCTTCGAAGAAACTACCAATCTGCGTCTCTTTAGGCTCTTCCAGTTCCCAGATTCACACTCGTCAAAATCTCATCGGCGGCTTAGGCTCGATTTTCCTCTTTTCAGGACAACTTTGCTTAAAGATTTCTTTGATATATTGTTCATTTAATGTGTCCGCCTCTTCATCTAGTGAATCGTTATTAAGCGTTTTTAGATTATTAGTTAATTCATCATTAGTTAAAGCGGCAATTAAGGGATACTCGTAAAGGTTCATCATTTCATTGAAGACGAAGGGGAATACAATGTTCGCTCTGCACTCGTAGTCTTCGGGCGTAAGGCCATCGGACGAATCGAGAGACTCGAACTCAACAATGAGAGACTCGGAGGACTTTACAAAGGTTGACACGAAAGGACGGGGGACCAATCCAAGCTTGGTGATCATTTCCTCTTTGGTCGCGGACGGAGCTGAGAGAGTTTCCCAATTCTTTAGCGGCATCGGCTTCGGTGGCTTCACAACTCGGGAAAGGCATGGTTTCTGCGCTCCCTCTTCAAGCATTGCTATCATTTCTTTGTCTGAATCGAGAATCAACCGAGTTCGGCTCTTGGAAACCGAGCATGTGGATGTAGGGATCTTCCTCGATCACAGGGATTTCCGTTTCGTCACAATCCGACCGCTCAATCCAGATGTAAGGACGACATTGCGTCTCGGTGAGCCGCTAGAAAAATCTCATGTCCCATACTCGAGCGGAAAGGCTCGGCGGGTAGTTCGGCCAAGGAGGACGTCCCACACGACGTTCATAGATTTGAGCCGAGTCCGCCGGTGTTTGCCGACTTTTATCATGAAAATCTCCTCGCTTTGGCGAGAGCAAAGAATGGGTTTGCGGAATGCGACAAATCTGTGATTGAGGACCGGGGACTTGTGTGCACATATCATGGCGGTGTTCGGCGTTTCCTTCCGGTACGCCTCCAAGTGTTGGAAATAGCAATTAAATTTGATGAATCGAACTTCTTCGGAGTCTCGCTCGCTTGAGTGTGTCGACATAGTTGGCATCGCCGGATTCCAAAGGATCTTTGGCGAGACTTGCCTCTTGAAGGATGTAGCCCCAAGGTGTTTGACCGTGGGCGTTCTTGGCTATTGTTTCGCCTTCGTTCCCTATGAGGAAACCGTCACCCCTTATGACTTCAAGGTCTCCCTGCCGGTTGATGAATTTGACGCATTGGTGGAGAGTGGAGGCTATGGCTTTCATGTGATGCAACCAAGGGCGCCCTAGTAAGGCCGTGAACTCGGAGGATATCCATTACATGGAACTTTGCGGGCACCATTTGGGTTTCGTACTGCAGTTCCAGAGTCACCGTCCCTGTAATGGGACGAGACGAACCGTCGTAGGCCTTGAGGCCCGGGTAGATGGGATCACGCGCCTTTCATTTATGCGGAGGGCCCTCATCATGCCGAGGAAGGACGTTTACCGATGATCCATTGTCCACTAATACCCCGGGGAGTGACATGGTGTTGAGCCGAATAGTGATGTACAAAGCTTCATTGTGTTGGGAGACATCTCTTGGCAAATCTTCATCCGGAAGGTGATCATACTCCCATATAGGTGAGGATCATAGATTTGGTCCTTGTCTCGGGATAGAGAGTCATTAAACTGTCGCTTCGTGCCTTTTCTTGCGAGGTAGAGCCTTTGCCGAAGCCCCAGGGTTATGCGATGCCTTTTGTGGCGGTTGCCATCTCCGGTCAACATGTTGATTGAGTGGGGCGCCAGATCCGGCGTCGGTTTTTCTTCATCGGTGTATACTCGGAACCGGACAACCGAACCTTGGCCGACCCGAGGGGGTTGGATTTCCTGTTACTGCGGTACTGGTATCCGAAAGTCTCAACTCCGTCGTTGGCAAGGCTTTTACTCGCTCTTTTACCCCTTTTTGCTTTGGGGAAGACCGACCGGAGTAGAGTACATAATAATCAAATCCCTCGAGATGGCTCCCCGAGCGTTCCCACACCGTTATCACCGGCCTCGAATCTCTCCTTCCAATTTTTGTCGGGAGGAAATTTTTCTTTTTCTTAGGAGGACGGTCCTCGTGTATCCAGTCCCGATAGTCCCTTTCAAGGCAATCGGGACAGCCACAAATATCCCACCAAATGTGTTCCTACTGCAGTGGTGGCGGATTTGGGACCTCGTGTTGAGCGGTCTTGGAATGACTTTGGGTGGAACCGGTCGGGGGGATCTGTTTGGGCTCATCTCGGTAGCGAGTGATTGGACTCCGCCGGATAATGAGAGATATTGAGGTCCCTGGGAACGGGCACATGTTTGTCCTTCAAGGTAGCCCCGGTCGGTTGGGATATTGTTAAGGTCCCGAAGTGGCGTGTGGCCTCTTCCATCCAGCCCGCTGTCTCGTTGCAGGCGTTCTTCCGTGGCTTTGATGGCTGACCATATTTCTTCAACTGCTCTCCTGATTTTCATCACTCAGCCGATATTTGTGGGATCATCACTTTGAGAGGGGACAACCGACAAGATACCGAACTCTTTCGTCCCCCGACGCCAGCTTTGGGGGCCGGTTGCCCTGTAAGTCGGCGGGCGGTGAGTCCCTGGCGGTGGAAACATAGGAATCTTGGGGTAGCATCTTGATGTATCAGGGACTATTAAGAAGAGGAGGAGAACCCTCTTCCTTCTTTGCGGTAAAAGTGCCATCGGAGTTGAGGCCGATAGTCAAACCATGACTTGCGACAACCCCCGCAGGTCATCAATTTGAGCCTCATGTCGAAGTCTCATCTGTTCTACCAACTGGATCCACACGAGTGCATGCGAGGGATTTTGGAGGACGGAGCAACGTTATCCCCATCATTACCCCGATGCGCATATTCCGAAACCCGGAGTCGGAACAAACGGTGAAGGCGACGATGCGCTTGACTCTTCCCAACCTGATCAAACGGTGACCGGTGCTCCGAAACCAAGCTTTGTGCGGAGCTGCGGGGAAAGACACGAGGGTTCGATGTCTCGGGAATGGAAGGAGGGTAGGTATTTGGGCTTTTGGCTCATGCAACATGCGCTTATTTGTTCACGTTTACTTAAAACATGTTTTATTAACCTAATCGGTTGGAAAAGATTGCTCTTCTTTTTCGCAAACTACTCGATTCCCGGATCGTGGGCCCCGTCACTACGTCTATAAGCCCCTCGTATTCCACCCGTATTTCGACCTCCCGGGTGGGCGGCCCGGGCGAGGGTCCTATAGGGCAAGCGGGTCTCACCGACCGAAAGAAAACGATCCTAAAAGTCGGCGGGTAATCGAGTCTTAACGAGCATTCGATGTAAATTACGGACAAAGCCGACGTCGAAAGTCAAGATCATGTCCGAGGGCTCGACGAAAAGTCGGCATGATTTGGACCGATAAGCGTCCACAATTGATCTTGACTTGTCGTCGCTTAAGCCGTAATTAGGCATGGAATATTCATTAATCCTTGATGACTCGGTGTCAATCTTTGGGAGTCAGTGTATAATTTGTGCCGCCGAGCCGAAGTCAAGGCGCCGGTCAATATCTTGGTCAAAGTCTCGCGGCGGAAAACCGGCGTAACTTCGACCGATTAGGGTCCCCGAAAGATATTGAGTCGGTATGCCGACAAAGGCTTGAAAGGAAAGGTCTATACACGGACGGGGCATGACACACGTACTTAAAAACCAACCGGTCTCGGACAAAGTGTGTCACGGACAAGTGCATAGTCGACACGAGGCTCCATGGGATGTTTGGGTAGTCTGTGCTCATCCGAGAGGCGTAATAAGACCAAACGGACCGCGACAAGGATTTCCCGGGTTAAGGACGTGAGTGTGCAAAGGTACGGTCACGTGCGCGTAGTGTGCAAGCAGTCTATATTCTTTTTCTGAGTAAAATAGAGATTTTTTTTATGAGTCTTAAAAATATGATGCATGATTTATTTTTTTTTGAGAATTTTCTTTTCTTTTTTTTTTGAAAATCTTTTTTTTTTTGAATTTTAATGAACACATAAGCACGAAAATTCCGACAGTTAGGGACATTATTCCGACAGTCAAAATTTTGACTTTCTCCGAGGCGGCCAAAACAACATGAAAACTGTGCAAAAATCAACACACACACAAAAATGATTTTCAAAGCCGGGACGGAAGCTTGACCCTCAAAAGCTTTTTTTTTTTGAAAACGGTGATACCGGTACGTGGGATTGTTAGACCACAATTTATCCCCGACTCGTGTTAGGAGGCGATAACGGGAAATTTAGTGGTTTCCACCAATATACCAAATACCATTTTTTTTAAAAAAAAAAGCTTAGTCCCCAGCGGAGTCGCCACTGTGATGATGTGTATCCGAAAATTTTCCCATTTTTTTGTTTAAAAGAAAATCAACGAAAACGGAGTCGCCACGCCATTTTAATTTTGAGGGCCAAAACTTTGAAAAAAGCCCGAGATCAGAGATTTTAGGTTCGGAGGTCATGTTACACGCCGGGAAGGACGTTAGTGTGCACTCGGAATGCCTCGTAAAACGAGTCTTCCAAGCTGAAAATCATTTGTGTGTGTGTGTGTGTGTGTGTGTTTTGGCCAAAATAAGTTGAAACTCAGAAAAGTAAAAAATTGGGATATCTTTTTAAGACTTTAAAATGATCCCATGATTTTTTGGAAGATTTTTGGATTGAGATTTGGTACTCAAAAGACCTTTTGAAGTTGAGAGCCATTGCTAAATCTCATAGCATTGGGTTCTGTATTCTTTGCTTCAAAGGGAGAGGTGATGTGTCCTGAATTTTTATATTACGTGGATGATTTGGAAAGGATGAAGAGTTATGATTGGTCAACAGCGATTGTAGAGAACTTGATTCAGTCTCTAGACGAGAAATATAACACACCGATCCTCGTTGTTGGCTGTGTATCAATCTTACCGGTAAGATCATTTTAAAATAATATTTTACTCTAATTTTATTTTAGTTACTATTATTTACTATCAGTAAAATTATATATGAATGATCATATTTGTCTTTATTTTGTAAATGTAGTATTGGTTTAACGAGCACACAAAGGTGTTCGATGCAACCAGAGACTTGCTTCCAAGGTTCATGAAGTGGAAAGTGTCAAAGACAATTGCCAATTTCAAGGATATTATCAAAAATTTGAGAAGTGATCAGTATAAAACACGTTGACGATGTTATGTGGTAATTTGTTTAGTGATATCATGTCCTATATCAGTTGCTATAGGACCATTCATAGTGTTGTCATGTCCTATACCAGTTGCTATAGGACCATTTAATGTCTTATAGCATAGGTATATGATTTTTTGAGGTCCTATATCACTTGATATAGGACCATTCAAAGGTCTTATAGCTTCGTATATGATGTTGTTAAGTCCTATACCAGTTGCTATATGACCATTCAAATGTCTTAATGCGTTGGTATAAGATTGTGTGAGGTCCTATACTACTTGCTATAGGACCATCTAATGGTCTTATAGCTTTGCATATGATGTTACGGTCATATACCATTTGCTATAGGACCATTCAAAGGTCTTATATTTGTGTATATTGTTTTGGTAGAAAAAACAATAGAGTAGAATCTTAACATAGTTTAGTGTGTGGATTTAACAATAAGGAGGGAACTATGGAATTCGATTATATGGAACAAGAGCATAAAAAAAAGAGATAATGACACCATGATTTGTTAACGAGGAAAACCTTGGAGGTGATAACCTCTTTGGAAAAAACCCCGGGAGTTAGGTCTCCAACCTTAAAAGTTTCACTATAATGATCACGAATACAACTTTGGAAGATAATGGAGAGGATTACAAGAGCTTCAGTGTTGAGTGTGTGCGTATGAGCAATAATATGTTTTTTCCGTCTCCATTTCCCCTTAAATACAAGTAGATATGAAAGAGTCAATACGGTTCCTACAATCTCGGGATTTTGGTTTATCATTTCAACCTCCGTGAGACCAAGTCGCCTGAGCTGTTGAAGATTTGTTGAACGTGCTGGAGAATATCCCGCATTCCTCTCTTAATTACTGAAAAATAAGAATAAGGATATTAGGAAATATTGAATAAATAAATATTAAAACAATACTTACAGTGTAATGACATCTCGTTATGCAGGATCAACTGAAGATGTCACCATGTTGAAAAATACCCACAACATATATTATGTTCCCAAGTCCTATAACATTTTCTATAGGACCATTCAAAGGTCTTATAGCTGTCTATATTATGTTCCCAGGTCCTATACCATTTGCTATATGACCATTCAAAGGTCTTATAGCAAATGTATGGGGGTGTTCTTAGTTCTTATAGTACATGTATTCATGTCATATATCACTTGTTATCGTTAAATATATTCATTCGATATAATACTTTTATCATAGGTTCAAGTTGAGGAGCTCGCACTGACACATGAAGAGAAGGTGTTGTTGATGGTGAAAACAAATGAGGATGGAAAAGAAGATGATTTTGAAATGTCAGTGGTAAAAGATGGTACTGAAAAAAGAATTGGGGGAGGGGATGAAGGAGGATGTTCGAATCTTCAAGAGTTAGTAGATAATGCTGACTTAATGGTGGGGTCCATAATGACACCTACTAATAAAGGTCAGGGGAGTGGGTCAAACGAGTTGATTGAATTAAGAAGTGAAAATGAAAAGTTGAAGCTGGAAAAAGCTCGATTCTTTGGAGCAGCATTAATGAGTACAAACCGAAAACCAACAACGCGATTGAAGATGGGCAAGTTTTTGGTGCCGAGGTTGAGTTGAGGAGAAATTTTGACAAGTTGATTAAAGAAAAGGACAGAGAGATTGCAAAACTTAAAAGTTTGCAAGAGGAGAGAGACAGAGAAATACAAATTTTGGAAGAAAAATTGGCTGAAAAGGAGAAGGAAAGGTTGCAAAAGGAACCAAAAGGAGATGTACAGAAGTGCATGGAAATTTTGGCTGTGGGGAACCAGGGCAAGATAGTTGCTACTATCGGCTCCATGGAAAGAAGAGTAAAGGAAAGAGGGGATTAGAGGAAAAAGAAGATCGATCCTGATTACACATACGACGGAAAGAAGAGGAGGCCACAGATTTCAAACAGCGAGGGAAAGAAGAAAACAGAAAGAGAAGACTTGGGTGGGAGTAAAATGGTTTTGGATGTTGATCAATTGGAAGATAACAGTGTTTTCTTACCAAAATTTAATGAGAACTTCAGTCTCAAAACCAAGTCCATGGATGAGGCAACAAAGAAAAAATTTACAGATTTATGCGGAAGACTCGCAAGTCCGTAAGTAACACTTTTGTTAAAAATTGTTTTCATTTATTAAAAATCTTGATAATAATAGAAATGTATTTTTTTTATTGTTTGCAGTGTATGGTACATTTCGGGATTGCATGTAAACTTGTGGAAATTGTGGGAATTGGCTCATGATAAGATGACCGAAGCTGCAGTACAAACATTTTTTATCCCTGCACTATATAAATATGTGTCTTCATCTTACTATGTGTTATGTGTTGTTGAATTGGTAAATGACATAAAACAGGTCTTATCTCCCTTCTTATGTAGATTATACAGGTCCTATACCACTAGGTATAGGATGTCCTAATTTTGAAATTCGCAATCAGGTTTTTTTTTTTTACAGTAATAAATATGTGGTTTAATATATATGCCAGTGAACGCTGACTTGTTACTAATTAAATGGATTTTTAGGTGATGGATGCTTACCTAAACATTTTGAGGGACAAATATAAAGAACTCCTCCCTTCATCTGGTGGACGCCAAAGGCCAAAAGTTAATTTTGTCTCAATTTTTGCTACCGTAAGTCTTATTTATTGATTTAAAAGATACTTACGCCTCAATTTTTTTTTAATTAAAGTCAATTATCAGCTTAATGCTTACATTTAAAATTGATTTGTTTCTAGCAATGGTTGAAGGACAAGAACTCGGAAGAAATAAAGAGAGGAATCAACAATGTCATCAAACAATTTGTGGATGATGAAACAATTTTTATATTGTTTCCAATTCACTCATCAAGGAATGATCGTGGTGTCAGGACAAACGATCATTGGACATTGCTAGTGCTTGACACAGAAAATGGGGAGTATAATTTTTTTTTAATTGTATGAAGTCTGATACCTGGTGTTTGATTTCACATATAATAATTGATTCCTTTCTTTCAATATCAGTTTGATCATGTTAGGGCACTGTACAAACGACTAGAGGAGACTCGAAAGGACGTGGCAAATTTCATAGATTTTAAACACGGAGACATTCCACAACAGCGATATGATAGTTTGGATTGTGGAATAATCGTCCTAATAGAAGCAGAGGAGATGTTTGATAAAGGAGTAATTAGCAAGACATATGAAGATGATGCTGTCTCGACGTATAGGGGGAAAATGATACATGACATTTTAGCAAGTCCACATTGTCCTCATCATTAATAAATTAAACATCTTAGTTTCATTTTGGATGGAATGATAAAAATTGGTTGTTGTTGAACACTTACTTGTATATTTGTTAAATGTTGGTTAAATATATTCCAAATATTTTTAAGGTCTCATAGTGGGTTTTTTGTTTGTGGTAGACGAAAAAGTAGAGGTCTTTTACTTGTTGGTATAGAAAAAATCAATTAACCAAAATTTTGAAATTAAAAGTTCTGATTGGTTTGTTTACCTGGAAACATAATATACACATTTATAAAACCTTTGAATGGTCCTATAGCAAATGGTATAGGACCTTTCAAAGGCATTATTGCTTTGTATATGATGTTGGGAGGTCCTATACCAATTGTTATAGGACCAATTAAAGAGCTAATAGCTATGTATATGATGTTGGCAGGTCCTATACCAATTAGTATAGGACCAATTAAAGGGCTAATAGCTATGTATATGAAGTTGGCAGGTCCTATACCAATTGCTATAGGACCAATTAAAGGGCTTATAGAGTTGTGTATGATGTTGGCAGGTCCTATACCAATTACTATAGGACCAATTAGAGGCCTGTTACTACAGGAATAAGCCTGTTACAGTTCCTTCATACGTTGGTATTTAAAAAACAATTAACAACAATTATTTTAGGATATAGAAAAAATCAATTAACCAAAATTTTGAAATTAAAATGATGGCATAACATTCTAATGAACACATGTGTAATGACAAATAGGACGTTTTTAGAATGAAATTAATAATTATTTGAATAGGAAAACCAAGCTCAACTAAAAGTAATTTGCAATGGCTCCTTGCATGATCTTTTATTATGATAACCTTCTTTTCCGCATCGACGACATTTCATCTTCCTCTTTGTACCTTCTCCTCTAGAAATGTAGCGATTTTTCCTTGGCCTACCAGGGGGGCGTTTTGTTTTAGGAGGAAGAACCACAGATTCCCCATCAACTACAGGAGGACCTAATGTAGAAATAGCTGGAATTGACAGAGCATAAGATTCCCTATAATTGCTTACCTTGAAATAATCTTGAATGAAAGAATAAGAATTGTTCTTCAACCTGCTGAAGACGGATATGGAATGAACACACGGAAATTTATTCTGCTGCCACATCCCACATGAACATGTGTATTCCTGTATGTTGACAACCATAGAAGGATCTGAATGAACTTCAAATACATATTCATCACAAGCATGTATGATCCATGACCTTCCTTTGTCTGCACATTCCAAGTATACCTTCTGGATGGATGGACACAACACATTTGCCCATGAATTTGAGTCTGGTTTACATCTGCACATTCTTGACATAATCTTCAAACATATACTGTCTATCAACTCTACAACAGGGAGAGATTTATACTCCTTTATCATAGCATTAAATGACTCATCCGCATTTGAGTACACTTCTCCATAACAATGACCTAAAAAATAAGCAGCTGCATAGTTTTCTTTCGGAAGATTATTGAAAAACTCAGACACCTTAGTACCGCCCTCATTTATGATTTCGTCCAGAAGAATCTGAAAGTGCTCAGGTGTTAGAGCTTTTGAAAGCTTAGAAAATTTGTGAAGAATATTGGACCCCACCTCCTTCGATAAACCACCAAGTTTATTTCTAAGGTTGTTTTTTAAATGGAACATGCAGAATGAATGATGTGAAAACGGCATAACCTCATGAACCGCAGTAATGATGCCCTGATGACGATCCGAAACAAATGTCACTCCTCGTTCAGTTATGTAAGGACAGAGATTTTGGAGAAACCACGTCCAATTTTCAGTATCCTCCGATCCTACCACAACAAATGCAACATGGAATAGGCCTACAACCAAAACAGTTCATAAAAAATTAATTTATCATCATAAAATATGAATAAAAATAAAAAAAATATACAAAATGTTAAAACATTAATAAGTTGTCTCATATCATATGGTCTAAGACATTTGATTGGTCATATATCAAGTGGTAAAGGACTTGGGAACATCATAAACACAGCTATAAAGACCTTTGAATGGTCCTTTAGCAAATAATATAGGACCTGGCAACATAATATATAAAGCTATAAGGCCTTTGAATGGTCCTATAGCAAGTGGTATAGGACCTGGCAACATCATATACAAAGCTATAAAAACATTGAATGGTCCTATAGCAAGCAGTATATGACCTAGCAACATCAAAAACACAGCTATAAAGACCTTTGAATGGTCCTATAGCAAATAATATAGGACCTGGGAACATAATATACAAAGCTATAAGACCTTTGAATGGTCCTATAGCAAGTGGTATAGGACCTGGCAACTTCATATACACAGCTATAAGACCATTGAATGGTCCTATATCAAGTAGTATAGGAACTCACACAATCATATACCTATGCTATAAGACCTTTGAATGGTCCTTTAGCAACTGGTATAGGACTTAACAACATCATATACAAAGTTTTTATACCACAAACTCAACTTGATTCTGATACTACATAGAAAAGAAAATTAAAAGCATTAATAATAAAATTCTCATACCATTATCTCCATCTTTCGCTATTGCTGCAAGTAGGGTACCCCGAAATATTCTAGTAAAAAATGTGGCATCCAAAAATAACAAGGGACGACAAAACTTAAATCCACGCAAATAAGCCCCAAATGCAAAAAAGCACCGCTGGAAACGAGAAGTCACAGGATCAGACTCAAACTTCACACAACCATTTGGATCCAACTCCCTAATTTTATCTGTATATGCTTTAAGCTTATTATAAGCAAACTTTGCATCACTAAAAATAATGTTTTTCGCCTTCTCAACTGCTCGCCAAACAACCTTGTAATGAACAGTGAGGCCATACTCTGTTAGCAACAATTTTACAAGAGAAGCAGGACTAACATTTGTATCATCTCTAACTTTATCACAGATAACACTGGAAAGAACTTCACATCCCATCCTTTGCCCAAAATCACCACTAATCGCACCCTTGCATATATGATCAGGAATATATTTCCTTATGTAGAAATATCCACTGCATTTTTCAATTGAGGCATGTATCTTCCATGGACAACCTTTTGATTCTTTGTGTGAGCATACAGCTGTAATACGAGTAGGTTCATTTTTCACATAATTGAAATCAAACCCACTTCCGTTGCAAACTTACACAATGCATTCCTAAATTCACCAGAACCACCTTCAAATATATGCCCAATATTTTGTATTGCGTCTGCCCATTCCGTACTTCTCATTCTCTTTTCTTTGTGGTAGAAGAATTTGACATTATCCTCATTCCTACTACTACTACCTTCGCATAAAGTGAAAAATGATTTCTCGAAGGAATCACTCACATTACTAACACAGATACTCAAGTCACTCACATTTATTTCTAGTAGCTCAATATTCCTACGAGCAATCATAAAACCCATACAAATGAAATCTTGCTCACTAGCCAACATGCACGACCGTTTCTCAGCTAAAAGATATGACATCGAGATTGTCTCCTTTTTCAAACTGTTCCATCTGTTGCAACTAAATTCAACAATAGATTCATAAGAATCAAATTGATCAAACCTAGTAACAACAGAAAATCTTCCATAGTTCAACATCACCATCACATTAGACTCCATGGAAGGTAAAGTTAAAATAATCTGTAAAAAAAAAAATAAAAACAATAATTAATGAAGGGTATAATACTTTTGAGGTCTTTTATTTAATGGTATAAGATCAAATTGTTTCAAATATAACAATTGCGCCTACACCAATGCACATCCACATCAAATTTCAAATAGAACATGACCTGGAACAAGTCCTCTGTAATATTATTAACAAAATAAATGAAGAATATAACATCAAATATCATATACACAAAGAGTTTGAACATCAGGGATACTATGTACTACTTATTACATCCAAAATGAATACAAAATGGCCTGATCATAAATAGTAATTTATCTGTGAGTGAATTCAATCAAAATATTCATCAAAAACTCAAAATTCTGAAGTAAAAAAATGAAAATTCAAACATAATCTAAACGGAATTCAATCAAAATAATAATTCGGATGTAATACCTTTTTTTCTTATTGATTGAATTGGATGAAAGGATTGCAAGTTCGAAATACTCCACAGATTCTTCAATTTTGGATTCTTCTTAGCGGAAAATTGAGATCCGCAAGGAACGCCGAAAATTTTGCGGCAAAAAATAACTACCCAGACGGAAGTTAACGGCGTGTTAACTTAATTTTGGCCGTTCCATGGTATAATGGGGTTTAAAGTGATTTTAATTTGGAATAACAAAGGAGTCAGTCTTTTTTTTATCTGGGTTGGGTTTTGATGGGATAGGATCTGGGCGTTGTGGTTAAAAAGGAATTTTTTTTTTGGGATTGCCCAAAGTGACACTTTAAGAGAAGAAAAATCAGACAATTAGGTTCCGTTCAGTTTGTTTCGCGTAAAACTAATTTCGGAAAATGATTTTTCGTAAAATATTTTTTTGGAAAATGAAAATATTTTATGGAAAATGACAAAAACATGTTTTCGGCTGGTTGGTAATGAAAATGTTTTCCGAAAAATATTTTTATGTGTTTAATAAATTGTGTTTAATAAATTAAAGTAAAATACTTTTCGATAAAAAAACACAATTTGAGATAAGTTGAAAGAGATAGGGTGAGGTAAGGTGGGGGTGGTAGGGTAGGAGGTGGGGATTAGTAGGGGTGAGGTGTGTGGGTGTGGGGTACGGTATAGAGATAAGGTAGGGTGGTGGGGGAAATGTAAAGGGTAAGATGATGGTAGGTTAGGGTGATGATATGGTAGGGTGGGTAGCCGAGAGTGTAGGGGGGGGGTGGTTTGGGTGAGGGTGGTTAAAAAATAATTTTAATATGAATAAAATAAAAATTGCTTGGGAGTGGGGAAGTTGTTAAAATATAATTTTAAAATGAGTAAAAAATATTTTTTGACCTTGAGGTGGTGGTGGTGGGGTGGGAAATTGTTAAAAATAAATTTAAAATGATTAATTTTTTTTTACCCGACGAGGGGGGGGGGGGAAGGAATTGTAAGAAATAATTTTAATATGAGGGGATGGGGTAGGGGTTGGTTGATGTGGGGTGGGTAGTGTGGGGGGGGTGTATGGAAAATTAGGTGTGTGTGTGTGATGGTGTTACCATTTTTCGAAAAAATGTTTTAATTAGAAAAAATTCGTAATTTATTTTACTTAAAAAAAGTGGAAAAAATATTTTCTCTATTTTTCGGTGCTTACCAAACACCGAAACGGGAACCTTACTCCCGCTCAATTTGCGGACGCTACAATATTTTTCTGCAAAGCTTCTAAAGGGAAGTAAGAATGCTCAAGAATAGCAAGCTTATTGTGGTTTGAGGTAGTTATTAACGATATTAAGAATCCTTCTTTTTATATAATTATATATTTTATAATGCTTGCATTTTTTTTTTTTATTATTATTAATATTATATAGTTTCATTATTTGATATATTTAGAATAGTTTGAGAAGCAATACATCTCTTGAATAAATAGTTACTTTGTGAATAATAATATTTGTGTATTTTCTTAACGGAATTTCTCCACAACCTTAAGTTATTTCTTAACAGAATTCCTCCACAACCTCTTAATAACCTTTTCATATATCTTATACTATAACTTCTATATGGTATCAAGAGTTTTTCGATCCAAACCCTCCCTACCCTTCCGCTCAACCAATTTCTCCATGGTCACCCATGCTTCAACCCTCCCTCTATCTTAATTATCAACCTATCTCGATAAAACACAAAATCTCACTTTTGGGTTTGCAGTGACTTTTTTGGACCATTGACTAGTGCCGACACCACTCAAAATACACTGCAACGCCTCCAAAACCCTAGCCTAAGTATTGGCCTAATTAACCGGGCTTCTATTTCGGTAAGCCCGACTTTATATGGCGGCTCAATCCATTCGCTCTAGGGTTACAAGAATAGAAACATTTTTATTGTTTCCATAGGTTTAGCCATATCTTCATGGGATATTACTCGTCGTGATGCCTTACCCGCCGTGATACCAGCTGATGCCGTGTAGAAACATAAGCCTAACTAATATAATATAATATTAATCAAATACAACTCTACATATTAATATAAATCCTAAATCTACTTCCAAATACGAAAATATTACACATCTAAATATAAATCAAAAATTAAAACAAAATGAACATAATAAAAAATTACACTAAAATATTTTACCCAAATTTGATCTGAATTACCGACCCTGCGTGAAAATAATTACTCATCTAGTTCATACGTCGTTGGCTTGAAGATGACCGTTTCAATTAAAAAGATATTTCTAAGTGAATTATTTGCAACATTTGCCGATAGAGATAATTGCTAAATAAACCTTGTGCGAGTATACGCATTGCAAATTGAACCTTATACATCTTATCATGGCGAAAAACACTTTGTACTAAATTTTGTTGCAATTTGAACAATACATTATTCATTAAGAAATTCCCCAACAACAACAACAACAACAACAACAACTAAAGAAGCAAAAACAACATCATCATCAACAACAACAGCCACAGCCACAACAACAAAGGAATTATTTGCAACATTTGCCGATAGAGATAATTGCTAAATAAACCTTGTACGAGTTTACACATTGCAAATTGAACCTTATACATCTTATAATGGAGAAAAACACTTTGTACTAAAATTTTGTTGCAATTTGAACAATACATTATTCATTAAAAATTCCGCAACAACAACAACAACAACAAAGGAAGCTAAAACAACAACAACAGCCACAGCCACAGCCACACGAGCGAAACTAATAGCAGATATCAGCAACCTGATTGAATCCTTCAATGAAGGAAACTGACGAGGAGGGCCCAAACGAAACTCAGAATCTGAATCACCCATTATCATTGATACTGACCAAAGACAAGCATCTTCTCACCACCAGATTTAAGAAGAACTTGGCCTTCACTACTTCTCTCTCATCAAGTTTCTCTAACAATGCATCAATCTTCACTTCATCAACTCTGTCTTTCGCAGTTGTATTGGTTGCAAGAGCTTTGAGTTCAGGGTGCACATAAATTGCACCTTCATCAGAGCTTGTCTCGAACTTCCTTGCTAACTTCCTCAACTCCGTGACTTCTCTTTGTTTCTCATGGCTGAGATTAAGAAAGACAGAGAAGTCGACGAGGCCTGGAAATCAGGTTCCTAAAATCTGAGAAGGAAACAGACGAGGAGGGCCGAAACGGATACACGGATTTCAATGAGAGGGTGGAGTCGTTGATGAGAATGCTGGTGAGGGTGGGATTGTGTGATACTCCATGTATCAATAGAGCTGCTCCTCAAGAGGATATTGGGGAACCTTGTCATATTTTGAATAGAAACAATCTTAATTGGGAGGATCATGAGAAAAAAAGTGGATGTTATATCATCTTCGATGTAGTTCATCGGATATTAGTAAGTTATATAAATGTCTATTTTTGCCTTTCAAAGAAGCTAACAATTAAGTAGTCCATAATTCATTTTAACAATGTATGTACGTAATCACCTTTAAATCATAAATGCATTTTCCTACTTCAAACTGATATAATATCGTGGTTCATAGTAGTAAGTTAGATAAATGAGTTAAAATAAATCAATTAAATCTTAAAAGAGAATTTGGTTGCATCTTATCTTAAAAAATAAATCAAGGTTCAGTGGGTATATCATAAAAGAGAATTTATTCTAGCAAGAGAAAGCCTTACCAATTAAACAATGAAATAGAATGAACATCGATCCGCATTTCTCAGGAGAATCACCATTATCCATCATGCCATAAACATAAAGTAAGAGACTCTGTTGATAACATAAAAGAAGCAAATGTCATTTTTCTAAAATTTTTTGAACGGTGGGAGTAATTAAGGTAACATATTCTACAACCATGTTGGGGAATCATTGAAAAAAATACAAACTTCAAGAAGATAGGAAAAGACCTGAATGTGTGTAAACCTTATACTTGAATTATTTAGCAACTTGCATAGAAAATTGGTCACATAAACAAACAACATTCGGTATCAACAAAGCACCATTACATAATCAATTAAATCTTAAATACAAACATCAAGAAAATACTCCCTCTGTCCATTGAATGTCCAAATTTCAATTTAATGGGTGCTCTAAAAATGCTGTGTTTTATTATACATTTTAATGACATAGATCCATCAAAATTCTTGGTATTAAATTTCTAAACATTTAGTCTAACGATAATAAAATGAATAACAATTTTTTTGGGTAAAAACGTTTAGGGACATATTTTTTTGCAAGAAAATAAAATAAAAATCATTTTGGTTCAATTTTATTTTTGAATTTGGACATTCATTGGGGACAAGGGACAGAGATTATAGCTCAAATGAATGATGGTAAATACAGAAAACAGAAAATCTCTTCATCTATGTCCGAAAAAACACCTTTATTCACAAAATCATATACATTCTCCGTTTGTTTATCGGACTATTTCAATCGTGGGCATACAGGAAAATCGGCACAAGAATTGAAAATCGTGGACTGAAATGAAAATCCATAGATCAGATTGAAACAGCAAAAACCTATTTTTAATCATGGATAGAAATGAAAATCCAAATAAAAAAGGAAATAAGAAGAAGCTACAATTATTGAGAAAAATCACTTACTTGGAAAGCATCAGGAAATGTTTCTGACTCGCGGCTGCCACAAAACTAGGGTCGGCGATGAAGGGTTTATAATAGGGTATTTATAGCCCGAAAGGATGCCAACCTGAATAATTTTAAGCATAACCCTAGATATTTCCTTAGGGAGTACTAATTTTTAGCGGCAGCCCTAGATTACTTTTATCTTTGAGATAAAATCTTGGAATAATTCCCCCATGGACCCCCAAAACATAGAAAATACTTAAAAAGGAAATGTTATTTCTATTTTTCCTGTCGTGTCCATATGGGGGAATATATATATTCCTCCAAGGTCCCCCGTTTATTAATATAAAATGTAAATTGCCAAACTACCCTTTCCCATCGAAACAAAAACACGCAAGCCATGCCCCAATCCTCATTTGAACCTCTCTTTCTCCCTCTCTAAGATTCTCCCCCCTTATTTCACTCCCAGTGACCCCATTCTACCGCCAGCCTGAACAGGTCACTAAACACCTTTACAGATCTGATTCTCTCTGTCGTCTCCTACAATGGCACAATGTTGAGAACGTCAAATCCCTAATCACGTGCCTCTCCTAACACTGCATACTCTAAGCATATTTTTGAGCTTGATCTTCTTTCCATCTTCATTATATACTGCTTTATACATACATTGTGAAAAGGAGATTATGTTATAACATATCTATTTAGAAGACAGAAAATAAATCAATCACACAACAAAACGATATCGGGGTTCACCAACTTGACTACGTCCACGGGCAGAGGGAAAAAGTATTCTCATCAACTGGCAATCACCAAATACAATCTCTAATCTAATGCACGATCTTCTTGATCACAAGAATTTACAATTGTGCAACCCTAAATCTCGAGAAAACATAGAGACAAGAAAACCTTGAAACAACTATAATTATTGATCTCTATCACATTATGAATTACAACCATGAAAACTGCTAGGGAATATGTCTTATTTGTACTGCTTATTACTAAACCTTCAGGGTTTTAGAGTCATACATCAAATCTGACGTTGATCAGGCCTGAAACAGCCTAGGGCGCGATTGCCCCTATCTAGGTCGCGATCGCCCCGTCCGCCCAAATAGGAACCGCGAGATCGCCCCAAAATTCCAGAAACTCCGCGAGGTCGCTCCCTAGGTGCTATCACAGGAATTACCGATTTGCCCCTTGTTCAATCCTCTAAGTTGTTCCTAAGTTAGATGACATAAAACCCAACAAATCTACACCTTGACATCTAACATCCCGATCACAAAATCAGAGCTCCCCTCTGCCTCAAATGTGTTATGCCAAACACCAAACTTGTTCTCCGTACAACCAAAACTATATCTTCCTAGACATCCAAATCGTGTTACGCCGAACACCAAAACACTTGATGCAATAGTTGATCAGACCTATTGATCAGCAAGTAAACAAATGTGTCTGCCAGACACCTAAATGTATCCTCCCGGACACCCAAACTGTGCTGCCCCAAGCACACCAATGTATCTACAAGACACCCAAATGTGCCATTGCACTAGGCACTCAAAATTGCCCCAACAGGCAATTGGGAAAATCCAGTCAACATTGGATCTTGCCAACCCAAACAAATGAAGCGGCCATATCTGTGGAATCCCCAATAGTACATACCTTTTCCTCGATTCCTTCCTCACTTCCCAATTGTGTGTGTTGATTTACTAACCGTCACTTGCCCAATTCAACTCCACCTTGAGTAACTTGCTGCTTCACCTGTTTGTCAACCACCCCATGCAAAGTCATGAAACATGCTTCCTTCAGATGTGTCTTTACCATACCCTATTTTTGTTCGTTGCTCAACACACAAAAACGTAGATCCTTGGAGGACATACAAGAAACCTTGATTTACCCCTTTACATTCGAACCCCTGCAGACATTTACTGCTCTGTATCCCATCTTGTCTAGCCGACTAAGCGATATCAGATTCTTCATTAGTTTAGGAATATGTATAACCTTGTTCAATGTATAAAACTTACCACCCAAAGTTCGCACCCTTATAAATCCCATGCCAACTACCTTTCAGACAGAACCATTAGCAATATAAATATCACCTCCTTCCGTCTGCTCATACGTTGCAAACCATTCCCTGCGTGAACACATGTGATAAGAAGCCCAATAATCAAGAATCCATTTATCTATCATACCTTTGTCTTCTTCGGTTAATAGGGCATAGTCCTCATCGTCTTATGCCATAGCTGCAGTAGACCCAATTTGCTCGCTCTTATTCAACCTGGGACATTCACGTTTCCAATGCCCCTTTTCCTTGCATTAAGTACAGACATTTTCATGTCTTGGACCCCTTTTAGAAGAACCCTTGTTTCTCATACCTTGGTCGCTATTGCCTTCTGCAAACAACCCTGCTAACCGAGATTCTATGGATAAATAGCTTGCCCTGCGGCGCATATCTCTGGTCTTGAGATTATTCTTAACATCTTCTCAAGTAGCCGTATCCTTACCATTAATGCATGAATTTACAAATCCCTCACAGTGGTAAGGAAACATATAACATAAGAGCATCATCCTCATCTATAACCTTATCATCAATATTTCGCAACTCAAGAAATAAAGATGTAAACCGATCTATATGATCCCTAATGGGCGTACCTTCCATCATTCGGAGAGAATACAACTTCTACTTTAGATACAACTTGTTGGTCAATGATCGTGTCAGATACATATCTTCCAACGCAAGCCGTAGAGCACCTCCGGAATCAGTATCTGCAATGTTTAATAGAACATCATCATCAAGGCACCTGATGATTTTAGAGTGGGCCCTCTCATCTAGCACGATCAGATCTGCTGCTACCTTTTTAGCTGCTTTCCCCAAACCCTCTACTGTTGCAGGCACTACAACATCTATGGAACCTGCTACTTCTTTGCCTTTTAAATTCTGACGATTCATGATTGAAGCAGCCACTGGAGCCCACAAACCCTTGTCATTCAACAAGGCTTTCATACTAATCTGACAAAGAGAAAAACTATTGTTCCCATTGATTTTGTCAACCGGTGATTCAATTCCTAATTCCATCTTTTTCTGCATCGAAAAACCCCTAGACCTTTATTAACTTGACCAGCTCTGATACAAGTTTATTATAAGATATGTAGAAGATAGAAAATAAATAAATCACACAACACAATGATATACGTAATTCTACAACTTGGCTACGTCCACGGGCAGAGGGCAAGAATATTATTATCAGCTGGCAATCAACAAATATAATTTCTAATCTAATGCACGCACTTCATGATGACAAGAATTCACAACTATGCAAACCCTAGATCTAGAGAAAACATAGAGACAAGAAAACCCTTGTAAAACCTAGAATTATTGATCTCTATCACACTAGGAATTACAACCATGAAAACTTCAGGGTTTTAGAGTCCTGCATCAAATCTGCCGCTGATCAGGTTTGAAACCGCCTAGGGAGCTATCGCCCCAATCTAGGGCGCGATCGTCCCGTCTGCCCAAACAGGAACCGCGTGATCTCCCTTTTACAGGTCGCGATCGCCCCAAAACTCTGCGCGGTCGCCCTCCTTGCTTGGCGCGGTTGCTCCCTAGGTGCTGTCACAGAAATTACCGATTTACCGCCGTTTGAAATCTCACCACCGACAATGCAAAAATTAGGCCACTATCAATTTAAGTAATGCTACCATTGGTTCCAATTTCGATCGTCAATACGATCAATGTATAACTGCTATATTGTTTTCATCAGGGCCGACCTGGTACCCATGGCAAGTAATGCGGCCGCCATGAACCCCCGAAATTTTGGTCAATTTTAGGCCCCATATTTTTAAATTTACTCTATACTCCATCCCAATTCACTTTATTCCAAAAACTTTGGCACAATATTTATGGAAAAGAAGGAGAGAAAATTAGTGGATTGAGTTGTTATGAGTAGGAAAAGTAAAGTAGAATAGAGAATGAGGGGGAGCAATAGTAATTTGATCGGTGTTTAAGTATAAAAACTTGTCATTTTATGTAGTATCAAGTGAAGTGGGACGGAACAAAATGGAATGTAAATTGGGACGAAGAAATTATATAATAAATGAGTATTTTTTAACTAGTAACCGTTGTGTTCCAGAGGTTGAAGAAAGAACATCAGAAAGTTATGTGTGGTGCTTACCAAACAGACTCCTACTCGTGTTCGAACCTTGGTGCCTCCCTTACCATTCTTGTTTTATTTTATTTTGCCTAGATAGTTTTTGGGCTTTTTCTTCATTTTTAAAATTTAATTAATTAGGCTTTTCCCCCTTCTTTTTGAGCTTTTATCCTATTCGTTCAAGCTTAATTAACAAATTTAATTATTATTTATTTGCAATATTTGACGGAGCATTCTGGAGCAACTAAATAAGAAAAGGGGATTTTACCAATAATTCCTTGAGATAGGGTGAAATTTAACAATAAAAACAATATATTTCGAATTCTACCTTAGGATTCTTGGATTGAAATCAAAACAATCTAGAGTCTTGACCCTCTTTATAATAATCCGATATGGCAAAACTGCCCCTTCCATCACGTCTTTTCCCTCTCTTTATGCATTCTCTTTCTCTCTATGCGCGCAATCTTCTCTTTCTCTCTCTATGTGCAATTCTCCCTCTCTCTGCAATCCTCTCTACCTTGTTCTTTTTTTTCTCTCTGGTGAGTTGAAGACATTTTTGTGCCGCTTAATCTTCCGGTTCATTGTTTGATTTGTTTCCCTTACCGTTCATGAATCGATCATAGGTAGGAAATTTCAAATGCTGGATTGCTCGAAAATTCAACGAGTTTGAAAAATTTGTCATTTTACCCTATCCCAATTCAATCAAGACTAAATTGAGGATTGATTTCTCGATTTGGAGGTTTCTATGCTTGAAGGACAACTTTCAAAAGGGGGAATTGATGATTCTTGAAGAAATAATTGATAGATGAATTCATGGCTTTTTCTTAATCTTATATGTATGTATCTATGTACAGTTTATGTAAGATGGTGGAGAGAGATTGTAGTATTCAATTTCAGATTTTTGTTCAATCTTCCTCCAATCATGTCAAAATTAATAAAATCCCAGGTTCCCACCCTTTTCTCTGTGTATTGATCTATTTTTTTGTATTTGCAATGTTTGTTTTTAGTTTATACTCAAAATTGGATCTTGGATTGTACATTTAATTCATCAATCTAATGTAATCTAATACTTATGGTGGGTCTTCTAGCTTGCTTTTAGCTCTCCCCGATCGATGATACTCTTGCGCTTGTTACACGATCCCTTACTCCTAGTGACTTGTGTAATCTGTGTGCTTGTTCTCGTACTCTCCATGCTTCTGCTGATTCCGAAAAGGTTTGGCTTACCCAATGTAGTTCGCTTGGGATTATCCCCATACTTGACTTTGTCGAGGGGGGTAAACTGGTACACCGTATATCCTTTGCTAACTATCTTCTAGACAAGGAGTGAATTTAACCACACATTTATTTAATATTAAACCACTGAAATATTTTTTTTAATTGTTCTTAAATGAGAAATAAGTGATAAATTGGTATTGTTTAATGGATATGTGACAATGCATTTATTAACTAAATATTTAGCCTTAAAGAAAAAGAACATGGAAATTGATTTCACAATTGTTGAAAGGGCATGTGACATCACAAAAACCTGAAATCAATTTATCTATGTTATTTATAGGTTATGTGACAGCAAGAAGCAATCAAAAATTTGATTTCTCATTTATTTAAAGGGTAGACGAAAACACACTCATCTTTAAATTAAATATATGAGAAATTAATATCTCATTTGTATAAAGGGTATATGACAACACATTTATCTTTAAATTCAAACTTCTGAAAAATAGAGTGTCAATTGTGAAAAATTAAGAGATGAATTATTAGTTTTTATATTCAATTGTGAACCAATGAGAAATGAATGCCTAAGATTTTAAATTTAAAATCTGAAAAGTTGAGTATCAATTGTGAAAACACTCATCTTTATATTAAATATATGAGAAATTGATTTCTCAGTTGTTAAAGGGTATTCAACAACAGATGAATTTAAGCACCTGAGAAATTGAGTATTAATTGAGAAAAAATGATAGATAAATTTATTAGTTTTTATGCTCAATTTTAAACAACTGAGAAATGAATATATCAGTTTTTATACTCAGGTGTGAACAAAATAAGAAAAAATTTGCGGATTTTTACAAATGAAAAATGTAATTTTTATTTCTAGATTTTGAATCTTATAATTAGTGAACTTGTGTGATTTATGTGACAATATAGTTAAAACTGTAGTTTCAAATTAGATTTTCGATTTGAAGATTTTTAGAGATTTATTGACGAGTTTTGAAAATGTCTATAATTAAAGGTAGTATTCATTAATTTAACTGAGGGATGTATTGGTAAAATCCTTATAAGAATAATGAATATATATATATATATATATATATATATATATATATATATATATATATATTAAAACTGTATTGGTAAAATCCTTATAAGAATAATGAATATATATATAGATATATATTTAACTGAGGATGTATTGGTAAAATCCTTATAAGAATAATGAATATATATATATATATATATATATATATATATATATATATATATATTTATAATACAATTAGATTTAATAAATAAGTTATATGTTTATAAGAGTGGATCACAGTTACTATCAGTAGAGTCAACTTTTTGAACCACAAATACTTCTTCTGATGATGATGATTCAATATAGTTGTTGATGTTTTTTTCGATTGTGTCCCTCTTTTGCATAGTAAAGTAAAGGAGCAATTGACGATTTTTTTTCCAAAATATTTCTTTTTAAACATTACTTACCAAAATAACATGGTAAAAACTTTAAGTACCAAAGTAGCACTTTTCAACCAATTCCGGAATTGGTAATTCCAGAATAATGTATTCCGGAATTACCAATTCCAGATTTGGTTTTTTTTTTTTTTTCAAAACTGAATTTAACAAAATACTATTTCTGTGAATAGAGAGCGATCGCGCCTATAATAGGGAGCGATCGCTCCTAATGTATTCCGGCGTTACCAATTTCGAATTTCCTTTTTTTTTTTTACAAAACTGATAAAGCAAATTAATATTTTCTGGAAAAAATAGCGAGCGATCGCGCCATAATATAGGGCGATCGCGCCTAAAGGCGTATTTTCAAATCCGGAAATGCAAATTCTGGATTTCTTTAAATTGAAATCCGGTAATACCATTTTCGGATTCAAATTTTGAAAAGTTGTTCCTTTTTTTTCAGATTCAAAGATTCAAGGAAGGAAGGAGAGGGAGTTTTTCAGTGCCTGAGTGAGAGAAAGAAGGAAAGAGAAAGAAAGAAAGGAGAAGAACTTTGGAGAAGGAGAAGGATAAGGTGAAAGAGTTTGAAGGAGAAATTTGTTGAAGAATAAGAGAAAAGTTTTTGAGCGAAAGAGTTTGAAAGGTTAGTTTTATTGCTTCTTTTTATTTGTTTTGAGTTGTTAATTTTAGCTATATTAATTTTTCTAAGAGTTTATTTGTGCATTTTTATATACTTTGTTGTTAAAACTATTATGATTTGTGTGCTTAATTGTTGATTGTCAATTAATTAAACAATTGTAATTCAATTTTTGCCTAGTTAGGATTTTCTTAAGTTAGGTTTAAAATAAACTGCTTGTTAAAATTATTTTGACAAACTTGTTGCAATTTTTCTACTTAATTATTAATTTTTAAGTGTTAAATTTAAAATTTGAGCTTAAATGTAGAAAAATCTTAAGTCCCATTTAAATTTAATTACTATTAAATTTTTGTGTTTCAGATGAATCAACATGAACAACAACCATTTATTGTTCCTAGGCCAATCGATCTACATGTATTGACTTCTCAGGATACACATAGATCTAATTATATTTGGGGTGGACAACAGTTAACTAATTTAAGACCTAGGCGTGGTACAGAACTTCCAGCTAGAGTTGATTGGAGAATAGAAACTAAGCTTATAAATACCGAATTTTATGGAGTTATTAGGTCATTTACAATATGATTGGCATTTGATTGAGGCTTTGATTGAGAGATGGCGTCCAGAGACCCACACTATTCACTTACCTGTAGGGGAGATGACCATCACCTTAGAGGATATTGATATGTTGTGTGGTCTTCATGTAGACGGATTGGCGGTGACTAGTTCAGAAACTAGTAGGAGTAATGGGGAATGGGTTGAGATTGTTGAGAAGTTATTTGGGGTTACAATATCTCCCACAGACATCAAAAAAGGTGGAATGGTGTCTATGAGATGGGTTCTAGATCACTTCCCTCTTTTTGATCAGCTTCCCAATAATGCATCCGAGTATATGATTGAGACATATACTCGAGCCTACATTTTCATGTTATTAGGGTCATACATTATGCCTGACTCGTCTGATAACCTAGTGAAGTTGGTGTACCTCTCACTTCTTAGGGAAAGAAATAATATTGGTGAGTACAGTTGGGGTAGTGGAGCGTTGGCCTTCTTGTATAGGGAGATGTGTGTAGCAATTCAACACGATTCGAAAGGGTGTGGTGGCTTCTTGACCATTGTACATGTATGCCAATTATATTTGATTACATTATGCTAGTGGACTTAATCTGTTTTGTACGTAATGACAATTTTTTTATAGCTTTGGGCATGGGAGAGGTTGTTGTGTACACAACCTAGGAGACATACAGAAATACCACTTAATGGATTGCAACCAGTGGGTTGCAGGTATATTTCAATTACTTCATTTTGTAAATGATCTGTTTTGTAATTTATCACTTTTTTACTCATTATTTTTTATGCCAATTGTTTCATATGTAGGTGGAAGGGTCCATTGTCGTATACTTCTGTGACTTCCCATAAACTGCAAGGCTACCGAGACCAATTGTCATATATGAACGAGGATCGGGTTGTGTGGCAGCCATACAACAGTGTGATAGCTCCAAATTTCTGCCTTCAGGGGCAAGCTATATGGAGGGCGAAGGTGCCCCTCATCTGCTTTGAGAGGGTTGAATGGCACTTTCCAGATCACATAATGCGACAATTTGGGATGGTTCAAGGTGTGCCTGATGACTGCGACACTAGTTTGGACCTTCATCGGTTTAGTCGGCGAGGTCCGTCAGCCGTTAACTGGATGCAAGAACATGGTCCGCATATAGAAAAGTGGAATGAATGGGCATTTAATGTCGTTGATGGAGAGTTTGGTGAAGTGGATATGAGTTACCGTCACCCCTATAGGAGATGGTATAGGAGTATTACTCGATCGTTCATCCAGAATTCGTCTAATGTGGAGGGACTAGGGTTCAGGCCACATTCAATTAGTTTTGAGGGTGTGGTGAGTTATATACTACATACAATGCTTTTACAAAAAAAATTACCTTTTTTTCCGTATTAATTAATTTTAGTTAATTGTTTTGAACAAATTCAAAGTCTCCAAGGGATACACATATACAATGAGAATGCCACATCCTTATAAGAACTACACAATTACAACCGTCAATATATCAGAAACACATTGACAGCTATTAGGGAGCAGGAACGACTGGAAGCCCAAGCTCGCCCTCCAACGGTTGATCATACTGCTGAAGAGGAGCCACAGAGGCAGAATCGGGTTTATAGCGTGGCGGATACAAGTTGGAGGATGAGCCAGAGATGGAGAATCAATACAGTGAGATGCATCAGTGTGGCTTCACTCCGACAGGACCGAGTAATTCTTTTACCGAATTGATGAATCAGTTTGGTTTCACGCAACCGCCTGAGATCCCTTCTTCTAGCAATTATACTCAGACTCCTGAGCAGGAATTCGGGATTCCGAGATTTCGGCCTAGTTTTCATTTGCCTCGTGTGGAGTTTTCAGAAAATCCATCTGGATCATCCTCATCCTCATCTCAACAATCTAGATCAGGTGGTCATCGTGTACCAAGGAGAGGGAGTAGGATTCGCAATCCTCCTAATGAATTTACCCCGTCTGATTATCCTTGACGGAGTTTAATGTAGCCCATTTGATATCGTCGTACCCGAGAATCAATCCTACGTGACCGGGATATGGTCAATTTTCCCTCATACTTATTCTTTTATTATTTTTAATTTTAATTTCATAAAAGCTTGCAATGGACTGAGATATATATAGACGTGTTCAAACGGTTATAACCACCGGTTTACAGTTTCTGTTAAGTTTTGTACTCTATATGTCTTTTTCTTTAATAAAGATTACTATTTGAAAACTAACTGAAAATTCTAAAAAACTAACCGGAAAATGTTAAAAAACTGACTGAAAATTCTAAAAAACTAACGGGAATTCTGAAAAATTAACTGGAAACGTTAAAAAACTGATGGAAATTCTAAAGAACTAACTGAAAACGTTAAAAAAGTGGAACGGACAAGAGAGCGATCGCTCCTATGTGATCGGGCGATCGCGCCTACTGTAATCCAGTATTGATAATTCCAGATTTAATTATTTTTCATTATTTTTAAAATTGGAAAAACAATAATGCATAGGTCGAGTGATCACCCCAATAATACGAGCGATCGCCCTCTTTTTACAGAGAAAAGGCGCGATCGCTCCCTATGCTGATTTCCCAAGAACACAATTTTATAAAAAAAAAACCTCCCCTCTCTCACTCTCTCAAACAAAAAACCCTTCTTTATCCCTCAAACCCAGCCGCCCACTTCTCTCTCTCTCTCTCTCTAAAATTTAATTCCTAAATTCTCAAAATCAATCACTTTCACACTCCCCAATATAATGTATTTTACAAGATTTTGTGAATTTTTGCCTTACACAAATTGTATACATGGTTATTTACACAATTATAATGGCTACAAGCGTACGCACGCGTCCTTTTTGACTGGGGAGCGGTCGCCCCTCTTAATGGTGCGATCTCCCCTCTTGATGGTGCGATCGCACCTATTTAGAGCGCGATCGCCCCTTTTTTCCAGCAACTTCGCGTGAACGCGCCAATGAAACGGAGCGGTCGCCCCATTCGTATGAAATTGCCAAATAACTCCTCTAATTCTACTAAAATACCAAAACAACACTCGTTTTAGCCCATTTGGTCGTTTTAAGTTCCACAACTACAACTATATTTGATGACATACTCCACCAAGAGTTAAATATATTACAAGTTCAAATAAAACAACAATACTTAAGGGGAAAGACTCCGGAGAGGTCCCATTTCCAGAAAATTGATGGGGACGACTCGTCCCCCACGGGACGAGTCGTGCCTATTGCCCAAATTGACGAAAAGTCATCATTTTTACACCCTTTTATGAACAAGTTTGATCCAAATTTCCATACTTAATGCATTATAAAATGCTGGCTATGTAAATGGGATAAGTTTGTACTTCAATTAACATGATTCAAACAAGTAGACCTAGATTTACACACTCCAAACATTACACAATGTTGGCTATGTAAATGGGGTAATTTTGTATGAACCATTGTGTCTTTTAAAGTTTGATTTTACCATCATTTCCAGAAATTGAATGAAGTTATGAACATAATACTCTTAGACAAGATGAGTATCATGTACAAGAACAAAATTAAAAGAAATCACACAAGGATATAAACATGAAACAAAATTAAAGCATAAGGCTTTACAAGAAACTCAAACTCAATCTAATATATGAGCAGACTCTGATACCAATTGTTGGAACATAAATGATCCAATGAACCCTAAACCGACTCACAACTAGATTCAAGTAAGAGAAGAAGATGAAGACGGAAGCGTATACCTGAGGAATCCATTGTGTGTTCTTGATCTTGTTCTTGAATAAAGGAGAGAGTAGGGAGATAGTCTTCTAAATGATAGTGCCCACACTTTGTTCTTCTTTAATGAATGAAGAGAGGATTTGTGACTGAAATTTTTGTGAATGTAAGTGTCTCAAATGGTTGATGGATAGCCTTTATATATATAGAGAAGGGGCATTTCATTTAGGGATTACACCCTTTCATAAAGTTGGTGGTGTAAAGTTACCATTATGTCCATCATTTAATGGTAATTACACCTAATGAGATTCTACATATTTTGTATATACTTTAACATTATTAAATGATTATAACACATGAATTAAATTATACATATTAATTAATCCATGTTCTAACACGTATTGCATTTATAATGCCAGATGGAACATTTTAAAAGGTGTATAAAACATGAAAATTTATTTGGGGTGGAGTACACAACACGGAGTACAAAAGTTAATTCCTTGATCTACATTAGTTCCGCTTAAAAAGAACTCGTTTTATCGAAGTTTTAAAATGACAGTGCCACTTAAAAATATACTTGAAATACATGCATCTTTTCGGCACTATTGGATTTGCAGTGACTTTTTTGGACCATTGCCTAGGGCCGACACCACTCAAAATACACTGCAACGCCTCCAAAACCCTAGCCTAAGTATTGGCCTAATTAACCGAGCTTCTATTCCGGTAAGCCCAACTTTCTATGGCGGCTCAATCCATTTGCTGTAGGGTTAGAAGAATATAAACATTTTTATTGTTTCCATAGGTTTAGCCATATCTTTACGGGATATTACTCGTAGTGATGCCTTACCAGCCGTGATACTAGCTGATGTCGTGTATGTGAGCACCCCAACCCGGGACCTAACGCGTGTCCCGAGTTTGAGAAGCTCAAACTAAGAAAACCCATCTTAGATTTTTAAAACTTTTATTTGCCTTTAAAAGAAAACCACTTTTCAAACTTCCAAATTAAAATCAATTGATAATATCTCCACTAGGAGGAAATCCGACCACCACTTTTAATAAACCATAATCTGATCAATTACATTGAAAACCCAAATTAACATTGTTTAACAAAAGAGTTTTCCATACGAATTTCAAAAGAGGAATACTTAATAAATACTCCTAATATCCAACTCCTATGCTTAACCTGACAAGTCCCCAAATGCAAAGTCCAAACTCTTATCCCCGGCCTCACTGGTTCAAGTCACCTGTCTCAGCACGATCTAAAACAGTAAAGGGAGAGGGGTGAGAATAAATCTCAGCAAGCTATTATGAATGCAGCAATATGCCAAGTAAGATGCAACACATAGCATGGTAGCACATAACACATTATGAAAGCGGTAAACACCTTACGTTACCTCATTTTACCTTTTCCCGTGCGAACAAATAAAGTCGTACAACGTGGGAGTAAAACTCCACTCTTTGGTGAATTGCCCCCATGCACATTCACCGCTTATAGGTCTCATACCCCGAGAGATCCATATAAGAAAATAGGATACTTATATGACCCTTATTCGTAGTATCATATAATATCATCGCTGTAAAGCCGTTGGCTTCATACAGAGCATTCCACCGGTACACCAAATCGCAGCAGTATGTAAAGGCTCCTTATTGCTCAATACAGTAGCTTGCACAGCCCACTCTGTGGCCACAGAGGGGGACGGTCCCAGGTATAATGAACCTTCAATCACTTATAGAACAAATCAATAATTGATTGAATTCCATTATACCCCCGAATATCAACATGTTCAAGCACATAATAGATACTTGAAATAATGCACAAAAGGGATAATCATATAACAACATGGTAAAATATACTCATGTTACATCCATACTATAGTGCAACAGTTCATGTAATACACTATGCATAATACCATTAACGAATATAAATTCAAGTAAGGTATCCATATAACCACATAACCCACACCAGGATACAATATAGTTATATACCAATTAATCCACACCGGGATGCAATATAATCATATACCAATCAATCCACACCGGGATGCAATATAACAACTTGTCAAATAATTCATACTTAGGATATTAAGGTATCCACCAAACTCAATAATTCAACAAATTTGGATAATAATGCCACAAGGCGATACATGCTCATCTTCAATTAACGAAATAGTGAAACCTATGGTTTCTACTCTATTTCTAACTAATCACCAAGGATAGGGTAAGTAAGGCCACTATGTATTACAAACCATTCTTACATAGTCATTATACAACCTCAAATAAACTTAATAAAGGTTCACGATCTATTTCCCAAGTTGAACTACTTTTCGAACCATATTTAACTACTCCCACAATTCCATTTTGACCAAATAAGAAGTCATGGCCAAGCCAAGGTATCCTACTCTAACTTAGGTTAAAGAGGATCAATTCGTATCCGGGTTGATTAGGTTCTACTAATTCATAATGGTTATTAATCATTCCCCGAGGTTCTTGGTGGAATCAGTAAGAAAGAAAATCGGAGAGATTTCTGGTGACATGGGCGACCGCCCATGTCACTTGGGCGACCGCCCAAGTGAAATTAAAAGGGTAACAAATTGCTGTAAGCATGGGCGACCGCACAAGACATCTTGGGCGACCGCCCAAGGTGGATTTCAAAGGAAGCCCTAGTTACTCGCTGGCATGGGCGGCCGCTCAACCAACATGGGCGACCGCCCAAGTCACTTTTCAGCCTTACCCAGATTTCCAACCCACTTTTGCCTATGTTCTTTTCCTTTTATCAATCTTTCTCATCTTAAGTGCTCAAGAAGGAAATCCCAAATGTTTACTACATCATTCTAAATCATTACAACCCAATTTAACCTAACCTAAACCTAGGTCATTTGACACTTGATTTTCCATTAATTCCACTACCACATTTCAAGATTTACCCTCTAAGTTCAACTCAACCCAATTTCTTATACTCTTACTCAACTCTTATGAACAACAATATCTTTCCAAACATTATTCATTTCCTCATCTCTAAGAAGGTTTTCCAAAGCATCAAATAATCATTTTAATCACAATACAACACCAAATAGTTCATGAATCATTAAATAGAAGTGAAGATTATGATAACCCCATTCAAGTCATTAACCTCTTACTCTCATTATACCTTCATTCCTTCAACTTAAACCCTCCATTTCATACCAAAAATCAATTCATCCTTAATGAACCCATTTTACTCAAATAACTTTAATTAAAAATACAACATCCTTTTTATTTTCACAAAAACATTCATTATCACAAAAATGTGCAATAATTAGAAAGAAGTCATAATAACTTACTAAAATTGATGTGAACAAAATCTCTATCTTCCGGGCTTGATGCGCTCCCCTCGCCGCCACGATCAAGAATATGTAAACGGATTGTAAAATGGAAGGGAGTTGGATTTACTATGATTTTTTAGAAGTAAAAGGAGGGAGGTTTCCATGGATATTATTTTGGAAGAAGAAGAGTAAGAAGAATGAAGAAGAAGGGATGGGGAGGTTAGGAAGGAGGTGATGGGAGGAGTATAGGGATTTGACTAAAAGGGGGAAATTTGACACTTGGGGAGGTTAGGATGAAGGAGGCAAATTGCCCCCCCCCAAGCCAAATTAATTGAAAGGCTTCCCATTTTCTACACAAAGAAAACTACCCACTTTTTATTTATTTTACTCATTTCTATTATTATACTTCTCCCAAGATGTTTTATTTAATTTCCCAATCATCTCATCCTATTATAAGAAATCAAGGATATAAAATAAACACATAATATTAAAAATAATATTAAAAGCATATAATATAATATTTAAAATTAGTGCCTAGGGTTGGGGTCGTTACATTCGCTCTCCCTTAAAGAAAATTCGTCCCGAATTTTAAAAAGACTTACCTTAAGGATTAAGTAGCAAAGGTTACCTCTCACACATTCAACTTAAAATTTTCAATTAGATTTCTCAATAGCATGATTCTACTATACAATTTTACAACCCGAATACTCTAGGACTCCAATTCCTTGAACTGTACTTCTACTAACTATCAACGGTACTCCCGCATAAGTCCAATCCGTCTAATCATCATTAACTGAAGAACTCCATACAACGAAGGATCATACCAATAAATCTTCCATACCAAGCTTCATACATTACCAATTTAATGCTAAATTAAAATTTACGATTATACGCAAACTCGCTAAGGTTAATTAAACTTCTCAAGCTGGAAGGAAGTCTGTCACACAAACACAACCTATTCCTCAAGAATTTGAACAGTCTTCAAATCTCTTCCTTTCGACTAACTAAATTCTCCAACTCTTAGGATCAGTAACAAACCCCAAAAAGGGAGCTTCAAAAGATAAGATTCCACTTAAATAACGCAACACAATTGTAACAACTCTCGGGTAAAGGATAAGAAAATTCCGCTTTATCTAAGTTAACTTCCTCGAAACATACGCTATTACTTTCCCATTTTGCATAACCACACCCTAATATTCCTTCAATACACACTTAAAATTTCCCAAGGTCCTCACATCCACTAGGTAAGGTAAGGATCGGATCGGATCCATAGCCAATCTATTCTCCATCTCTATCAATATGATTCATCCTTATTACATCCCACACCAATTATACATCCTTTAGAGTTAACTAAGGCAACGATTTTTCAATCCTCAAGAACTCCTTAAAAATTCCTTCGATAGCACCTGCCAACCCAAGATCGCGGACTCAATCCTCACAAGATTCATGGTAACCTTCAAGCTTAAACTATATAGCCCAAAAATGAAAAATCTCTGCGAGCCAACTCACATTTGCTAAACTCCTCAAACGATGAATTCCCACTAAAGGTGAGTAACACGTCTCGCAAATTATTTTTATGACCCTCTCGCAACTTTAAATAAACAAAGAGGTCATCAATCCTAATTACCATAAGGCTGACCAGATAAGGATCAAAATTCTGATTATCAAAATCAGAACCAACACATGAGATATGCCGACGGGCACATTTACCATTTACTCACAACTAGCACATAAAAATTTTGAAAAGACTTCTTATGCAAGTCTAACACATACCAATTTCCCTTCACACTTTTAATCAAAATTTTCACCTTAAATAGCTATATATAACAAGAATTTCACATTAAAGTTTACCTATATCAAATACCAATATAAGAAATTTAGGCATAGAAAAGGAGACTCACTTATTATGATAGTCTACCAATACACAACAACTTCTTAACCATCCCGGTCAAGTACATCTCATAATTACACATCGGTAATCATACCAAATCAACTGGCAATACATGCTCAGCCATAACCACATCACCATCGTGGTAAGTCAAAGAAGATTTGAGGTATCCTCTCCTAAGAGCAGAATCCTCTAACAATAAAACAAAATTTCAAGCAATGTATGCCACATAGAAGCAAAATTCTATGCTACACATAATGATATGGAACCAGATCTATAAAACATGACCCCTAACTTCTGAGACAGGGAGTATACCTCTAGTGACCTCTGGGGAATCTATCTCTCCTGGACCCGAAACGCATACTCGACCTTGGACCTTCTCTTTTGGTTTCCCTTCCTTATCTCTTTTGGTACCACCTCTTTGTCGTCCACCTTGCTGACTGCTGCCTGAAGCTCGCTCCTGCCGCAACCTTGGGCAATTTCTCCTAAAATGCCCCATCTCTCCACACTTCAAGCATTTCCCTTGCTTACTCCAACACTTGTCTTCAGAATGACCCATCTTCTTGCAATATTTACAAATCATCCCATACTGTTTGGGTATTGGCCTAGACGAAGAAGCTACCACAAGTTCCTCTCTCACACTTCCTGAAGTTAAAGCCCTTGGCTGATCTCTAATGATTTTGGATCCTTGTCCTAGATACTTTGGCTTATCTCCAATCCCACCTTCCGATTTTCCACTATTTTCCTCAATGCTATTCTCGATCTTATAAGCTCTCTCTAAGACTGTCTGATAATTGGTGAAGCTATCAATCACTAATTCCTTCCTAAACTCAATCCTCAAACCTTTTATAAACCTATGAACTCTTTTCGCTTCATACGATACCAAATGAGGGCAACTTCTAGCTAATTCCTCAAACCTGATTACATACTGATTCACCGTCATGATCCCTTGTTCTAGCCCTAAGAATTCGATCTCCTTCTTGTCCCTTGTAACCATCGAAATGAAATAATCCTCGAACTGTTTGGTGAAATTATCCCAAGTCTGGGGCGTATGATCCCGCCCCCAATTTCCTTTCAAAATCTGCCACCACTGATCAGCTGGACCTTCAAGTTTGAAAACGGCATACCTAACTTTCTCTTCGTTGGGACTTCCTATAACCTCAAAAATCCTATTCATTTCTGCTAACCATTTTTCTGCCTTTAACGGATTCGGATCTCCGTTAAAGCTCGGTGGGTTCATCTTCACAAATCTTTCCAATCCATCACTTTGACATCTCTCTGGTTGATTCGGAACTGATCCTCTAGTCTCCATACCTTGTACAAACATCCTGAATAATTTCATAATCTCTTCATTCTGAATTCCACCTATACTCATATCTCCTTCATTTTCTAGAACCTTTCGCTGGTCATCCTCGCTTCCGGCCATTAGAACGAACTCCTGCATTAAACACTCGGCGTCAATTTCCACACATTCCCCCTTAGTTTAGACATCTACCCTTGACCTCTAAACTAAGCTCTGATACCAACTGTGAGCACCCCAACCCGGGACCTAACGCGTGTCCCGAGTTTGAGAAGCTCAAACTAAGAAAACCCATCTTAGATTTTTAAAACTTTTATTTGCCTTTAAAAGAAAACCACTTTTCAAACTTCCAAATTAAAATCAATTGATAATATCTCCACTAGGAGGAAATCCGACCACCACTTTTAATAAACCATAATCTGATCAATTACATTGAAAACCCAAATTAACATTGTTTAACAAAAGAGTTTTCCATACGAATTTCAAAAGAGGAATACTTAATAAATACTCCTAATATCCAACTCCTATGCTTAACCTGACAAGTCCCCAAATGCAAAGTCCAAACTCTTATCCCCGGCCTCACTGGTTCAAGTCACCTGTCTCAGCACGATCTAAAACAGTAAAGGGAGAGGGGTGAGAATAAATCTCAGCAAGCTATTATGAATGCAGCAATATGCCAAGTAAGATGCAACACATAGCATGGTAGCACATAACACATTATGAAAGCGGTAAACACCTTACGTTACCTCATTTTACCTTTTCCCGTCTGAACAATAAGTCGTACAACGTGGGAGTAAAACTCCACTCTTTGGTGAATTGCCCCCATGCACATTCACCGCTTATAGGTCTCATACCCCAGAGATCCATATAAGAAAATAGGATACTTATATGACCCTTATTCAGAGTATCATATAATATCATCGCTACTGTAAAGCCGTTGGCTTCATACAGAGCATTCCACCGGTAAACCAAATCGCAGCAGTATGTAAAGGCTCCTTATTACTCAATACAGTAGCTTGCATGGCCCCACTCTGTGGCCACGAGGGGGACGGTCCTGTATAATGAACCTTCAATCACTTATAGAACAAATCAATAATTGATTGAATTCCATTATACCCCCGAATATCAACATGTTCAAGCACATAATAGATACTTGAAATAATCCACAAAAGGGATAATCATATAACAACATGGTAAAATATACTCATGTTACATCCATACTATAGTGCAACAGTTCATGTAATACACTATGCATAATACCATTAACGAATATAAATTCAAGTAAGGTATCCATATAACCACATAACCCACACCAGGATACAATATAGTTATATACCAATTAATCCACACCGGGATGCAATATAATCATATACCAATCAATCCACACCGGGATGCAATATAACAACTTGCCAAATAATTCATACTTAGGATATTAAGGTATCCACCAAACTCAATAATTCAACAAATTGGGATAATAATGCCACAAGGCGATACATGCTCATCTTCAATTAACGAAATAGTTAAACCTATGGTTTCTACTCTATTTCTAACTAATCACCAAGGATAGGGTAAGTAAGGCCACTATGTATTACAAACCATTCTTACATAGTCATTATACAACCTCGAATAAACTTAATAAAGGTTCACGATCTATTTCCCAAGTTGAACTACTTTTCGAACCATATTTAACTACTCCCACAATTCCATTTTGACCAAATAAGAAGTCATGGCCAAGCCAAGGTATCCTACTCTAACTTAGGTTAAAGAGGATCAATTCGTATCCGGGTTGATTAGGTTCTACTAATTCATAATGGTTATTAATCATTCCCCGAGGTTCTTGGTGGAATCAGTAAGAAAGAAAATCGGAGAGATTTCTGGTGACATGGGCGACCGCCCATGTCACTTGGGCGACCGCCCAAGTGAAATTAAAAGGGTAACAAATTGCTGTAAGCATGGGCGACCGCACAAGACATCTTGGGCGACCGCCCAAGGTGGATTTCAAAGGAAGCCCTAGTTCTGCTGGCATGGGCGGCCGCTCAACCAACATGGGCGACCGCCCAAGTCACTTTTCAGCCTTACCCAGATTTCCAACCCACTTTTGCCTATGTTCTTTTCCTTTTATCAATCTTTCTCATCTTAAGTGCTCAAGAAGGAAATCCCAAATGTTTACTACATCATTCTAAATCATTACAACCCAATTTAACCTAACCTAAACCTAGGTCATTTGACACTTGATTTTCCATTAATTCCACTACCACATTTCAAGATTTACCCTCTAAGTTCAACTCAACCCAATTTCTTATACTCTTACTCAACTCTTATGAACAACAATATCTTTCCAAACATTATTCATTTCCTCATCTCTAAGAAGGTTTTCCAAAGCATCAAATAATCATTTTAATCACAATACAACACCAAATAGTTCATGAATCATTAAATAGAAGTGAAGATTATGATAACCCCATTCAAGTCATTAACCTCTTACTCTCATTATACCTTCATTCCTTCAACTTAAACCCTCCATTTCATACCAAAAATCAATTCATCCTTAATTAACCCATTTTACTCAAATAACTTTAATTAAAAATACAACATCCTTTTTATTTTCACAAAAACATTCATTATCACAAAAATGTGCAATAATTAGAAAGAAGTCATAATAACTTACCAAAATTGATTTGAACAAAATCTCTATCTTCCGGGCTTGATGCGCTCCCCTCGCCGCCACGATCAAGAATATGTAAACGGATTGTAAAATGGAAGGGAGTTGGATTTACTATGATTTTTTAGAAGTAAAAGGAGGGAGGTTTCCATGGATATTATTTTGGAAGAAGAAGAGTAAGAAGAATGAAGAAGAAGGGATGGGGAGGTTAGGAAGGAGGTGATGGGAGGAGTATAGGGATTTGACTAAAAGGGGGAAATTTGACACTTGGGGAGGTTAGGATGAAGGAGGCAAATTGCCCCCCCCCCCCCAAGCCAAATTAATTGAAAGGCTTCCCATTTTCTACACAAAGAAAACTACCCACTTTTTATTTATTTTACTCATTTCTATTATTATACTTCTTCCAAGATGTTTTATTTAATTTCCCAATCATCTCATCCTATTATAAGAAATCAAGGATATAAAATAAACACATAATATTAAAAATAATATTAAAAGCATATAATATAATATTTAAAATTAGTGCCTAGGGTTGGGGTCGTTACAGTGTAGATAGGCTTCAATCAACAAACGTTCAGGTATACTCTTAATTAGTAATTCCCTGTATAGATTCGTAAAATCTAGGGAGAAACGCGTTTCTCCATAAGTTATGGAAAAACGGGTTACGGGTATCCAGAACCTTTTGAAAGGATATCCAGAAACTTTTTGTATTGGCCATGACCTTGTCCCATGGTTACTTCGGATATCAGTCTCAAAGGTTACGGATATCCGTAACCCTTTGAAAGGATATCCGAAGCTTATGAAAGTGATATCCGAAACCTTCAAAATGATATCCGAAAACTTTCAAAATATTTATGGATATTCATTTGATGGTTTCGGATATACATTTAAAGGTTTACGGATATCCGTAAACCTTCAATAAGCAATTTACGGTCTTGGCCTTGGATTTGGCTTCAAATCTATTTTTTACGGATATTCGCCCAAAGGCTTACGGATATCCGTTCCAAAGCTTCTGGATATCCGTAACCCTTTTAGACCGATATCCGTAATTTTTCTTCTGGTTATCAAACGTTTAGCTTCTGGCTATTAAAAACGCGTTTCTCCATAGTTATGGAGAAACGCGTTTTTCAGCAGACCTACTCGTATAGATTTAGCCATGACGGCTTATTGATTAAAAGATACTCCGTATGTTATTTTTTCTGAATTACACCCCACCTAAATTTATGGGACTCATTGAACTTGGAAAATAATTAAACCTCCCCCCCTAAAAAAATAAGCCTAACTCATATAATATAATATTAATCAAATAAAACTCTACATATCAATATAATTCCTAAATCTACTTCCAAATACTAAAATATTACCCATCTAAATATAAATCAAAAATTAAAACAAAATGAACATAATAAAAAATTACACTAAAATATTTTACCCAAATTTGATCTGAATTACCGTAACGCGTGAAAATAATTCGTCATCTAGTTCATATGTCGTAGGCTTGAAGACGACCGTTTCAATTAAAAAGATATTTCTAATATACTAGACTTATTTTTAGCACTTTTGGCTTCTAAGTGAATTATTTGCAACATTTGCCGATAGAGATAATTGCTAAATAAACCTTGTGCGAGTTTACGCATTGCAAATTGAACCTTATACATCTTATCATGGCGAAAAACACTTTGTACTAAATTTTGTTGCAATTTGAACAATACATTATTCATTAAAAAATTCCCCAACAACAACAACAACAACAACTAAAGAAGCAAAAATAACAACATCATCATCAACAACAACAGCCACAGCCACATGAGCAAAACTAATAGCAGATATCCGCAACCTGATTGAATCCTTCAATGAAGGAAACTGACGAGGAGGGCCCAAACGAAACTCAGAATCTGAATCACCCATTATCATAGATACTGACCAAAGACAAGCATCTTCTCTCCACCAGATTTAAGATCTTGGCCTTCACTACTTCTCACTACAAGAAAATGAGGATTTAGCTACAAATTTTTTAGCTACCAATATTTTGTAGTTCAAAGATTTACATTAACAATGAATTTGAAAGAAATGGAGCAGATGTGATGTCTTCACACTTTCAGAATCATTTATTCGTAGACAATTCTCTTTGTTTTTACGACAATATTAGTTTTGTAGCCAAATGCTAGACTAAGAAAACAAAACAAAAATATTTGTCGTTAGAATGAATTGTTAAAATTTTAGTATAGCCAAATTTTTTGGCACACTTCATTTCCTGCGCGAGTTAAAAAGTAAATAAGATTTGGCTACAAAAATATAAATCATTTACTATGAAATTATTGGATAGCCAAAATCACCCTTAAAAACACCCCTGACATTATGCTAAAATCACCCCTAAAATTTGAGTACATTCCATAATGCAGAGTATATTACAATTTATTTAATGAATATGTGGGGTTAGCTTAACAAATATATGAGGTGCCATTATCATCCCTCCTCAAGATAAAACCTATTCCTTCCCTAACCAATTCGATTAAACTCATGTCGACCTTTTTAACTGCGACCATTGAGAGAGAAGTAACTGCAGCCATTGAGAGAGAGAAGTAACTGCGGCATTGAGACAAGACGATCCGGACGGCTTGAAACGCAAGACATCAGCAGCAACCGGCCACAACCCTCGGCCTTCGTTGTTCATCGCTCACCAATCTAATCAACAACAACCCTAATTCCCATGTACGCTCTCAATCGCTAGTTTCTATATGGAAGAACTATCTTCCCTCGTTTGTTTATTGGCTTCTCTGAGCGATATTATTTCACCCGTGTATTCCCCAAGATAATCATTTTTATCAACAGGGTTCTACAACCATACAGTTTTCAACTTTCAAATTCAATCAACAAATCTATCACAAACATACATACTTGAAATTTGTTGATTTTCTGTACATATTACTATCATTTTCAATTTAATTGTACCTTTAGAAATGCTCCCCAGCCAGCTACATCAGATTTGCCCAAAAGGATCTGAAAGGAAGAGAAATTGGTATAACTTATGTTTATCAAAGCTAAAAAAAGTAAATAAAGAGAAATATCTCTTGAATCAAGTAGAGAAAAAATTTCAAGAAAGACAAGCCAGATTTGCTCACTCTTTGCTGCTGTCTCAAAAGGAGCCTCATGTTACCACATTGATCATCACCTCGTCTGGGAGGTTCACCTAATGAACCATCCCCACAACTACAAAAGGAATAAAAACATAAGGAATTTATAGTGACTGGGTCCTGGATTGCAGTTCAAAAGTACCTAAGATCTAGCAGCCAACATAGGCTAAGAGTTCAAAAAAATATCTCTTGAATCATGTATTGCATTGACATTTTCCAGTTTGCTGTTTTATCTGTCTTTTAACTTGAGCCTAATCTATAGAAAGGAAAATGGCAAAAGAAGGAAAACTGTACAAATGCCGTTCGAATAGTGCTTTATTGTTCTATTTATGATATCACGATACTTTGTTTTGTTAACTTCGTGGCATTTCATTTTCTTATTTTATCTGCTTTATATGATGATATGATGCAGTTGTCTGCGGTATTTATAGTCTGATGGTAATAACCTCCTGCTGAATGTTAAAAGAGTGTCCAACTCAACTTTTTATCATCAATATCTCCCTTGCAGCCAACTGCAAAAAATGTTGTCCCCTCAAATTTCTCTCTCCCTTCCAATTTCTCTCTCTATTGCGTTAATCAATCGATTCATTCGTCTAATATCTATCTATGTTTGATTGATTATGATTAGGTTAAATTAAGGTGAAATTGAATCGAAAAGATGTCGTTGAGGCCGGGGGAGAATAACATGGTGGACATCCGGAAGAAGAAGCGTGAGGAGAATTTGATCAAGAGGCGTCAAGTGTTACCGTCACCGTACTTTCTTGCTTCAATCCGAGTTTCCACCGTCGAGAAGAAGTATGTATATCAATCTATTTGTTTATATAAATTGCACCTTCATCAGAGCTTGTCTCGAACTTCCTTGCTAACTTCCTCAACTCCGTGACTTCTCTTTGTTTCTCATGGCTGAGATTAAGAAAGACAGAGAAGTCGACGAGACCTGGAAATCAGGTTCCTAAAATCTGAGAAGGAAACAGACGAGGAGGGCCCAAATGGATACACGGATTTCAATGAGAGGGTGGAGTCGTTGATGAGAATGCTGGTGAGGGTGGGATTGTGTGATAATCCATGTATCAATAGAGCTGCTCCTCAAGAGGATATTGGGGAACCTTTCAATATTTTGAATAGAAACAATCTTAATTGGGAGGATCATGAGAAAAAAAAGTGGATTATCAGGTTATATCATCTTCGATGTAGTTCATTGGATATTAGTAAGTTAGATAAATGAGTTAAAATTTGGACAAGGGAAGCCTAGCTTGGTAATTCATCTGGATGAGTATTTTGTTTCATTGATTATTTAGCATCAACTTTTAATATTTTTTTGTCCAACAAGGAGTACATTCCAGTTAACATAATTCAAAGTTTATTTGCTTCAATTACATATGTTTTTCATCTTTTGTCACTGCATGGAAAGATTAATCTAAAAATTTAATTGATGAACACATGTTTTTAGAGCAAACAACACCCAAAACGACATGATTAACCTATTTAAACATTCAAAAGCTACACCTTGATATGACCATAATAGCTAGTTCATTTTGGATATGCATGGTGAAGTCTAATATTTTTATACTATATTATTTCATTTAGAAGCAAATACTTTCGTTTATTAAGGGAGTAACATAGTGCTTTGACCACTATATTCCCTTAACGCATGAAAATCATAGATATTTCAGCTAATACTTTAAAAATGTGAAATGGATTTCGCTAGATTTTGGTTGCATCGTATCATAAAAAATAAATCAAGGTTCAGTGGGTATATCATAAAAGAGAATTAATTCTAGCAAGAGAAAGCCTTACCAAACAATGAAATGGAATGAACAACGATCCGCATTTCTCAGGAGAATCACCATTCTCCATCATGCCATAAAGTAACAGACTCTGTTGATAACATAAAAGAAGCAAATGTCATTTTTCAAAATTCTTGGCATTAAATTTCGAAACATTTAGTCTAACGATAATAAAATGAATAACACTTTTTTTGGGTAAAAAAACGTTTAGGGACATTTGTTTTTGCAAAAAATAAAAATAAAAATCATTTTGGGTCAATTTTATTTTTGAAATTGGACATTCATTAGGGACAAGGGACAGAGGGAGTAGAAAATTTTCAGATATGGATAAAAACGTCACTCAGCCATTGGTACAAGATTATAGCTCAAATGAATGATGGTAAATACAGAAAACAGAAAATCTCTTCATCTATGTCTGAAAAAACACCTTTATTCACAAAATCAAATACATTCTCCGTTTGTTTATCGGACTATTTCAATCGTGGGCATACAGGAAAATCGGCACAAGAATGGAAAATCGTGGACTAAAATGAAAACCCATAGATCAGATTGAAACTGCAAAAACCTATAGGAAACAATAGAAATGTAAAAAACCTATTTTTAATCATGGATAGAAATGAAAATCAAAATAAAAAAGGAAATAAGAAGAAGCTACAATTATTGAGAAAAATCACTTACTTGGAAACCATCAGGAAATGTTTCTGACTCGCGGCTGCCACAAAACTAGGGTCGGCGTTGAAGGGTTTATAATAGGGTATTTATAGCCAGAAAGGATGCCAATTTGAGTAATTTTAAGCATAACCCTAGATATTTAGCGGCAGCCTTAGATAACTTTTATCTTTGAGATAAAATCTTGGAATAATTCCCCTATGGACCCCCAAAACATAGAAAATACTTAAAAAGGAAATGTTATTCCTATTTTTCCTGTCGTGACCATATGGGGGAATATATATATTCCTCCAAGGTCCCACATTTATTAATATAAAATGTAAATTCCCAAACTACCCTTCTCCCATCGAAACAAAAACACACAAACCATTCCCTAATCTTCATTTGAACCCTCTCTTTCTCCCTCTCTACGATTCTCCCCCCTTATTTCACTCCCAGTGACCCCATTCTACCGCCAGCCTGAACCCTTTTAATAGCACAGGTCACTAAACACCTTTACAAATCCGATTCTCCAGGTCGTCTCCTACAACAACATATGGCACAATGTTGAGCACGTCAAAGCACTAATTGTTGAGATACAAAAAGATCCGTGAATATCCTTCTGTATATATCCTATTAATTGTAATTATTCTAGTAGTAATCTTCTCATTAACTGTAATTATCATTGGAATATTTTCCTTAGAAGTAGGTAATCTTTTCATTAATTGTGTATCAAGAATGCCTGTATATAAACCTCTGTAAGCAATGAAAAACATACGAGTTCTCTTTACAAATTATTGTCTTTCAATATGGTATACTAGAGCTTATCGATCCATCCCTCTCTTCCTCTTTTTTTCCAGGCCACACCACCCAATCCTATTCTCTCGGCCTTTTCCACCCAACTCTACCATGGCCGCACCTGCATCTACAATTCCCAATTATGCAGAACCCACCACTCCTCTCATATTGGTGAACCTCTCACATTGCATAAAACTCACTCCTCTTACCTATCTTTCTTGGGCATCCCAACTACAATCTCTTCTTTTTGGTCTTGACTTACTCAAGTTCATTGACGGTACCCACCCCCAACCTCCGGCCAAACTCACTACCAACGACCAAGAATCCAATAATCCTGCTCATATCACTTGGAATCGCCAAGATCGTCTTCTCTTAGGTTCCCTCCTAGGCACCTTAGACACAACAATAGCCCCTCTCGTCCTCCAAGCCAAAACCTCTAAAGAGGCTTGGGACATCCTTAAAACCACTTATGCTAATCCCTCCCGTGGCCACATTCTACAAGTAAAAGACAACCTAGACTCCCTCACCAAATCTGATCTTACCATTACGGAATACATGCACTCCGTAAAATCCTACACCGACAAGTTGGCAATCCTTGGAAAACCCATGGACCCGGAGGACATCATTTCCAAAACCCTCAAGGGTCTCGATTATGAGACTTACAAACCGGTTATTGACTCGGTGAGAGCTCGTGACACAACCATTTCCTTCGAATCCCTCCATGAGAAACTGATTAACCATGAACTCACTTTAAAACAACACCCACTGCCCCTATCTCTTCCTGCCTCGGCCTTACTCGCCCAAAACCGTACCTCCACCCCTAACCCCAGTTTTCGTCAAACCCGCAACTACTCTTCTCCGCCACTACTTCCCACACCCACCCATCAAAACCCTACCTCCTCTAACCCATTCAAAGGCAAGTGCCAATATTGTCGCTTCACTGGCCATGTAATTTCTCAATGCCGCAAGTTTAAGCGAGACTACCCAAGTGTTACCTTCCCTCCTCAAACCAATACAACTCGGCCCAACCATACCAACCCCTCCCACACTCCACAAGTCCATACTGCAACCGCACCCACTCCATCCCCTCCTAAATCATGGCTTCTAGACAGCGGTGCAACTCATCACATCACTAATGATCTCTCCAATCTTTCTCTCCACAACCCCTACAATGGTAGTGACGATGTCATTATCGGTGATGGTTCATCTCTTCCAATTTCAGATATAGGTTCTTTCACTATCTCTTCTTCTCGCTCCACTTTAAAATTCTCTAACGTTCTTCATGTCCCTCTTATCTCTCGCAACATTATCTCTGTCTCTCAATTTTGTAAGGATAACAATGCCTTTGCTGAACTTTCTTCTTCTTCTTTTCTTATTAAGGATCTCACAACCAAACAAGTCCTTCTCCATGGAACATGTGAACGTGGAGTCTATCTATGGCACCCTTCCTCCCCTCGAGCACTTCTAGGAGTCTCCGAGTCTCTCCATTCTTGGCATCATCGACTAGGACATCCATCTCCTCCTATCATTTCCTTCTTACGAAAGCAATTTTCTTTATCTATTCCGTCTTGTTAACTTAACAATTGTAATGCTTGCGACATTAATAAAAGTCATAAATTGCCCTTCTCTTCTTCGTCGTTATTTTCTCATTCTCCTCTCGAACTTGTCTTTTCTGATGTTTGGACTTCTCCTGTCTACTCTCATGACAAATTTAAATATTATGTTATTTTTGTTGATCATCACACCAAGTATACTTGGTTTTACCCCTTGAAGCAAAAATCTGATACTTTTGCCACTTTCTCTCGGTTCAAAGCACTTGTCGAAAAATATTTCAACAAACCCATTATTCAACTTTTCTCTGACAATGGTGGGGAATATCTTAAATTAACCCCCTCTCTCTCTAAGGATGGAATCACTCATCTCACATCCCCTCCCCACACCCCTGAACACAATGGCTATGCCGAACGAAGACATCGTCACATTGTCGAAACGGGCCTTGCCCTTCTATCTCATGCTAATCTCCCCCTCACAATGTGGACTCATGCCTTCACCACCGCTACATATCTCATAAACCGTCTCCCCACCTCAACACTTGAAAATGACTCCCCTTATTTACGTCTTTTTCATACACCACCTAACTACACTAAACTCCGGAGTTTTGGCTGCCTTTGTTACCCCTGGCTCCGTCCTTACTCTCCTCATAAATTGGCACCTCGCTCTATCCCATGCATCTTTGTAGGGTACTCTCCAACCCAAAGCGCGTACCACTGTCTTGACCCAAAAACATATCGACTTTACACTTCCCGCCATGTCAAATTTGTTGAGAACTCCTTCCCCTACAAACAGTTATCCAAACCAGCCGAGCCATCACCTCTCGTGACTCCATCAGAATGGTGCACCTTCTCCATTCCATTACTCATTCCTCCCACCCAACCAAATCTACAACCACTGCCAATGCCTGCCTCTCCTCACTCTCTCCCCATTACTCCTACTACATCACCATCTCCTGACATCCCCGCTTCCGCTGCCTCCCTAACCACACCACCCTCCCCACCCTCCCCCAATCCTGCCAACAGCCCACTGCCAAACCCCACTTCCTCGGCCAACACCCAAACACCTCTCCAGTTCCAGCAATCAGCCTCCAGTTCGGCACCACCTTCCCCACCCCCACTGCCTCCTGCTCGTACTATTGTCACCCGTCTCACCAACAACATTACAAAACCCAACCCTAAGTATGCTAACCTAACAGCTCTCTCCTCACCCACCACTCTGCCCACTACAGTCAAACAAGCAATTGCCACCCCTCATTGGCTTGCCGCTATGAAAGAAGAGTATGATGCCCTCACCCGAAACCAAACTTGGTCCCTTGTTCCTTCTCACTCTGCTCCTAATATTGTTGGTTGCAAATGGGTCTTCCGAATCAAGTACAACCCCGACAACTCGATTCAAAAATACAAAGCTCGCCTTGTGGCGAAAGGTTTTCACCAAAGACCCGGTGTTGACTTCTCTGACACTTTCAGTCCTGTTGTCAAACCGGTTACTGTCCGTCTCCTTCTCTCTCTTGCTATAAGTCACGGTTGGTCCCTTTGCCAACTAGACATAAACAATGCCTTCCTTCAAGGCACACTTCATGAAGTTGTTTTTATGTCTCAACCACCAGGATTCACTGATCCCTCTTATCCATCCCATGTTTGCCGTCTTCGAAAGGCTATCTATGGCCTTAAATAGGCACCTCGAGCATGGTACACAGAACTCGAAAACCACATTCTTTCCTCGGGTTTTAAAACCTCTCTTGCCGACCCCTCTCTTTTTATTTCCTCTCACTCATCTTCCAAAATTTATCTCCTCGTCTACGTCGATGATATCATCGTCACTTTTCCTTCACCTTCTACTCTAAATCATTTCATCTCCAATCTTTCTACCCGCTTCTCGCTAAAGGATCTTGGCCCATTATCCTATTTTCTTGGCATCGAGGTTACACCCAATGCCAAAGGAATTATTCTCACACAAACTAAATATGCTCATGACCTTCTCGCTCGGCATGACATGCTTGGCTGTAAGCCTTCACCCACACCAATGGCTACACAACCTAATCTTGCTCACCAGCCGCTTACACCTATTTGTAACCCCACCGCATATCGGTCCATTGTTGGAGGTCTTCAATACCTCTCTATCACTCGTCCAGATATTGCCTTTTCTGTCAACAAGTTAGCCCAATTCATGCAACATCCTCAGTCCACTCACTGGGTCTCTCTGAAGCGACTGCTTCGCTATTTACATGGCTCTCTCCAGCTGGGCATACAGCTGTACCGAGACACACCTATGTCTCTTCATGCCTTTTGTGATGCCGATTGGGCAGGTGACAAGGAAGACTACATTTCCACAACTGGGTTCTTGGTTTATCTTGGTAAAAATCCGATCGCTTGGTCCTCTCGAAAACAACGAGCCCTTGCTCGCTCGTCCACCGAAGCCGAGTTTCGGGTTGTTGCTGATACCACTGCCGAAGTTATTTGGGTAAAGAATGTACTTTCCGAACTTGGCATCTCTTCTTCTCTACCTCCGGCAATCTACTGCGATAATCTTGGTGCAACTCATTATTCAGCTAATCCAGTTTTTCACTCTCGCATGAAGCACCTTGCTCTAGCATTTCACTTTGTTCGCGAACAAGTTCAAAATGGTGCTCTCCATGTCCAACACATATCTGGTTCGGACCAACTCGCTGATGTCTTAACTAAGCCACATCCTCGAGCACGGTTCGCTTCGTTACTCTCCAAGATTGGCCTTTCCCACGGAACGTCCATCTTGCGGGGGCCTGTTGAGATACAAAAAGATCCGTGAATATCCTTCTGTATATATCCTATTAATTGTAATTATTCTAGTAGTAATCTTCTCATTAACTGTAATTTTCATTGGAATATTTTCCTTAGAAGTAGGTAATCTTTTCATTAATTGTGTATCAAGAATGCCTGTATATAAACCTCTGTAAGCAATGAAAAACATACGAGTTCTCTTTACAAATTATTGTCTTTCAATACTAATCACGTGCCTCTCCTAACGCTACATACTCTAAGCATATTTTTGAGCTTCAGTCTTCTTTCCATCTTCATTATATACTGCTTAATACATACATTGTGAAAAGGAGATTATGTTATAACATATCTATTTAGAAGACATAAAATAAATCAATCACACAACATAACGATATCGTGGTTCACCAACTTGGCTTTCATAAAAAGAATCCACCCTAAAGATCATCAGGGAGAAATTGAATGTAATTAACCTAAAGGTGGAAAGAACTACACTAAATAACATGAGAAAGAAGTATATATGTCATTAACCTAAAAATAGTAAGATAGATAATCAACCAGCTGATGGTTCTAGTGGTTAAGAATTTCTTGTGAGAAGCTCCTCATCAAAGGATAAAAGTTACATCAAACATTTATCCATTAAGCCAAGTTTTGACTCCGACTTGAAAGATCACAGACAGATTAAAAAAAAATAAAATTGAGCACATTATAAGTTCAAATAGAGTAAAATCCACTTACTGAGCAAGAATTTGATCAAGAAATAGTAGTAGAAAAAATCAAACACAGATTCAAAAAAAAAATAAAAATTACAAACCATACAATTACTCATTGGATCCATTAATCAAAACTCCAATAAAAACTAATCTGAAATTGCAGAAACAAGAGAAAATTTGAATTTGATACCTTTTTCGGTGAGGGAAGAGAGAGGGAGAATTTCAGATTGAACGGAGACGGCGACAGTAACACGTCGTTGAGGCGGTGGCGGAGGAGTTGAGAGGGACGGCGGTTGGGCGACGGCGATGAGGCGACGACGGTGAGGCGACGGCGATGAGGAGACGGCGGAAAACGGTGATGGAAGAAGAGAGAGCTTCGACGGTCGCGGGAAGTGAGAGAAAGCGGGAAGAGAGAGAGAGATATATTAGAGACTGTAATGATTTTAGGGCGTAAAATGGGTATTTATATTTTTCCTCAGCGACGGAATATTCCGCCGCTGAGAATCCGCCACTGGTAACTACGTTCACGTGGATCGATGACGTGGCATGTACCACCGACGGAAATTTGCTCCGCTGGTTTAATTAACCTCAGCGACGGTGTTGGGTATGCATGTTTTAACCCTCCTATTTTTGTATTAGATTTGATTGATACCATAACCTCCTGTCTATTTTAAGGACTTTAGGACCTTATGTAATGAAGCTTAGACTTCAATTTTTTAGTTAAGTCCATTTTATAGATTAGGTTAATTTTAGGCTTGAAGATTGGCACAAGACTCATTGGAATTGAGAGTTGCAGTTCTGAAGTTTCAAACCACCCTGGCAAAACCGCCCTTAGCATTTGCCTGGTAAAATCCTTTGTTTGAAACTACCCTTGAACTACTCAAGTGCAACCGCCCTATGATGAACCGCACCTTGCAGCTCATCATCAACTGCACTTTGCAACCTCACTGGAGTTACCAACCGCACTTGTCAAACCGCCTACTCCAGAACCGCCCCAATGATTGAGACTTGAAGTGAACCACCATTTGTCATTATAATCCACATCAGCAATATCCAATGTCAACCACCTTATCTTGTCACGTGATTCATTGTCAGAGAAGATCTGCAAGGATCTTGAAAAGGTGACAGGTGTCCAAACCTCTTTGCTTGCAGCTGGAGCATTATCAGCTTTATCTGCAACTACTGAACCAAAGGACAAAAGTGGTTGCTGTGGACCAATTAGAAAGCATCAAGTACTGTCCTTCAACAGCTGTGTCCAACGGCTACATTTTAGATGCTTGGGTATAAATACCCCTAATCTTCACCATTTGAAGATTGCTTGAAAAATTGAGAAAGTGTTGTGTTCATACGAAGTTGAAGCTTTGCCCAGAAATTCTAAGTCCTTTGAATCTTCATCTTCAACCTTCAAGAAATATTCCCCAGCCCAAAAATCAAGCCTTAACACATTCAAGAATCATTGAGCTCTACATCTCACAGATTTAAAGAGCCTTGATCTTGTTCTCACACACACACCTCATTTGTTTTAATCAAATAGATTAAACACTTGAGATACACTGGTTATAGTTTTGGATTTGTTCTTCATAGCAAAGATTTTATTGTACTTTGTAATCTCACAATACTTAATATAAAATCTCTCTTAGAAATCCAAGACTAACCATCTTGGTAGTGGACGTAGATCGTTTATCGATTGAACCACTCCAAATAGCGTGTTCTTACTTTCTGCATTTATATTTCTTGTGCTTACTAATTATTTATCTTTGTCTCTGTTTGATCTTTATTTAGTTATCCATTATTGTGAAATAGTGTTTGGAGTTAACAGTGTCAAAACCTCACTTGTTTGTAAACCGCACATACCAACTACTTTATTAAAACCGCTTTACAAACCTCCTCTATCAAAACCGCTTTGTAACTCTAAATATTCCGCTGTGCATTTTACATCTTCACTTGCTGTTTCTTATTCACTGCAAGAGGTTTTGTAAGCAAGAGGTTTAATTTTTATCAGAGGGCGAAAAATTTGTAACAGCTATTCACCCCCCCTCTAGCTGTATTTTCACCCTTGTTGCCACCTTTGGGACCAACAAGTGGTATCAGAGCTAACACATTTTAAAACCACTGTTTTTCAAGCTTAATAGCTTGTGTGCCGATTCAATATGGCAACCTCAAAGACAATGACTACTGTTAACTATTCACACATTCCAATGTTGGACGAAGACCACTTTGACAGCTGGAAGTGCCGAATGCTTATTCATTTGGAAACTATAGATGAAATGCTGGTGGAGTGCGTGATCAATGGCCCGTTAGTTCCAATGAAGGCCAACACAGATGCAACCACCAGTGCAACAATTCCAGAGGTCAAAAAGCCAAAAGAAGAGTGGTCGGATGAAGAGAAGAGATTAGTTGCCTTGGACAGCAAGGCGAGGTTCATCATTTCTGGAACCCTCCCCGTATCAACTTCAACAGAAAATCCAACGAAACCTTGCGTCAAACCTACGATCGCTATGTTGAGGTAGTTAATGCTTGTAGATCTCTTGGTAAAACTTTAACCGATAAGGAAATCAATATGACTTTCCTATCTGCTTTAGGTTCTAGATGGGTAAATAAGGCTACCTCTCTAGAAGACTCCAAAGTATTGGGTACTTGGTCGTTAAGTAACTTGTATGCCAATCTTAGAGTCTATGAACTTAAATTAAATCATATTGAAGAGATAGAAGGGAAAACCAAATTGCTTTCTATGTCTGTAGTGGAACATGAAGAGAAACCATCCACATCCAATCAAACCACTGATCCTTCCATATCAACCTCATCACTCATCGAGATGGATGATGATGATTTTGCCATGTTTGTGAAAAGATTCCAAAAATTTAGAAAATCTTCAAAACCTCTCACAAAATCATTTTCAAAAGGCAAACCTCCTGCAACATTTTCTAGGGCCGCAGATACAAAGAAGAAGAGTGACTTGGTTTGCTACAACCGTAGGAAACCCGGCCACTTTGCTTCCGAGTGTCCACAGCCTAAATATGAATACATGAAAAGAAAACTTTTCCTTCAAATTTTCTCATCGTAAGGGAATGGTTGCCGAGGAGGAAGAGAATTCCAAGGAATTAGCAACTTGGATTGAAACAGATTCTCGAGGATGGAAGTGACGGTGAAACCGAAGAGGTTAACCTCTCGCTTAATTGCGAAGCTTCGATGACTCATTCTGAATCATTTGAGTTGCACGATATGGAGGAAAAGGAGGTTTTTGCAAAACTTCCAAATTATAAATTGGATGATGATATTAAACTTACCCCTAGCATAAAGATAGGAAATTGTTCGTATTCACGTCCCATTTTCTCATCTAAAACCGCTCCACCTTCAAAAGCTATTCCAAAGAAAATTTTGAAAAAGGCGGTGGACGAGGTTTCTCCCATGGAACATGAAAGGATGTTCAAGGAAGCTGAAATGGTGATCCATCAATTCTCTAATCTTAAGAAAGCCTTAAGCTTAGCTCATGATGAACTTAATCGTACAAGATGGAGAAAACCGTGATGAGGTCTCGAAATTTCAAATCTTAAGGACCAAATCAGAAGTATGTCTCCTCTTCGATCGTAACCGCATCCTTGAAACTAAGGTTGTTGCACTTCAACTCGAATGATGACTTGGTAACCCAAATCAACGATCTCCAAAAGATTATTGATTCGTGGCTCAAGTCTCAATCCACCAAGGATAAAATCATGGACTTCCAAGTTCCTCCCGGAATTAAGGAAGGCCTAGGTTTTGGATCTCGAGGAAGAGGAGAAGTGTGCATCCTCGAGTGAAAAGGATGAGGAAATTTTAGAACTAACTAAAGAAATTCCTAAGGGGAAGCATGCTAAAGGAAAGGGTAAAGGACGACAAATAAATTATGTCTACCCTAAAGGAAAGCAATATGGAAAGAATTCTGTGTTGAAACCTAAGGATTCTGTGGAGGCAGCTGAAGAGGAAATGGCTTATGGAATTGGTCGCATACCTGCTCCAACCGCTCCCGGTGGAAAAGGTGGTGCCGCTAACTCTGTGTCTCGACCGCGCATCTTCTTCGACCGCTCCTCCTGCCTTCAAAAGCAGGAATAGCGTTCCCAGAAAATACGTGGTCAAACCAAAGCCTGTTCCCTTTATCTCAGCTGGACTCTTAGCTGGAATCGCTCCTCCCAAAGCGCTTCCTTGTCCCAAACCGCATGCAACTCCTAAGAAGAGTAAGGAGTTAGTAAAACCTCATGAAGCTTGTAGCTATTATAAATGTTCTGTGTGTGATGGTTTAGGTCACAAGGTTGCAGTAATGCCTTTTACGGTTCACATCCAATGCCAGGAAGAGTAAACCTCCTTCTGTCAAGCAGGTGTGGGTCGTAAAGGGTTGCTAACTTCAGGACCCAAGGAATAAAGGTGGACCTCGTTCTTAATGTTTACATTTCAGGTCCTCTGCTTCATGGCTGGTCACTCCAAGGATAATGAATGGTATCTTGACAAAGGGTCGCTCAAGACATATGACTGGAGATAGATCATTACTTGAAGATGTCGTTGAAGCAAGTGGTCCGTCTGTAACCTTTGGTGACAACAACAAAGGAAAGACCATAGGATATGGTGTTATAAGGAGAGGAAATCTAACTATTGAGAAGGTTTCTCTTGTCGATGGACTCAAGCACAACCTCCTTTCAATTTCTCAATTTTGCGACAAAGGAATGCTTTGCAACTTCACGTCATCAAATTGTTTTATCAAAGATAGCATTTCCGGCGTCACCCTACTCACAGGGATTCGTAAGAGTAATATTTACATTATTGATCTAGATTCTGCATGTAGTATTACTAATCTCTGTTTTGTAGCTATGAATGTGAGCGAAAATAGTTGGCTATGGCACAAGAGGTTGAGCCACTTGAACTTTAAGTATCTTGCAAAGATTGGTAGGGAAAACCTCGTTCGTGGTTTACCCAAAGTGGCTGACCACCATCCTGAGAAATGCAGTGCATGCCAGCTTGGTAAGCAGTCCGCGTCGTCTTTCACCAGCAAGACCGCTCCTTCAACTTCAAGATGCTTACAACTGCTTCACATAGATTTGTTTGGACCCGTAACCACTGCCAGCATTGGAGGAAATAGATATACCTTAGTGGTGGTGGATGATTATTCAAGATATACGTGGGTTGAGATGATGATTTCCAAAGATGATTGTTATGAGATTCTCACCGCACTATTCAGACGGCTCCAAACTCAAAAAGAAGACGACATCGTTAGTGTTCGATCAGATAATGGAACGGAATTTAAGAACAATGGTGTTGCTCAGTATTGTGATGACCATGGGATTGATCAAAATTTTTCTACAGCTGGTGTTCCACAACAAAATGGGGTTGTGGAAAGGAAGAATAGGACGTTGATTGAGGCTGGAAAGACAATGATATCTGAAGCGAAGCTACCTCAGTATTTTTGGGCTGAAGCAATCAATACCGCATGCTTTACTCAGAACCGCTCCCTCATCAACAAAACCTATAACAAGACTCCCTATGAGCTTTGGCGAGGAAGAACCCCCAACATTGCATTCTTCAAGATCTTTGGCTGCAAATGTTTTGTCCTCTACAACGGAAGAGAAAATAGAGGTAAATTCGGAGCTAAGGCCGACGAAGGTATTTTTGTTGGGTATGCTAAACATTCTAAAGCTTTTCGCGTTTTCAATAAAACTAGTTTAAAAATAGTAGAGTCTGTCCATGTTACTTTCGATGAGCATTCTCTCCTTGAGCCACATTTGGCTCCAAATGTTGCTGATGATTTTGTTGAGCATAATGAAACAGGTGAACCTCAAACCGCACCTGAACCTCAACCTCAAAATCCAGCACCCTCAACTGACCTTCCCTCAAACCGCACCTTTCAAACCGCACCTGAAGTTCCTACTCCAGATGCAACTCCCAGGGAAGAAGAAGTTGAAAATTCCCCTATCCAGCTTGTAGAACCTCTTCGTCAACTTACCTTCCATGACTTCGCTGAAGGATCTCACGATGTTCAAATTGAAGATCTTCAGCAAACCTCAGTCCAACCAGACTTACCCCCAGAGGTTCGTGAAGTCAGCAGTCACCCCCTCACAAATGTGATTGGTGATCTGTTTTCCGGTGTTCAAACAAGGAGATCGAATTATGACGAGCATACTTCTATTTTATCTCAAGTTGAACCTAAAAAGATTGATGAAGCACTCCAAGATTCCAGTTGGGTTGTTGCTATGCAAGAAGAACTCAACCAGTTTGAAAGATGCAAAGTCTGGACTTTGGTGCCTAGACCTCAGGATCAAGGAGTGATAGGAACCAAGTGGGTATTTAGGAATAAGATGGATGAGAATGGAAGCATCGCTAGGAATAAAGCAAGGTTGGTTGCACAAGGATATAGGCAAGAAGAAGGAATTGATTATGATGAAACCTTTGCTCCAGTTGCAAGATTGGAAGCTATCAGAATCTTCTTAGCCTACGCCTCTTTCAAGCATTTCAAGTTATATCAAATGGACGTAAAGAGTGCATTCCTCAACGGCGAACTGCAAGAGACCGTGTATGTTGCCCAACCACCCGGATTTGAAGACTTCAAATTTCCCAATCACGTCTACAAACTCCAGAAAGCTTTGTATGGACTTAAGCAAGCTCCAAGGGCATGGTATGAGACTCTTTCTAAATTTTTACTAGAAAAAGGATTTAAACGTGGTAAAATTGATACAACTCTTTTTATTGCCAAATATAATGAGCATACTTTACTTGTTCAAATATATGTCGATGATATTATTTTTGGTTCTACTAATGAGTTACTTTGCAAGCGTTTCGAGAAGCTAATGAAAAACAAGTTTGAGATGAGCATGATGGGAGAATTAACATTCTTCCTCGGGCTTCAAATCAAGCAATGTGAAGAAGGTTATTCAGATGCAGATTATGCAGCTTGTACTATTGACAGGAAAAGCACTAGTGGTACTTGTCATTTCCTTGGAAATAGACTAGTTGCTTGGGCCAGCAAGAAGCAAGCTTCAGTTTCAGTGTCTACCACGAATCTTTGAGTATATTGTCGCCGGTAGTTGTTGTGCCAAATCCTTTCGATGAAGCGGCGAGTTGGTTGGACTATGGAATCCATGAAGGGAATTGCCCCATCATGTGTGACAACACTTCAACTATTTCAGTCTCCAACAACCCTGTCATGCATTCCAAGACCAAGCATATTGATATCAAATATCATTTCCTCAAAGACCATGTGGAGAAGAGGAATATCCATTTAGAGTATGTGGGGACAGATAATCAGATTGCTGACATCCTCACCAAGGCTCTTGACTCCAAGAGGTTTTCCTTCCTCAGAGGAGAAATGGGTATGCTTGAACTTAAATAAGTCCATTCCTTTTATTGACTAACTTGTGTGTTGAGTTTAGGTTGTATTTCTCATTGAAAATTTCAAACCGCACCATTGTTGAACCGCGTTCATTCAAACCGCATGAGTAGTCAACCGCCTCTGCAGCCAACCGCGTGTTCCCAACCGCATGCTGCTTATGACCGCTCCATCTTCAACCGCCTTCAACATTTGGTATCTTCAAAATCAATTTTAATTTTTTTTAGCTTTAAAGAAGCTATGCGGTTTAAAACCCCTTTTCAACCGCACTGCCACGTGGACCCAAGGTAAGTTTCTTTATTTTCATTTCAGTCCACATTTTGACATAAGGGCATTTTTGCAAATGTTTTCCCACGTTATTTCAAAATTTAAATGCATTTAATGCAAAGGAAACATTAGCATTTAAAGCTCTCTTGTCAGCCGTCATTGGCAAAAGAGAAGAAGATGAAAGGGTGCAAACAGAGAAATGATTTCTTTTATGGGAAAATCAAAATGTCCTTTCAACTGTCCTTTGCTTGAGAATGTTCCTATAAATAACTACCAACCCTTACAATTTCACCTTTTCACTCTCTGCACCGTGTACTTTCCTACCAAACTTCATCTTCTCTCTCTCTCTAAAAATCTTCAAACCTTCATCTTTATTTCTTGAATCTTCAATGGCTCCCAAAGCACCATTCACTGATATGGTATGTTCTTCTAACTACATCTTCTTTTATTTCTGCAAATCATTCATGAATCCGCCATTGTTAGACCTTCAAAAGCTTCAAAACCCTTAAAAGCATTTTTGTTCATAATCGCTTTATCTCGTTGATCATTTTGTATGATTTCGGTTAGGTTTTGCCTCGGATTTGCTTATGGATTCTTTATATGTACTTTATTTTACGATCAATCAATGATTTGAACACTGATTTTGAATTTTAAGTTTATGTCATTCGAAAACCCATTTGAGTGTTCTTGCTTTTTCATAGTGATTCTGAGCAAAGTATGAATTTTTAATGTTATATTGTTACTCTACTGCTCAATGTGATCATTTTGACATGTTATTTGTTGATTTTGATGAACTTTTGTTGAATCTCTGTTCTTAGTGTTCTAAGTGTTCTTCGTGTTCATCATTGTCTTCAACATGACTGTTCATATGCCTTGTTAAAATTGTCACATGTTTTGGTTCATTTGATTTTCACATATGTTTCTATACTTAGAAAATTTTTTCAAAAAATCTTTATGCACTGTTGTAAATATCAACCGCTTGCCTTGTTTGTTTGGAACCGTATTCATGAACATTCCTTAATTTCAACCGCATGTTCTTTTCAAACCACGTTCACTATAGAACCGCATGCTATCTATGAACCGCATTCTACTTTAGAACCGCATGCGAACTATGGACCGCACGTTACTTCAAACCGCATGCCTGTTAGCTATTTAAGTTATTCTTTTGAAACCGCATGCTAAGTTTGTTTGAGATATTACTTAGTATATAGGCTGGACACCATAACCTTCCTCTCTAAGCACCGCTTGCAGTGTGGGATAAACTTGGATTACAATGCCACGTACTAGTATAATCTTTTACATATTTTCTAAGTGTTTTGTTGTGTTCACAATTTACTTGAGGTTTGGAGTTCTCAACATTTTCAACCGCATCAATTGCCAACCGCATGGATGCCCAAACCGCCCGTGTATTGTGGAATCACTTTATGGATCTAAAACCTTTGTTTCATTTTGTAGATCCTAAATTTTTTCTTCCAGTGCTATGAGATTAATGAGCCTCGAGCTCCAAGGAGATGCTCTTGGTAGAGAGATGATCAGTAAGACTCACTACCTCCGGAATCCTCCCTCTCTTCAACAAAGGCCAATCTTATATCATTCCTTCCTTTGTGGATCAATTTTACTCCTCACTGTTCTAGGAGACAGAGAATTATCGATGGCACCAAGATCAAATGCCCGGTTGGCGTGTTGAAGGCTTCGATATATCTTTTGATCATCCTGGATATTAGAAGTACTTATGGATTTCATGTGTCGTGGTGCCCCATGGAGGTTGATCAGAAGTATTGGATGCAACCGCCGCCAATCACAATCCGAACTCTCTATCTCGGTTATTACAAGAAGAAAGCAAGAAGAGAGTTTGGTGAATTGATGAGCCACTTGGGATATTTGGTAGGGTTGTCTCGTGTGTGGTAAACCGGTAACCACAACAACTTCACTTCTCAAAGCAATGGATTTATCGCCGTGCCATTTACAATGGGATAAAGTTAAATTGGCCCAAGATCCCGATGAAAGAAATGGCTAGCTCTATTGATACCTACCAATCGAAGATCAAGAATGAGCATCGAGGTGGAGACCATTCTCGCAGCTCCTAACCGCGTTGTTTGCTAGCTATCAACACTTGGAGGATCTCGTACTTTCAACTCATGAATTATCGCACTCAATGGGTGAGGGAGACTCCCTTGGAACCGTGGTTTGTCACAACTTCGTATACTCATTCGGAGATGCCCAAGACAAATTCCTGTATGATGCTGATACTCTAAACCCCAAGGAATTCTATGTTGAGATGTCTCCTGCAACCGCGGTTACTGCTCTTGGAAAAGCCATTAAGAAAGTCTCAAGAAAGAAGAACATTGTCCTTGAGCCACAATTCAAGAAGCCAAGGACCGCACCTTCTCAACCGCGTGTTCAAACCGCAGGTGCTGGTCCAAGTGCTAAAGCTAAGGAGAAGATGACTCTGAGAGATGAAACAGATGATGAGGAAGAAGAAGAGGATGCTGGAATTGCCCCTCTTATCAAGAAGGCAAAAACTGTGAAGACTGCTACTGCCAATCTCACAGAGGAAGATAAGGTTGCTTTTTATAAAGCAAAAATTGACAAGTTGGAAAGGAGGGCAACATTGAAGAAAGTTGCCAAGGGTAAGCCATCTACTTCTGAACCGCTTGCTACTTCTCAACCGCAAGCTGAACCGCAACCCCAACCGCAACCACTTCCTCAAACCCAACCGCCTCCCTCTCCAACCAAATCTCCTGCTCCAACTCCTCCTACCTCACCTTTCCAACCTCAGACCTCTTCACCATTCATTAACCAAAACATTTCTCCTTCCAAATCTCTTTCTCCCAAACCGCTCTCTCCCTCTCCACCTCCTAAAACTGCAACCACTCAGGGGGAGAATCCCAAGAAGAGGAGGTTCAAACAAATGGCCAAGAAATCAACCCCTCCAAAGAAACACTACCTTCACAATATTGCCAAAACCAACATCAAAATACCTGGTGAAACCTCCTCCTACTTTGATAAATCCTCCTCCCAATCCAATTCAAATTCATCATCCCCTTCTGAATTTCAAACTCCTCAAAATCAAGCCACCTCAAATCCCAAAGCCTTCACTGAATGGACATCCAAGCCATCAGCTGGCCCAGCCCATTCAACCTCTAGACTTAGAACTCCAACTCCTTCACCACAAAATTCACCCTCACACCATTCATCCCCTCATATATCAAACCGCACCCATAAATCCCCTTCTAAATCACCTATCTCTTCCCCACAAAAATCCCATTCAACTCATTCCAACCCAATCACCTCAAATCCTCCTACTACTTCTATTCCTATCCAAACCGCCCCTACATCAACCGCTCCCACTCAATCTACACCTTTATCAACCGCGCCAATCCCAACCACCCCAATCTCAACCGCGCCAATTCCAACTACCTCTATTCCAACTACCCCACTTCCAACCGCCCCTATCCCAACCGCCCCATCTACACTACCACCAACTCTACCCATCTCAACTCAAACCTCATCCCCTTATACAGTTCCTGCCTCACGCATTTTCCAAACCCTATTGTCACAAATACCTCAAACCGCTCCTCCTACCTATTCTGAACCGCCTCCTGCCTTCACTTATATTCCATCATCTTCAACCGCTCCTCCACCCACTGACTACTCCCAAATCCTTTCCACTCTTAACCTTATTCAATCCCAACTTCTCATTAACCAAGGCCACATTATCAAGCTAACCGCTTCTAATGCCTCCCTTGAAGCTTCCAACCGCTCCCTTCAGAAGCTTGCTGAATCTCAATCCCATCTGATTGCCTCTCAAAACCTTCAAATGGCTGATCATAGGAACTCCCTCAAGTGTTTTGCTCAGAGGCTTGATGCCATTAAGGGGGAGAAGGACTTAGCAAACATTGTCAAATCCTCAGCTGATTCTTGTTTTGAAGGATTCAAGAAAGAGTTATCTGAAGGTGTCATTCAAATTCAATCATTTGGAGATTCTGATCTCAAGGAAATGATTTCCCAGCTTGCAACCTCCTCCAAAACCGCCTTTGATTCCCTCCAAGCTGAATTCCTTAAAACTGTCAATTCCCAACCGCCTACTTCTCAAGACTTTCAAACCGTCTTGAATGCGGTTGAAGCAAATGTCCTCCTGGAAATTGATAATGTCAAAGAGAAGCTGGAGATCAAAACAAAATCCCTTGATGATGCCTTGATGGCCAAGTTGAATGAAGTCAAGGATGAATTCAATGACCGGCTTGAAAATATCAAGTTAGGATTCACCACCAAGCTTGAAGCCACAGTTATTGAGCTGAAATCCTCCATCCAAGTGACTGTGAATCTTGATCTAATGACTGAAGCTATCTCTACTGCACCGCATAGCTCAGGGGAGGTTCACACTTTGTACAATTCTTTGAACTCCTCCTTTCACACCTTAATTGATGAGCTAACTGCTCAAGTATCTGATAACTTCAAGGCAGTCTCTGATGCCAATCTCAAGATTGATTCTCAAGCAAACATCTTAGAGAGATTGGTGACCGCTCAAGGAAGGACCGCAGAAGAGATGAGAAGAATTAGAAAATCCCTGAAGTCTGAAACCTCTGCATCAAATCTTGCCAGGAACCCTGAGATCAACCAACCGCAGCAGCAGCAGCAAGGTCAAGAACCGCATCAACCTTAAACCGCTATTGCTCTGTATTTTTTTGAAAACTCTTTTGTTGTTGGACCGCACTCTCATTGTATTTTCTTTTGTCCAACTTACTCTTGTTTTTGTTTGTAACCCTGTAATTTTCTTTCATTCCTGTTTTGTAACCACTTGAGGAATTAATGGAAATTGCATCATGGTTCCAAAAACCTTGTTCATATCAAACTGCTTGTTTGTAGAACAATGAAACCTCTTATGGTTTTCAACCTCATTCAAATATTTTTCAACTTAAAATCATATTTTTTGAATTGAAGTTTAAACATTCAGTTTAAACCGCACTTTGAACTTAAACTCATATTTCTTAAGTGCACTGAATGCATTTCTCTACTTTCCATATTGTAAGTTTTTATCTCTTAGAAAGTATAGAAATCTATAGCTTAAGCTAAGTGTGTGCATTGACTTGGGACATGAATTACCATGTTAATTCTTATGGACATGTTTTTACCAAGTACAATGTTTGATTTAGTTATAGTAGGTAATGGTATCAATCAAATAGGGGGAGATTGTTGGGTATGCATGTTTTAACCCTCCTATTTTTGTATTAGATTTGATTGATACCATAACCTCCTGTCTATTTTAAGGACTTTAGGACCCTATGTAATGAAGCTTAGACTTCAATTTTTTAGTTAAGTCCATTTTATAGATTAGGTTAATTTTAGGCTTGAAGACTGGCACAAGACTCATTGGAATTGAGAGTTGCAGTTCAGAAGTTTCAAACCACCCATTCAACCGCCCTGGCAAAACCGCCCTTAGCATTTGCCTGGTAAAATCCTTTGTTTGAAAATACCCTTGAACTACTCAAGTGCAACCGCCCTATGATGAACCGCACCTTGCAGCTCATCATCAACCGCACTTTGCAACCTCACTGGAGTTACCAACCGCACTTGTCAAACCGCCTACTCCAGAACCGCCCCAATGATTGAGACTTGAAGTGAACCACCATTTGTCATTATAATCCACATCAGCAATATCCAATGTCAACCACCTTATCTTGTCACGTGATTCATTGTCAGAGAAGATCTGCAAGGATCTTGAAAAGGTGACAGGTGTCCAAACCTCATTGCTTGCAGCTGGAGCATTATCAGCTTTATCTGCAACTACTGAACCAAAGGACAAAAGTGGTTGCTGTGGACCAATTAGAAAGCATCAAGTACTGTCCTTCAACAGCTGTGTCCAACGGCTACATTTTGGATGCTTGGGTATAAATACCCCTAATCTTCACCATTTGAAGATTGCTTGAAAAATTGAGAAAGTGCTGTGTTCATACGAAGTTGAAGCTTTGCCCAGAAATTCTAAGTCCTTTGAATCTTCATCTTCAACCTTCAAGAAATATTCCCACCGTAAATCAAGCCTTAACACATTCAAGAATCATTGAGCTCTACATCTCACAGATTTAAAGAGCCTTGATCTTGTTCTCACACACACACCTCATTTGTTCTAATCACATAGATTAAACACTTGAGATACACTGGTTATAGTTTTGAATTTGTTCTTCATAGTAAAGATTTTATTGTACTTTGTAATCTCACAATACTTAATATAAAATCTCTCTTAGAAATCCAAGACTAACCATCTTGGTAGTGGACGTAGATCGTTTATCGATTGAACCACTCCAAATAGTGTGTTCTTACTTTCTGCATTTATATTTCTTGTGCTTACTAATTATTTATCTTTGTCTCTGTTTGATCTTTATTTAGTTATCCATTATTGTGAAATAGTGTTTGGAGTTAACAGTGTCAAAACCTCACTTGTTTGTAAACCGCACATACCAACTACTTTATTAAAATCGCTTTACAAACCTCCTCTATCAAAACCGCTTTGTAACTCTAAATATTCCGCTGTGCATTTTACATCTTCACTTGCAGTTTCTTATTCACTGCAAGAGGTTTTGTAAGCAAGAGGTTTAATTTTTATCAGAGGGCGAAAAATTTGTAACAGCTATTCACCCCCCCCTCTAGCTGTATTTTCACCCTTGTTGCCACCTTTGGGACCAACAGACGGATATTTCCGCCGCTATAATTAAAAATATCATTAATAAAAATCATTATTTATATTATTTATAACATGAAAATTATTTTAAATTACTATCAAAAAAATAAATATGAGTCAATAAATATTATTTTTTATAAAATAAATTAATCATAAATATTTATTAATTTTAATTTAATAAATATCATTCTTTTTATTTATATAAAACATGAAAATTATTTTAAGTTACTGTTAAAAAAATAAGTATGAGTCAATAAATATTATTTTTGAAAAAATAAATAAATCATAAATATTTATTAATATTAATTTAATAAATATCATTCTTTATAATTATATAAAACATGAAAATTATTTTAAATTACTATTAAAAAATAAATATGAGTCAATAAATATTATTTTTGAAAAAATAAATAAATCTTAAATATTTATTAATTTTAATTTAATAAATATCATTCTTTTTATTATACCATATACCCTATATATTATACCCTATACCCTATACCCTATACACTATACCCTATACCCTATACACTATACACTATACCTTATACACTATACCCTATACCCTATAAACTATACACTATACACTATAACCTATACACTATACCCTATACCCTATACCCTATACAATATACCCTATACACTATACCCTATACCCTATACACTATACCCTATATCCTATACCCTATACACTATACCCTATACACTATACACTATACCCTATACACTATACCCTATACACTATACCCTATACACTATACACTATACACTATACACTATACACTATACACTATACCCTATACACTATACACTATACACTATATCCTATACACTATACCCTATACCCTATACCCTATACACTATACACTATACACTATACCCTATACACTATACCCTATACACTATACACTATACACTATACACTATACCCTATACCCTATACCCTATACCCTATACCCTATATCCTATACCCTATACCCTATACAATATAACCTATACCCTATACACTATACACTATACCCTATACACTATACCCTATACACTATACCCTATACCCTATACACTATACACTATACCCTATACCCTATACCCTATACCCTATACACTATACACTATACACTATACACTATACCCTATACCCTATACCCTATACCCTATACAATATACCCTATATACACTATACCCTATACACAATACCCTATACACTATACACTATACCCTATACTCTATACACTATACCCTATACCCTATACCCTATATATACACTATACACTATACCCTATACACTATACCTTATACCCTATACCCTATACACTATACACTATACCCTATACACTATACCCTATACCCTATACAATATATCCTATACCCTATACACTATACACTATACCCTATACCCTATACACTATACACTATACCCTATACACTATACCCTATACCTTATACACTATACACTATACACTATACCCTATACACTATACCCTATACACTATACCATATACAATATACCCTATACCCTATACACTATACACTATACACTATATACTATACACTATACCATATACACTATACCCTATACCCTATACAATATACCCTATACCCTATACACTATACACTATACTCTATACACTATACCCTATACCCTATACCCTATACCCCATACCCTATACCATATACCCTATACACTATACTCTATACACTATACCTTAGGGGTTAGGGTTTAGGGTTTAAGGGTTAGGGTTTAGGGTTTAGGGTTTAGGGGTTAGGGTTTAGGGTTTAGGGTATATGGTTTAGGGGTTAGGGTTTAGGGTTTAGGGGTTAGGGTTTAGGGGTTAGGGTTTAGGGTTTAGGGTTTAGGGGTTAGGGTTTAGGGGTTAGGGTTTAGGCTTTAGGGTTTAAGGGTTAGGGTTTCGGGTTTAGGGTTTAGGGGTTAGGGTTTAGGGTTTAGGGTGTAGGGTATAGAGTATAGGGTATGTTGTATGGTGTATAGGGTATAGGGTATAGGGTATGAGGTATAGTGTATAGTGTATAGTGTATAGGGTATAGTGTATGGGGTATAGGGTATAGGGTATAGTGTATAGTGTATAGTGTATAGGGTATAGGGTATAGTGTATAGGGTATAGGGTATATGATATAGGGTATAGGGTATAATGTATGGTGTATAGTGTATAGTGTATATATAGGGTATAAGGTTTAGGGTTTAGAATTTATTTATTTTTTCAAAAATAATATTTATTGACTCATATTTATTTTTTTGAGAGTAATTTAAAATAACTTTCATATTTTATATAAATAAAAATGATGATATTTATTAAATTAAAATTAATAAATATTTATGATTTATTTATTTTTTTTCAAAAATAATTTTAAATATTTTAATGTTTTTTAGTTTGTTATTTTGTTAATTAGTTCTAAAAATAATCAAAAATTTCATTTTATTATCAGCGACAGAATGTTTCTGTCGCTGATAAATTAACAAAAAATTAAATTATCAGCGACGGAATTATTCCGTTGGTGTTTAATTAAAAAAAAACATTTAATTTCACCATCGGAATATTTTCGACGCTGATAAATTAAAAAAAAAAAATTATTTAGCGGCGAAAATTTCCGTCGGTGTAATATTTCAAAAAAAAAAAATAACAAATATTTTATTTTCACCGTCGGAATATTTCTGACGCTGATAAATTAATTTTTTTTTAATTTATCAGCGTCGAAAATTTTTCGTCGGTGTAATATATCAAAACAAAAAAATATTTTATTTTCACCGACGGAAAATTTTCGCCGCTGAGCAATAAAAAATAAAAATAATATATTTTCACCGGCGGAATAATTTCGTCGCTGATAAAGAAATAGCGGCGGAATATTCCGTAAGAGAAGAAGTAAGAGAAGAAGATGAAGACGGAAGCGTATACCTGAGGAATCCATTGTGTGTTCTTGATCTTGTTCTTGAATAAAGGAGAGAGTAGGGAGATAGTCTTCTAAATGATAGTGTCCACACTTTGTTCTTCTTTAATGAATGAAGAGAGGATTTGTGACTGAAATTTTTGTGAATGTAAGTGTCTCAAATGGTTGATGGATAGCCTTTATATATATAGAGAAGGGGCATTTCATTTAGGGATTACACCCTTTCATAAAGTTGGTGGTGTAAAGTTACCATTATGTCCATCATTTAATGGTAATTACACCTAATGAGATTCTACATATTTTGTATATACTTTAACATTATTAAATGATTATAACACATGAATTAAATTATAAATATTAATTAATCCATGTTCTAACACGTATTGCATTTATAATGCCAGATGGAACATTTTAAAAGGTGTATAAAACATGAAAATTTATTTGGGGTGGAGTACACAACACGGAGTACAAAAGTTAATTCCTTGATCTACATTAGTTCCGCTTAAAAAGAACTCGTTTTATCGAAGTTTTAAAATGACAGTGCCACTTAAAAATATACTTGAAATACATGCATCTTTTCGGCACTATTGGATTTGCAGTGACTTTTTTGGACCATTGCCTAGGGCCGACACCACTCAAAATACACTGCAACGCCTCCAAAACCCTAGCCTAAGTATTGGCCTAATTAACCGAGCTTCTATTCCGGTAAGCCCAACTTTCTATGGCGGCTCAATCCATTTGTTGTAGGGTTAGAAGAATATAAACATTTTTATTGTTTCCATAGGTTTAGCCATATCTTTACGGGATATTACTCGTAGTGATGCCTTACCAGCCGTGATACCAGCTGATGTCGTGTAGATAGGCTTCAATCAACAAACGTTCAGGTATACTCTTAATTAGTTATAGAAAAACGGGTTACGGGTATCCAGAACCTTTTGAAAGGATATCCAGAAACTTTTTGTATTGGCTATGACCTTGTCCCATAGTTACTTCTGGATATCAGTCTCAAAGGTTCTGGATATCCAGAACCCTTTGAAAAGATATCCAGAAGCTTATGAAAGTGATATCCAGAAACCTTCAAAATGATATCCAGAAACTTTCAAAATGTTTCTGGATATTCATTTGATGGTTTCTGGATATACATTTGAAGGTTTCTGGATATCCAGAAACCTTCAATAAGCAATTTCTGGTCTTGGCCTTGGATTTGGCTTCAAATCTATTTTTTCTGGATATCTGCCCAAAGGCTTCTGGATATCCGTTCCAAAGCTTCTGGATATCCAGAACCCTTTTAGACTGATATCCAGAATTTTTCTTCTGGTTATCAAACGTATAGCTTCTGGCTATTAAAAACGCGTTTCTCCATAGTTATGGAGAAACGCGTTTTTCAGCAGACCTACTCGTATAGATTTAGCCATGACGGCTTATTGATTAAAAGATACTCAGTATGTTATTTTTTCTGAATTACACCCCACCTAAATTTATGGGACTCATTGAACTTGGAAAATAATTAAACCTCCCCCCCTAAAAAAATAAGCCTAACTCATATAATATAATATTAATCAAATAAAACTCTACATATCAATATAATTCCTAAATCTACTTCCAAATACTAAAATATTACCCATCTAAATATAAATCAAAAATTAAAACAAAATGAACATAATAAAAAATTACACTAAAATATTTTACCCAAATTTGATCTGAATTACCGTAACGCGTGAAAATAATTCGTCATCTAGTTCATATGTCTTAGGCTTGAAGACGACCGTTTCAATTAAAAAGATATTTCTAATATACTAGACTTATTTTTAGCACTTTTGGCTTCTAAGTGAATTATTTGCAACATTTGCCGATAGAGATAATTGCTAAATAAACCTTGTGCGAGTTTACGCATTGCAAATTGAACCTTATACATCTTATCATGGCGAAAAACACTTTGTACTAAATTTTGTTGCAATTTGAACAATACATTATTCATTAAAAAATTCCCCAACAACAACAACAACAACAACAACTAAAGAAGCAAAAATAACAACATCATCATCAACAACAACAGCCACAGCCACATGAGCAAAACTAATAGCAGATATCCGCAACCTGATTGAAACCTTCAATGAAGGAAACTGACGAGGAGGGCCCAAACGAAACTCAGAATCTGAATCACCCATTATCATAGATACTGACCAAAGACAAGCATCTTCTCTCCACCAGATTTAAGATCTTGGCCTTCACTACTTCTCACTACAAGAAAATGAGGATTTAGCTACAAATTTTTTAGCTACCAATATTTTGTAGTTCAAAGATTTACATTAACAATGAATTTGAAAGAAATGGAGCGGATGTGATGTCTTCACACTTTCAGAATCATTTATTCGTAGACAATTCTCTTTGTTTTTACGACAATATTAGTTTTGTAGCCAAATGCTAGACTAAGAAAACAAAACAAAAATATTTGTCGTTAGAATGAATTGTTAAAATTTTAGTATAGCCAAATTTTTTGGCACACTTCATTTCCTGCGCGAGTTAAAAAGTAAATAAGATTTGGCTACAAAAAATATAAATCATTTACTATGAAATATCTCTTGAATCAAGTAGAGAAAAAATTTCAAGAAAGACAAGCCAGATTTGCTCACTCTTTGCTGCTGTCTCAAAAGGAGCCTCATGTTACCACATTGATCATCACCTCGTCTGGGAGGTTCACCTAATGAACCATCCCCACAACTACAAAAGGAATAAAAACATAAGGAATTTATAGTGACTGGGTCCTGGATTGCAGTTCAAAAGTACCTAAGATCTAGCAGCCAACATAGGCTAAGAGTTCAAAAAAATATCTCTTGAATCATGTATTGCATTGACATTTTCCAGTTTGCTGTTTTATCTGTCTTTTAACTTGAGCCTAATCTATAGAAAGGAAAATGGCAAAAGAAGGAAAACTGTACAAATGCCGTTCGAATAGTGCTTTATTGTTCTATTTACGATATCACGATACTTTGTTTTGTTAACTTCGTGGCATTTCATTTTCTTATTTTATCTTCTTTATATGATGATATGATGCAGTTGTCTGCGGTATTTATAGTCTGATGGTAATAACCTCCTGCTGAATGTTAAAAGAGTGTCCAACTCAACTTTTTATCATCAATATCTCCCTTGCAGCCAACTGCAAAAAATGTTGTCCCCTCAAATTTCTCTCTCCCTTCCAATTTCTCTCTCTATTGCGTTAATCAATCGATTCATTCGTCTATTATCTATCTGATGACGCCAAGCTTTTCAGGGTCAGGAGCGGTTTGAGGATATCTGGCTAGGATATTTAAGTGGTTGGTTTGTACCTAGATCACAACACAAAGAAGCACCGTTAAGGTCAAAGTTGGATGTTACTCCAACTCAGGCCCTCGGGTGTGAGAGTAAGAATACTGAGATAATAAGGCTTTGAATACCTTGGAGTGTGTGTGTTTAGGGTTTAGAGTAATATGGCTTACTCAATTGTATATGGAACTTACCTTGCCCAAGGGGGTAAAGGCCTTCTATTTATAGGCGATGCAATGGTGCTTGTTGAGGTAAGCAATGAGATCAGCCCTAGGGGGCACTTTGGTATTTGACCAGCTACACGTGTCCGCAGCTAATTGGTCCTGTCAGGGAGGGAACATTGACTGTCCAAGGGACATGGCTGAAAGGGACATGAGCCGTGTAGCCGGCTTAGAGCATTAAATGGAATAGTAGGCGCCTGACTGAGCCGCATTGAATGCGTGATGGGGGAGCCGGCAAGTGGCCTGTCAGAGCCAGTAAGCTAACTTGCTCAGTAAGGCTTGATATTTAGCCGGGAGGCAGGCATGTGCCCGCAGTCAATATTGTGGCCGCAGTCAAAGGTATATGACGCGAGCACGGTTGATGCGGGAACGCCTACGGTGGGCATGGGTCCCCGCGGACATGTGGTCTGCGGGCACGGACCCAACGGTCACAGGTCGTGCGGGCACGAATATAGCGGTCAGGATCCTTCCGGTCTTTGATAGGATTAATGCGGGGAGGGACGCGGTCTTGACCTCAAGGGCCTATCTGTCCGCGGTCTTCCCTGTCTAGGAACCGCCACGTCACCGGTTCCTGGACTGCACCGAGCGCGGGCCCGGTCCAGTAGATCCGGGCTCATCAATGGCCCCTAGCTCCGAGTGTGATTATTTATGGTCTGAGCGAGGAGGTACTAGAAGCTCGGTAGGATTGGATCGTCGTTTTGGCGAGCACCAGTGTTGGCGCTTTTTGTTGTTTGTTGCTTGGCCCCATGGGCCTATGGGAACGTTCGGGAGGCACCAGTGAGTGACACGTGGTCCCTTGCATGGTGTGCCTCGCGGTTGCAAAGTGGGCCCTAGGCGTATGAAAAGACGGGTAGTGGTACGCACGGGGTACGTGTCGCTCATCCAAGGGGGGTAATAAATACAAAATTTATTTAATTTTCGAATTTTCAAACGTTGGAGACGGCCTGTGGTCCGAGGTTGGATTTGTGGGCTAATTAATACGGGTTAACGGGTTAACCCGTATAGGTAGGCCTTATAAATACCAAACCCTTAAACCTCAAACCCTTTTTACCATTTCCAAACCTTCAAAGAGCTTTAGAGAGAGAGATTTTCTTGCTGCGAAATTCGTGCTAGTGTTTCTCCGAATCCATCCTTTCAAGTCTTCCTTCGTAAGTATTTGGGTGTTTCTCTTCTTCATCTCCTTTCTATTTCTTTTCTTTTCTGGGTTTTGAAAGATGACCACCCGCGAATTTGGACCCCGCCGTCCCATAGAACTAGGAGATGGAGCCACCCCTGATATCTTTGCTGTCTGTAAAAAGATTGGGGGGATTTTTAGGAAGGTAGGCTTGGGGTGGCTAAGGTTGCCCCTTCATTGTTTTTTGTACTTCTGCGAGAAGTCTGATTGGGGGCCGTTCGTCCCACCCCGGTTGTGGGAGGCCAAGAGGAAGTATATATTTAACCGTGACGTACTGGTGTTGGGGGATCACCGTAGGCTAAGAAACTTTGTAATGGGGTTTTGCAGTGTGTTTCCCCGCGAGAGAGATCAGGCTCTGAACGCCGTTGAACTAGTGAGGAGAGCGATTCGTGTCCCCGAACAAATAACTGATTGGGAGAAGTGTGAGCTAATGGACCCCCATCAAACCAATGCTGCGCGGGCACCGGCATGACTCCGAATGACCCTCGATGTTCTCGCCCCGAGGACTGTATTTCCCAATGTGGTGCCCGCGGCCCCTGGTGCTGAACCCATTGAACTGAGTAGTAGTGAGGAGCTGGAGCCTCTGAACTTTGAGACTACTGTAGGCGGGGAGGATGAGGATGAAGTGACCTCTGCCCGCGGTGATGAAACCGGTCTCTTTGGCTCGACGAGCACGGAGACCGAGGAGGATGACCGCGAGGTCGAACTTAGGAGGGCTGCGGGGACCTCTAAGAAGGCCGCTGAGACCACGAATATTGTGGATGCCTTTTCTGACCCTGACTCTGAGGAGGAGGCAGAGGTGGTGGCCCCTGCTCGTAATAAAGGCAAGAGGCCAGCAGCTGAAGTGAACCCCGGTCCTGGTCGTGGCCGCGGAAATAAGAAAGCCAAGGAAGTGGCTACCATTGATTGGGAGGAGGATATATACGAAGTATATAACGTTGATCGTAAGGCCTTCCGTGTCCGCACCTGGGGCACGTACACTTGAAGGATAAAGACAAGCCGCGGCCGAGACAAGAGAGCCGATGTCCGCGAGGACAATAGGGCCTTGGTTTTTTATGGTGCCCAATTTGAGAACGGCCTAAGATTGCCCCTGGACCCATTCTTCTACTTTTTCTTGGAGTTCAACAGCTGCCTCCCTATGCACCTGACTCCTAATGCCATTAGGGCCATAGTCTCCTTTATCGCGGTCTGCAGATTCCATGGCTATGAACCTACCCCCGGCCGGGCTTTATGCTTACTATCGTAACCGCATCGCCGTAATATTCTGGGTTTGAAGGCTAGGAATTATTCTACCCGGACCTTCTCTCCTCCCTCAAATAAATTTGACCAATGGAACCAGAGGGACATCTTGGTCATTGAGTCTAGGTTTGGCTGGCCCTTCTCAAAACCCTCAAATCCAGTCCCGATGAAGGTGGCCGCTAGCAGCTATCCAGACCCCTCTTCCGCTGATCATATGCGCTGTGCCTTAGAGAAGTATTTGGCCAATTATTTAGACAGCGGGGAGGAGCCCGTGTATGATGTGGGCGCCATAGTGGAGGATGAGCCACTTTTGATCTACTCGGGGGTGGCTCCTCGCAGGGAGGGCGCCCCATATGCCCCCAGAGTAGAAATAGAGCCTCTGCCTCGTGACCCTGATTGGCGGGTGCACGAGCACTACCAATTCGAGGCAGATTGTAGAACCTGTATGCTGGGCGCAGAATGCGATCCCCCCGAACTTATCGGTCTCTGACTTTTTATATAACTGTTGCTCATTTATTTTTCTTTTGAATTTTTGAACTGCATTCTAACCATTTCTCTTTCCCTCCAGAGTAGATCCCGAAGAATACAATTTTTGATGGCTCCCATGACTGCTGCTCAACTGAAGGCCAAGAACATGAAGGCCAATAGGGATGCTGCTGCGAGGAGGCAGACTGAGTTGGGGGGAGTCCCCACTAAAGATAAAACTGTTCCTGTTGTCAGCAGGAAAACTGGGGAGCCTTTGACCAGCTCCAAAACCGTCCTGACTACGGGGAACCTTCCTCCACCTCCCAAGGGTCCTCCCCCGGCCAATGCTCTCCGAGCTACTTCCCCTGGCCGCACCATTCCTTCCGGCCACCAAGTGGATTCTCGGAAGAGGAGCGACAGAGAAGGAGAGCTGGGGCAGGGACAGAGAAAGCTCCAGAAAGTCGGGGATGCTCCTCCCCGTACCGTGACTGCTCCCGCTGCGACCTCCTCATCTTCCCCCATTGGGGGATCAATTTGTTCTGCAGCCTATCCGGTGGCCCCTCTGACCACCCGCGAGGAGACGCTGGCAGTTAGAAAAAAGCTGTCAGAGGTGCCCGCCGTGACTGGGGTGGACATGTACGCCCGAAATTCTGCCAACGCCTCCGTGGGGATCGGGCTGGTGAACCGTTTGTATTCCCCCGACTTCTACAAGAACATAGTTGTCGAGGAGAATGCCTCGGCCATGGTGGGGGACATAGGCCTTGCTCTGACTGAGGTAGATAGCAGTCTGATTTCTTTGGTTCCATACTTGGTTCCACTCTCAGTATGTCTAACCTTTGCTCTCCTTCCTCGCAGGTGAGCAATAAGGTGCTGCGGCTGCGGGAATGCTGTGACACCCTGACCGCTGAAGTGGATAACAAAACTTCCATTTTGGCGGCCAAACTTCGTGAGCTGGAGGAGGCTCAAGCGAGGATAGGGACCTTGAACTCCCTCATGGAGGAAAAGGACAATGCCTTCAAACAGAAGGAGTCTCGATTCAAAGACTTCTCTCGACCGCTGGCCACGGTGGAGAAGGACCTGGAGAGGGTAAGGGGTCAGCGGGATGAGCTCCGTGGGCACAAAGCCGAGTGGGAGCCCAGAATAAAGAGCTCGCGGCTGCCGGGAGGCCACCAAGGTTGATCTTTTGGCCTTGGAGAAAAAGGTGGATGAGCCGTCCGACCACCGCTCCCTACAAGAGGATGGAAGCAGAGGGGAAATCTCGCCTCGACGATGTTCGCAAGGAGGCCGTGGAGGAGTACAAAACTCCTGTGAATTCAAGGATTGGCTCCTCGCCGAAAATCCGGCTCAAGCACGAGGCCGGGGTCCGGACACAAATTCGAATTTTGCGGCCACGGCGTGTTCTCTCGTACAAGAGCCGGCCGTAATTGGCTCGGTTGTTGCTACCGATGAAGAATGCTTGCCCGGCATGCATTAGTTCCCTTGTCCGAGGATGAGGTGAAAGGCTTGGAGCCGTCCGCCGCGGCCTCCTTGCCTCCCGTGGCAGAGGTGATCGCTCTTGGTCTCATCGCAGATCCGGATGAGCTAAGGTTTGGGAGAACCCTATTTCTCGGGGAAGCCCTTGCCCGCCTTCTACCAGGTGGGCCTGCCATAGGAGACCTCTTTCCTCATCGGGCAGCTCCTGCTCCAGTCTCCAACACTGAGGCCGTCCTTGATCCTATCACAGACCTCCTTGTGAATAGCCTGCCCTCTCCAACTCCTCAATCTGAAGATCCCAAGGGGCAAGCTCCAGTGGCTTAGGTTTTTTGTTTTTTCTTTCTGTAATAGACTAGGACCTTTTTGTAATAGTGTAGGAATTTTGTAAATGTTTTTCAGTAATAGAAGCATTTTTTCTGTAACTTATTCTCTTTAATTACTTGTCTTGTAGGCTACTTATGAGTATTTGCAATTTTTGAGTACCTTGATACTTGCATTCTTGCTTTTTCTCTAGCTTCTTTGACTTGTAATTAAACTTTATACTCTCCTTCTGCGGAAAAAAGCTTAGTAGGCCCTTTGCCCGCATTTTTTTGAGTTTTCCTAACTCTTTATTCAAAATCACTTGGATTTTTTGTGAGAGTCAGCCTTATTCATCTTGTGATCGCTTTTGTTTGGCCTTGTGGCAAACTTTGGGGCCTTAACCCCCTTTGTCTGTTTGGCTTTGTAAAAACTTTTTTGATCACTGTCATCCGTTTACACGTATTCCCAGCCTTGCGAGCCGTGGTGTAAGTCAAAAGCAGCCAAGGCAAGCTACCTTCCTAGGGCATGCAGAGTGTGGCCGTGAAGCTATAGTCCGCGCAACAGTAGGTAGGAGCATATTTAGCATAGAGGCCCTTTAACCTACTGGCATCTGTATCCACTAACGGTGGTTCACGCTTTTTTGACCCTTTATTCAAAATCACTTGGATTTTTGTGTGAGGGTCTTCTTCGCGATCTGGTAACGGGCTTATATGTAGGCCTTTGTCACATACAGGCATACGAGTAACGGCCCTAACGAGGACCTTCGCGCACTGAGCGGGGACAAGGGCCTTGGCCTTTGTCCTCGCTGGCATCTATATCCACTTATTCTTGGTGGTGTCACGCGGGCAGGACAGGGTATCCTCCCCGCGATCGGAGTACGGATCGTAATGGATCTTTGTACTCATATAGGCTTGCGGACCCAAAAGATCGTTGCGCATCAGTAGGTAGGAGCTCATATGTTTGCTCTTTAACCTACTGGCATCCGTTTGCGGGCATCCACTTTAGCTTTTGAGGCTGGTGGGAATAGGTTTTTGCATCAAAATATGATGAAACATGATGATAACTTCCTTTATATACACATAGTCTATACTCCTTCCAAAAAATTACAAAGATTTCAAAAGAAGTATCTCTTAAGGTGGTCGCTATTCCAAGCGTGCTTAAGCTCTTCTCCCTCTTTTGGTCGCAATATGTAGGTGCCCTCCTTGACTATCTTTGTGACCTCATATGGACCTTCCCATTTCGGGGACAGCTTGTTGAAACCAGGTTGGGTCCCTTGGACCTCTACGCTTCTGAGTACCCGCCTCCTACCGAGAAACTCCTCTTATTTACTCTTTTGTCATGGTGCTTCTTCGCTTCGCTTGTAGTTCACCATTTTTTCATATGCCCGCATTCTCTTTCTTCGAGATCGTCCGTGTCACACCTTCGTTTGCCTCGTTTTGAGACTCGTCGAAGTATGTGACTCGTACGAGGGTAGGGCAACCTCAACTCGGAGCCATTGCCTCGACTCCATACGTGAGCGAGAAAGGAGTTTCTCCCGTAGAATTCCTCGTAGTTGTGCGGACAACCCATAATGCGGTTCGGAGCTCGCCCAACCATCGTCCTCCTCGCCCTCCAAATTTTTCTTTAGGTGGTCGAACTAGCTTGTTCGCGGCCTCGCCTTGGCCATTTCCCCGAGGATAGGCAATCGCGGACTTACGGTGTTGCACCTTCATTCTCACACATTCAGCAAGTTGAATTTTGCAGAGAATTGGGTGCCATTGTCTCAAATAATTGCTCTGGGAACCCCAAATCGACAATAGATGTGATCGTGGACAAAATTGATTGTATTCTCTCTCGGAGATAGTGGCTAAACCCTTGGCTTCGTCCACTTGGTAAAATAATCCACGGCCACCACAAAGATACTTGATGTTTCCCTAGCAAGCTGGGAATGGTCCAATGAGATCAATCCCCCATGTATCAAACGGCCACGATGGTACGACCAAAGTTTGCTCTGTTGATGGTAGTCTAGGGATGTCTCGCAAATCTCTCGGCACTTATCACACTTTCTTACATACTCCCCGTGCATCCCTTCTCAATGTGGGCCAAAAGAATCCTTGGAATTTGATCTTGTCTCGAGAGGGTGCGAGCACTGGATGTCCGCCACAAACTCCTTCATGGACCTCATATAGTAAGTTGGTGACCATGTGAGTTTTAACACATCTTAGCAAAGGCTTGGTGAATGATCGCCGAAAAGCACCCCATCGAGGACGAGGTATTTCGCGGACACCGTTCTAATGGCTCTAGCCTTTACCGGGTCCCCGGGAGGGTTTGCTTCTCGATGTAATCCTTCATTTCATCTACCCAAATTCCTTACTTGATCCTCAATATTGTTTATCCGAATCCGATCTATAGCAGGTCTTTCGTGAATTCAATCCGGCACCGCCTCCAACTCATCAATTTCTTGATCGGTTATTCTCAAGAGGAGGTCCGCCTCCACGTTGTCCTCTCTCATGACTTGGTTCAAATTTCATAGTAGGTGAAATTTTTGATGAGGGTTTTTGCAAGGCCACAAGATCGAGTTAGTACTAGGTTGATAGTATCATATTCCCCTTAATTTGATTAACTATGAGCCGAGAGTCACTATTGATCTCTATATTCGAACTCCCAAGTCTCTTGCCAATTCCATGCCTACTATAATTGCCTCATACTCGCCTCGATTGTTTGATGCTTCGACTTTGAACCTCAAGGCTCTCTTAAATTTCTCCCCGCAGGTGCAATCGTAAGTATGCCCGCGCCACTAATCAACTTGCTCGCCGAGCCGTCCACGTATAGAATCCATACCTCCTCCGGACGCTCCTTGGCCGCGTGATTTCGTGCTCGGGCTACTTGGGCCTTCTTCGCATTCTCGCCCGCTTTCTTTTTCCTGTGTCGCCGTCCGCCATTTTGAATGATGATTCTACCACAAAATCTACTAAGGCCTCGCGCTTTGATTGTCTTTCTCGGGAGTAGGTGATCCGGAACTCATGAGTTCTATAGACCAAGCTAGCATTCTCCCCGAGGACTCTCGGGTTGGTGTAAAACCTTTCTAAGCGGAGCCTCGCTAATACGCTTATAGGGTGTGCGTAAAAGTAGGCTCTTAATTTTCGAGCGTATACAAGCAAGGCGTAAGCTAACTTCTCTATATTAAGATAACGCCCTTCTACGGCGGACGTTGCCTTAGATACATAATAAACTAGTTTTTGGGAGCTATTCTCCTCCCTTACAAGAACAGCAGCCCACGCGATCAAGAATCGCTAAAAATAGAAAAGCTCTTCCTGGCACCGGGCCGCCGAGTAGAGGTGGCCGCCCGAGGTATGTTTTGACCTCTTCAAAGCTTGATGGCACTTGCTCCATGTAAATTCATCAGCCTCTCTTCCCCCTTTTAGAGTTTTGAAGAAAGGGAGGCATCTCTCCGCCGACCGCGAGATGAAGCGGCCAAGTGCGGTGATGCGACCATTGAGTTTTTGGACATCCTTCACGCAAGCAGGAGGTTTCATGTCTATCAAGGCTTGGATTTTCTCTGGATTAGCCTCTATCCCCCTTTGATTGACCATGAATCCGAGGAACTTGCCCGCCTTGACCTCAAAAGCACACTTAAGGGGGTTTAGCTTCATGTTATTGCGGCGCAAGTTTTTGAATGTTTCCTCCACATCGAGCTCGTGGGAGTTTTCCTTAGTTTTTATAACCATATCGTCAATGTAGGCCTCAAGATTTCTGCCTAGTTGGTTTTCGAAGACCAGATTGACCATTCTTTGATAGGTGGCTCCTGCGTTTTTCAACCCGAAGGGCATCATTTTGTAGCAGTAAGTTTTGCCCGCAGCGATGAAAGCTACAGAGCGGACATCTTCAGGAGCCATTTGGATCTGATGGTAGCCGGAGTATGCATCATTGAAGCTCAATACTCTGTGGCCGGCTATAGAATCCACAAATCTGTCAATGCGAGGAAGAGGGAAACAATCTTTGGGACATGCCTTGTTGAGATCGGTGAAATCAACACACATCCTCCATTTGCCGTTGGATTTTTTGACCATTACCACATTGGCCAACCATTTGGGGTAGGAAATCTCCTTGATTATCCCCGCTTTTAACAATTTTTCCACCTCTTCCTTGATCGCAATTTCTTTCTCCGGAGAGAAGTACCTTGATTTTTGATGAATGTTTTTGAAGGATGGGTCATCGTTTATTTTGTGGAGGATCACGTCCTCGCTGATTCCCAGCATATCTTCCACCCTCCAAGCGAACACATCACAATTTGCTCTTAAGAATTCGATCGTGGTTCTTCTCTCCTCGCCGTGAATTTCCGTGCCGACCTTAACCGTTTGCTCGGGGAAGTGGGGATTGATTACCACCTCCTCGAGCTCGTCGTTAGGCCGGAGGTCGCCGATTTCACGGTTGTGCAAGGAGTCAATAATTATGGTTGGGGGTTGACTCGAGCTCCAGTCGAGTTGCCATAGAGTATATGATATCGCGGTCAATCTTCCCCTCTATTCCCCGATCAATATAACCTCCCTCAATAGGGGCCAACTGCTTTGATTTTCTGCTCGTCTTGAGCTCAACCTTCGTGGAATGGAAAGAAAGCATGCCAATTGGTATGGGTGCCGGCGGGAGAGCAAGGGTTTTTCCCTTTTTTGATCTGTCCGCGCCTTTTCCCTCTATCAATTTGTCCTCGCCCGTATTGGCGGCGTGGATGCCCGGCCTTTCTGTTCTTTCCTTTTTCCTCAAGTGCTCGGAGGAATCTCCCGGCCGGTTCTTGATGGTAGCAACCCCGCCGGGGTGTTAAATTTCACCCTTTGGTGGGGGACGGACGCAACTATTCCCAATTCGGCTCGAGCGCTACGCCGAGAATGGCATTGTACTGGGAAGGAAGATCGAGCACCATGAAAGTTATCTTGGCCGTCTTCTGCATGGGTTTTTCCCCAATAGTTATGTCAAACACAATCGTCCCCTTTACCCTTACGGCGTGATTTGTGAAGCCCTCAAGCATGCCCGCGTATGGAAAAAGATGTGCCTCAGTCATTCTCATTCCTACCAACGTATGGTAGTAGAATATATCGCAGGCAGCTCCTGTATCTATCAACACTCGGCCTATGTTTGCCCGGTTGATTCTCATTCTGAGGGTGAGAGGTTGAGTGGAATGAAAAAGGGTGGAGGCAAGTTCACTCCTTTTGAACCCAATTTCCTGCTCTTCTTCCGGAGCCATTGCGGGGATGGAGAAAACCTTTTCCAATGTCCGAATTTGGAGGGAGAGCTGTTTGTTGGAGGGAGGTTCTTCTCCAATAAAGTTTATGTTGTAGTCTCCATCGTCATCCTCAAAATTGTCTCTTTCCACCCTCTCGGGACCACGAGGGTTTCGTGCCCGCTGCTGGTTATTATTGGGGGCCTGGTTGTTTCCCTTGATCCATCTGGTTAGTTCCCCATCATTGATTCTTTGCTGAATTACTCTCTTTAGCTGGAAGCAGTCCTCTGTTCCGTGCCCGTGATCATTATGAAATTCGCAGAACTTTGTCTTACTCCTCTCACTTGGTTTTCTGAGCATGGGGGGAGGAGGAGGAAAATCTGACGCCCTCATGATTACTGCTCGCGGCTCGGTGAGCTCGGTGTAGACTGTTTCCGCATTTTTTCTCCGGAGTTTGTCCGACCCACGGCCTCTATTCTTGCCCTGGTTGTTAACTTGGGCAGCCTCTGGGGTGGTCTCCTGAACTTGGCTTATTCTTTCCTTGGCTGAAGCTCGGGGAACGGGCATACTGCTCTCCTCGGCAGAGGCAATGGCAGAATCCCTTTCATACATCTCCTCCACTGTTTTTGGCAGGCTGGAGGCGAAATTCAATTTCAGGAAGGAGGAGGTGAGGCCTCCCTCAAAGCAAAGTCTAATATCCCCTCCTTCTAGATCCACTATCTCCTCGCTCACCTTCCTGAAGCGAGCAATGTAATCTTTTGTGGATTCAGTGGGGGCCTGCTTGACACGGACAAGATCTGTCTTTGGTCTAGCGGGCACCCCGGCTCCAGCAAAGGCGTTAAGAAAAATGTTCCTGAAGTGGCCGAAAGAGTCGATGGAGCGGGGTTTTAGAGCCAGCATCCAGGATAGGGTCTTGCCCGTGAAAGTGGCAGCTAGAGCTTTGCACATTACGGATTCGTCCGCGGAGAATAATGCCATTTGTCCCTCAAATCGACCCATGTGGCTCCTCGCGTTCTTGGAACCATCATATGTATCCATCTGGGGGGGCTTCCCCTTGTGGATAGGTGCTCGCGCGATCTTGTCGCTGAAGGCATCCATTGTGCGACCACACTTTTGGGCTGCCTTTTGATGGGTTTCCCACATTTTTTGCATGAAATCAACGAACTCGGGGTTCTGGCTATCAATCTTCTGTTTTTTACTGCGTGGAGCCACGGCCTTCCCCTTGGCCGGAGCCAGGGGTAGTGCTTGGGGCCTCACACGTTGATTAGACTGCGCCTCTTCGCCAATCTCCTCGCTATCATCCACGTGCACCACACTGCGCTTGGCCATCTGTCCGCGCTCAAGGGTTGGTTCAACCCGGTTTGCCCCCGCAGCTTGACTAGCAAGTTATTTAGCGGGAGCTCGTTGGGAGAACCTTTGGGACTCTTGTGGAAACTGTAGCCCTCCATTGGCCTCTATTTCGAACATTTCCAACTGTTGGTCTGCGATCACCATGGGCTCAGCGACCAGCTTGGATTTGGAGTCCAGAATTTCTTGTCTCCTTAGGATTTGCTCCGGGGAGAGAGGAGTGTTCATGGTGGTGTTTCTGGGGGGAGCTTGGGGAGTTTTGGGACTTTTGTTTAGGAGGGCTTGTGCCTTTTCAGCACGTATTTGGTCCGTGAGCCTGTGTATGGCTTTCTGACCGGGGGAAAGGGTGTGAGCAGACTGGGAACGAGCCCCCATTCTGTTGAAGACAGAGTTAGTTTGTTTTCCCCTATTGATAGCGGAGGGTGAGGCTTGGTTCTCATCCTCCAAGGTCAAATGACCAGCGTTTTCCAGTATCTTAGACATATTTTGTGAAAAGATGATGGAAAAAGAAGAGCCTTTCGGCACTCGTTTTGTTTAGGACACGAGAGGTGCCTTGAAAACAAAATATACGGGAAGTAAATAAAGAAAAGATTAAACTGTTTCTAGGTTTCCCGGCAATGGAACCACTGATGACGCCAAGCTGTTCAGGGTCAGGAGCGGTTTGAGGATATCTGGCTAGGATATTTAAGTGGTTGGTTTGTACCTAGATCACAACACAAAGAAGCACCGTTAAGGTCAAAGTTGGATGTTACTCCAACTCAGGCCCTCGGGTGTGAGAGTAAGAATACTGAGATAATAAGGCTTTGAATACCTTGGAGTGTGTGTGTGTTTAGGGTTTAGAGTAATATGGCTTACTCAATTGTATATGGAACTTACCTTGCCCAAGGGGATAAAGGCCTTCTATTTATAGGCGATGCAATGGTGCTTGTTGAGGTAAGCAATGAGATCAGCCCTAGGGGGCACTTTGGTATTTGACCAGCTACACGTGTCCGCAGCTAATTGGTCTGTCGGGGAGGGAACATTGACTCGTCCAAGGGACATGGGTGAAAGGGACATGAGCCGTGTGGCCGGCTTAGAGCATTAAATGGAATAGTAGGCGCTGGATCGAGCCGCATTGAATGCGTGATGGGGAGCGACAAGTGGCTGTCGAGCCGTAAGCTAACTTGCTCGGTAAGGCTTGATATTTAACCGGGAGGTAGGCATGTGCCCGCGATCCAACATTGTGGCCGCAGTCAAAGGTATATGACGCGAGCACGGTTGATGCGGGCACGCCTACGGCGGGCATGGGTCCCCGCGGACATGTGGTCTGCGGGCACGGACCCAACGGTCACAGGTCGTGCGGGCACGAATATAGCGGTCAGGATCCTTCCGGTCTTTGATAGGATTAATGCGGGGAGGGACGCGGTCTTGACCTCAAGGGCCTATCTGTCCGCGGTCTTCCCCCCCCCCCCAGCGGTCTAGGAACTGCCACGTCACTGGTTCCTTGGACCAGACCGAGCGCGGGCCCGGTCCAGTAGATCCGGGCTCATCACTATCTATGTTTGATTGATTATGATTAGGTTAAATTAAGGTGAAATTGAATCGAAAAGATGTCGTTGAGGCCGGGGGAGAATAACATGGTGGACATCCGGAAGAAGAAGCGTGAGGAGAATTTGATCAAGAGGCGTCAAGTGTTACCGTCACCGTACTTTCTTGCTTCAATCCGAGTTTCCACCGTCGAGAAGAAGTATGTATATCAATCTATTTGTTTATATAAATTGCACCTTCATCAGAGCTTGTCTCGAACTTCCTTGCTAACTTCCTCAACTCCGTGACTTCTCTTTGTTTCTCATGGCTGAGATTAAGAAAGACAGAGAAGTCGACAAGACCTGGAAATCAGGTTCCTAAAATCTGAGAAGGAAACAGACGAGGAGGGCCCAAATGGATACACGGATTTCAATGAGAGGGTGGAGTCGTTGATGAGAATGCTGGTGAGGGTGGGATTGTGTGATAATCCATGTATCAATAGAGCTGCTCCTCAAGAGGATATTGGGGAACCTTTCAATATTTTGAATAGAAACAATCTTAATTGGGAGGATCATGAGAAAAAAAAGTGGATTATCAGGTTATATCATCTTCGATGTAGTTCATTGCATATTAGTAAGTTAGATAAATGAGTTAAAATTTGGACAAGGGAAGCCTAGCTTGGTAATTCATCTGGATGAGTATTTTGTTTCATTGATTATTTAGCATCAACTTTTAATATTTTTTTGTCCAACAAGGAGTACATTCCAGTTAACATAATTCAAAGTTTATTTGCTTCAATTACATATGTTTTTCATCTTTTGTCACTGCATGGAAAGATTAATCTAAAAATTTAATTGATGAACACATGTTTTTAGAGCAAACAACACCCAAAACGACATGATTAACCTATTTAAACATTCAAAAGCTACACCTTGATATGACCATAATAGCTAGTTCATTTTGGATATGCATGGTGAAGTCTAATATTTTTATACTATATTATTTCATTTAGAAGCAAATACTTTCGTTTATTAAGGGAGTAACATAGTGCTTTGACCACTATATTCCCTTAACGCATGAAAATCTTAGATATTTCAGCTAATACTTTAAAAATGTGAAATGGATTTCGCTAGATTTTGGTTGCATCGTATCATAAAAAATAAATCAAGGTTCAGTGGGTATATCATAAAAGAGAATTAATTCTAGCAAGAGAAAGCCTTACCAATTAAACAATGAAATAGAATGAACATCGATCCACATTTCTCAGGAGAATCACCATTCTCCATCATGCCATAAAGTAACAGACTCTGTTGATAACATAAAAGAAGCAAATGTCATTTTTCAAAATTCTTGGCATTAAATTTCGAAACATTTAGTCTAACGATAATAAAATGAATAACACTTTTTTTGGGTAAAAAAACGTTTAGGGACATTTGTTTTTGCAAAAAATAAAAATAAAAATCATTTTGGGTCAATTTTATTTTTGAAATTGGACATTCATTAGGGACAAGGGACAGAGGGAGTAGAAAATTTTCAGATATGGATAAAAACGTCACTCAGCCATTGGTACAAGATTATAGCTCAAATGAATGATGGTAAATACAGAAAACAGAAAATCTCTTCATCTATGTCTGAAAAAACACCTTTATTCACAAAATCAAATACATTCTCCGTTTGTTTATCGGACTATTTCAATCGTGGGCATACAGGAAAATCGGCACAAGAATGGAAAATCGTGGACTAAAATGAAAACCCATAGATCAGATTGAAACTGCAAAAACCTATAGGAAACAATAGAAATGTAAAAAACCTATTTTTAATCATGGATAGAAATGAAAATCAAAATAAAAAAGGAAATAAGAAGAAGCTACAATTATTGAGAAAAATCACTTACTTGGAAACCATCAGGAAATGTTTCTGACTCGCGGCTGCCACAAAACTAGGGTCGGCGTTGAAGGGTTTATAATAGGGTATTTATAGCCAGAAAGGATGCCAATTTGAGTAATTTTAAGCATAACCCTAGATATTTAGCGGCAGCCTTAGATTACTTTTATCTTTGAGATAAAATCTTGGCTCCAAGGTCCCACATTTATTAATATAAAATGTAAATTCCCAAACTACCCTTCTCCCATCGAAACAAAAACACGCAAACCATTCCCTAATCTTCATTTGAACCCTCTCTTTCTCCCTCTCTACGATTCTCCCCCCTTATTTCACTCCCAGTGACCCCATTCTACCGCCAGCCTGAACCCTTTTAATAGCACAGGTCACTAAACACCTTTACAAATCCGATTCTCCAGGTCGTCTCCTACAACAACATATGGCACAATGTTGAGCACGTCAAAGCACTAATTGTTGAGATACAAAAAGATCCGTGAATATCCTTCTGTATATATCCTATTAATTGTAATTATTCTAGTAGTAATCTTCTCATTAACTGTAATTATCATTGGAATATTTTCCTTAGAAGTAGGTAATCTTTTCATTAATTGTGTATCAAGAATGCCTGTATATAAACCTCTGTAAGCAATGAAAAACATACGAGTTCTCTTTACAAATTATTGTCTTTCAATATGGTATACTAGAGCTTATCGATCCATCCCTCTCTTCCTCTTTTTTTCCAGGCCACACCACCCAATCCTATTCTCTCGGCCTTTTCCACCCAACTCTACCATGGCCGCACCTGCATCTACAATTCCCAATTCTGCAGAACCCACCACTCCTCTCATATTGGTGAACCTCTCACATTGCATAAAACTCACTCCTCTTACCTATCTTTCTTGGGCATCCCAACTACAATCTCTTCTTTTTGGTCTTGACTTACTCAAGTTCATTGACGGTACCCACCCCCAACCTCCGGCCAAACTCACTACCAACGGCCAAGAATCCAATAATCCTGCTCATATCACTTGGAATCGCCAATATCGTCTTCTCTTAGGTTCCCTCCTAGGCACCTTAGACACAACAATAGCCCCTCTCGTCCTCCAAGCCAAAACCTCTAAAGAGGCTTGGGACATCCTTAAAACCACTTATGCTAATCCCTCCCGTGGCCACATTCTACAAGTAAAAGACAACCTAGACTCCCTCACCAAATCTGATCTTACCATTACGGAATACATGCACTCCGTAAAATCCTACACCGACAAGTTGGCAATCCTTGGAAAACCCATGGACCCGGAGGACATCATTTCCAAAACCCTCAAGGGTCTCGATTATGAGACTTACAAACCGGTTATTGACTCGGTGAGAGCTCGTGACACAACCATTTCCTTCGAATCCCTCCATGAGAAACTGATTAACCATGAACTCACTTTAAAACAACACCCACCGCACCTATCTCTTCCTGCCTCGGCCTTACTCGCCCAAAACCGTACCTCCACCCCTAACCCCAGTTTTCGTCAAACCCGCAACTACTCTTCTCCGCCACTACTTCCCACACCCACCCATCAAAACCCTACCTCCTCTAACCCATTCAAAGACAAGTGCCAATATTGTCGCTTCACTAGCCATGTAATTTCTCAATGCCGCAAGTTTAAGCGAGACTACCCAAGTGTTACCTTCCCTCCTCAAACCAATACAACTCGGCCCAACCATACCAACCCCTCCCACACTCCACAAGTCCATACTGCAACCGCACCCACTCCATCCCCTCCTAAATCATGGCTTCTAGGCAGCGGTGCAACTCATCACATCACTAATGATCTCTCCAATCTTTCTCTCCACAACCCCTACAATGGTAGTGACGATGTCATTATCGGAGATGGTTCATCTCTTCCAATTTCAGATATAGGTTCTTTCACTATCTCTTCTTCTCGCTCCACTTTAAAATTCTCTAACGTTCTTCATGTCCCTCTTATCTCTCGCAACATTATCTCTGTCTCTCAATTTTGTAAGGATAACAATGCCTTTGCTGAACTTTCTTCTTCTTCTTTTCTTATTAAGGATCTCACAACCAAACAAGTCCTTCTCCATGGAACATGTGAACGTGGAGTCTATCTATGGCACCCTTCCTCCCCTCGAGCATTTCTAGGAGTCTCCGAGTCTCTCCATTCTTGGCATCATCGACTAGGACATCCAGCTCCTCCAATCATTTCCTTCTTACGAAAGCAATTTTCTTTATCTATTCCGTCTTGTCAACTTAACAATTGTAATGCTTGCGACATTAATAAAAGTCATAAATTGCCCTTCTCTTCTTCGTCGTTATTTTCTCATTCTCCTCTCAAACTTGTCTTTTCTGATGTTTGGACTTCTCCTGTCTACTCTCATGACAAATTTAAATATTATGTTATTTTTGTTGATCATCACACCAAGTATACTTGGTTTTACCCCTTGAAGCAAAAATCTGATACTTTTGCCACTTTCTCTCGGTTCAAAGCACTTGTCGAAAAATATTTCAACAAACCCATTATTCAACTTTTCTCTGACAATGGTGGGGAATATCTTAAATTAACCCCCTCTCTCTCTAAGGATGGAATCACTCATCTCACATCCCCTCCCCACACCCCTGAACACAATGGCTATGCCGAACGAAGACATCGTCACATTGTCGAAACGGGCCTTGCCCTTCTATCTCATGCTAATCTCCCCCTCACAATGTGGACTCATGCCTTCACCACCGCTACATATCTCATAAACCGTCTCCCCACCTCAACACTTGAAAATGACTCCCCTTATTTACGTCTTTTTCATACACCACCTAACTACACTAAACTCCGGAGTTTTGGCTGCCTTTGTTACCCCTGGCTCCGTCCTTACTCTCCTCATAAATTGGCACCTCGCTCTATCCCATGCATCTTTGTAGGGTACTCTCCAACCCAAAGCGCGTACCACTGTCTTGACCCAAAAACATATCGACTTTACACTTCCCGCCATGTCAAATTTGTTGAGAACTCCTTCCCCTACAAACAGTTATCCAAACCAGCCGAGCCATCACCTCTCGTGACTCCATCAGAATGGTGCACCTTCTCCATTCCATTACTCATTCCTCCCACCCAACCAAATCTACAACCACTGCCAATGCCTGCCTCTTCTCACTCTCTCCCCATTACTCCTACTACATCACCATCTCCTGACATCCCCACTTCCGCTGCCTCCCTAACCACACCACCCTCCCCACCCTCCCCCAATCCTGCCAACAGCCCACTGCCAAACCCCACTTCCTCGGCCAACACCCAAACACCTCTCCAGTTCCAGCAATCAGCCTCCAGTTCGGCACCACCTTCCCCACCCCCACTGCCTCCTGCTCGTACTATTGTCACCCGTCTCACCAACAACATTACAAAACCCAACCCTAAGTATGCTAACCTAACAGCTCTCTCCTCACCCACCACTCTGCCCACTACTGTCAAACAAGCAATTGCCACCCCTCATTGGCTTGCCGCTATGAAAGAAGAGTATGATGCCCTCACCCGAAACCAAACTTGGTCCCTTGTTCCTTCTCACTCTGCTCCTAATATTGTTGGTTGCAAATGGGTCTTCCGAATCAAGTACAACCCCGACATATCGATTCAAAAATACAAAGCTCGCCTTGTGGCGAAAGGTTTTCACCAAAGACCCGGTGTTGACTTCTCTGACACTTTCAGTCCTGTTGTCAAACCGGTTACTGTCCGTCTCCTTCTCTCTCTTGCTATAAGTCACGGTTGGTCCCTTCGCCAACTAGACATAAACAACGCCTTCCTTCAAGGCACACTTCATGAAGTTGTTTTTATGTCTCAACCACCAGGATTCACTGATCCCTCTTATCCATCCCATGTTTGTCGTCTTCGAAAGGCTATCTATGGCCTTAAACAGGCACCTCGAGCATGGTACACAGAACTCAAAAACCACCTTCTTTCCTCGGGTTTTAAAACCTCTCTTGCCGACCCCTCTCTTTTTATTTCCTCTCACTCATCTTCCAAAATTTATCTCCTCGTCTACGTCGATGATATCATCGTCACTGGTCCTTCACCTTCTACTCTAAATCATTTCATCTCCAATCTTTCTGCCCGCTTCTCGCTAAAGGATCTTGGCCCATTATCCTATTTTCTTGGCATCGAGGTTACACCCAATGCCAAAGGAATTATTCTCACACAAACTAAATATGCTCATGACCTTCTCGCTCGGCATGACATGCTTGGCTGTAAGCCTTCACCCACACCAATGGCTACACAACCTAATCTTGCTCACCAGCCGCTTACTCCTATTTGTAACCCCACCGCATATCGGTCCATTGTTGGAGGTCTTCAATACCTCTCTATCACTCGTCCAGATATTGCCTTTTCTGTCAACAAGTTAGCCCAATTCATGCAACATCCTCAGTCCACTCCTTTGGGTCTCTGCAAGCGACTGCTTCGCTATTTACATGGCTCTCTCCAGCTGGGCATACAGCTGTACCGAGACACACCTATGTCTCTTCATGCCTTTTGTGATGCCGATTGGGCAGGTGACAAGGAAGACTACATTTCCACAACTGGGTTCTTGGTTTATCTTGGTAAAAATCCGATCGCTTGGTCCTCTCGAAAACAACGAGCCCTTGCTCGCTCGTCCACCGAAGCTGAGTTTCGGGTTGTTGCTGATACCACTGCCGAAGTTATTTGGGTAAAGAATGTACTTTCCGAACTTGGCATCTCTTCTTCTCTACCTCCGGCAATCTACTGCGATAATCTTGGTGCAACTCATTATTCAGCTAATCCAGTTTTTCACTCTCGCATGAAGCACCTTGCTCAAGCATTTCACTTTGTTCGCGAACAAGTTCAAAATGGTGCTCTCCATGTCCAACACATATCTGGTTCGGACCAACTCGCTGATGTCTTAACTAATCCACTTCCTCGAGCACGGTTCGCTTCGTTACTCTCCAAGATTGGCCTTTCCCACGGAACGTCCATCTTGCGGGGGCCTGTTGAGATACAAAAAGATCCGTGAATATCCTTCTGTATATATCCTATTAATTGTAATTATTCTAGTAGTAATCTTCTCATTAACTGTAATTATCATTGGAATATTTTCCTTAGAAGTAGGTAATCTTTTCATTAATTGTGTATCAAGAATGCCTGTATATAAACCTCTGTAAGCAATGAAAAACATACGAGTTCTCTTTACAAATTATTGTCTTTCAATACTAATCACGTGCCTCTCCTAACGCTACATACTCTAAGCATATTTTTGAGCTTCAGTCTTCTTTCCATCTTCATTATATACTGCTTAATACATACATTGTGAAAAGGAGATTATGTTATAACATATCTATTTAGAAGACATAAAATAAATCAATCAAACAACATAACGATATCGTGGTTCACCAACTTGGCTTTCATAAAAAGAATCCACCCTAAAGATCATGAGAGAGAAATTGAATGTAATTAACCTAAAGGTGGAAAGAACTACACTAAATAACATGAGAAAGAAGTATATATGTAATTAACCTAAAAATAGTAAGATAGACAATCAACCAGCTGATGGTTCTAGTGGTTAAGAATTTCTTGTGAGAAGCTCCTCATCAAAGGATAAAAGTTACATCAAACATTTATCCATTAAGCCAAGTTTTGACTCCGACTTGAAAGATCACAGACAGATTAAAAAAAAAAAAAAATTTGAGCACATTATAAGTTCAAATAGAGTAAAATCCACTTACTGAGCAAGAATTTGAGCAAGAATTTGATCAAGAAATAGTAGTAGAAAAAATCAAACACAGATTCAAAAAAAAAAAAAAATTACAAACCATACAATTACTCATTGGATCCATTAATCAAAACTCCAATAAAAACTAATCTGAAATTGCAGAAACAAGAGAAAATTTGAATTTGATACCTTTTTCGGTGAGGGAAGAGAGAGGGAGAATTTCAGATTGAACGGAGACGGCGACAGTAACACGTCGTTGAGGCGGTGGCGGAGGAGTTGAGAGGGACGGCGGTTGGGCGACGACGATGAGGCGACGGCGGTTAGGCGACGGCGATGAGGAGACGGCGGCAAACGGTGATGGAAGAAGAGAGAGCTTCGACGGTCGCGGGAAGTGAGAGAAAGCGGGAAGAGAGAGAGATATATTAGAGACTGTAATGATTTTAGGGCGTAAAATGGGTATTTATATTTTTCCTCAGCGACAGAATATTCCGCCGCTGAGAATCCGCCACTGGTAACTACGTTCACGTGGATCGATGACGTGGCATGTACCACCGACGGAAATTTGCGCCGCTGGTTTAATTAACCTCAGCGACGGATATTTCCGCCGCTATAATTAAAAATATCATTAATAAAAATCATTATTTATATTATTTATAACATGAAAATTATTTTAAATTACTATCAAAAAAATAAATATGAGTCAATAAATATTATTTTTGAAAAAAACAAATTAATCATAAATATTTATTAATTTTAATTTAATAAATATCATTCTTTTTAATTATATAAAACATGAAAATTATTTTAAATTACTATTAAAAAATAAATATGAGTCAATAAATATTATTTTTGAAAAAATAAATAAATCTTAAATATTTATTAATTTTAATTTAATAAATATCATTCTTCTTATTATACCATATACCCTATATACTATACACTATACCCTATACCCTATACACTATACCATATATCCTATACACTATACACTATACCTTATACACTATACCCTATACCCTATAAACTATACACTATACACTATACACTATACCCTATACCCTATACACTATACCATATACCCTATATCCTATACACTATACCCTATACACTATACACTATACCCTATACACTATACCCTATACCCTATACACTATACCCTATATCCTATACCCTATACCCTATACCCTATACCCTATACACTATACCCTATACACTATACACTATACCCTATACACTATACACTATACACTATACCCTATACACTATACACTATATCCTATACACTATATCCTATACCCTATACCATATACCCTATACACTATACACTATACCCTATACCCTATACACTATACACTATACACTACACACTACACCCTATACCCTATACCCTATACCATATACCCTATACAATATAACCTATACCCTATACACTATACACTATATCCTATACACTATACCCTTTACCCTATACACTATACACTATACACTATACACTATACACTATACACTATACCCTATACACTATACCCTATACCCTATACAATATACCCTATACCCTATACACTATACACTATACCCTATACACTATACCCTATACACTATACCATATACTCTATACACTATACCCTATACCCTATACCCTATATATACATTATACACTATACCCTATACACTATACCTTATACCCTATACCCTATACACTATACCCTATACACTATACCCTATACACTATACCCTATACCCTATACAATATATCCTATACCCTATACACTATACACTATACCCTATACACTATACACTATACCCTATACACTATACCCTATACCCTATACACTATACCCTATACACTATACCCTATACACTATACCCTATACACTATACCATATACAATATACCCTATACCCTATACACTATACATTATACACTATACACTATACCCTATACACTATACCCTATACCCTATACAATATACCCTATACCCTATACACTATACTCTATACACTATACCCTATATTCTATACCCTATACCCTATACCATATACCCTATACACTATACTCTATACACTATACCTTAGGGGTTAGGGTTTAGGGTTTAAGGGTTAGGGTTTAGGGTTTAGGGTTTAGGGGTTAGGGTTTAGGGTTTAGGGTATATGGTTTAGGGGTTAGGGTTTAGGGTTTAGGGTTTAGGGGTTAGGGTTTAGGGGTTAGGGTTTAGGGGTTAGGGTTTAAGGGTTAGGGTTTCGGGTTTAGGGTTTAGGATTTAGGGTTTAGGGTATAGGGTATAGTGTATGGGGTATAGGGTATAGGGTATAGTGTATAGTGTATAGGGTATAGGGTATAGGGTATAGGGTATATTGTATAGGGTATAGGTTATAGGATATAGGGTATAGGGTATAATGTATGGTGTATAGTGTATAGTGTATATATAGGGTATAAGGTTTAGGGTTTAGAATTTATTTATTTTTTCAAAAATAATATTTATTGACTCATATTTATTTTTTTGAGAGTAATTTAAAATAACTTTCATATTTTATATAAATAAAAATGATGATATTTATTAAATTAAAATTAATAAATATTTATGATTTATTTATTTTTTTCAAAAATAATTTTAAATATTTTAATGTTTTTTAGTTTGTTATTTTGTTAATTAGTTCTAAAAATAATCAAAAATTTCATTTTATTATCAGCGACAGAATATTTACGTCGCTGATAAATTAACAAAAAATTAAATTATCAGCGACGGAATTATTCCGTTGGTGTTTAATTAAAAAAAAAACATTTAATTTCACCATCGGAATATTTTCGACGCTGATAAATTAAAAAAAATTAATTATTTAGCGGCGAAAATTTCCGTCGGTGTAATATTTCAAAAAAAAAAATAACAAATATTTTATTTTCACCGTCGGAATATTTCTGACGCTGATAAATTAATTTTTTTTAATTTATCAGCGTCGGAAATTTTCCGTCGGTGTAATATATCAAAACAAAAAAATATTTTATTTTCACCGACGGAAAATTTCCGCCGCTGAGCAATAAAAAAAATAAAAAAATAATATATTTTCACCGGCGGAATAATTTCGTCGCTGATAAAGAAATAGCGGCGGAATATTCCGTCGATAAATCAAGCGCCAAAATAGTGGCGGTAATTAAACGACTGTTTGAAGAATATTCGTTTTAGCGTCGGAATCTAGCGTCGGAATTAAATTTCGTCGCTAAATTTGACGCCAAAATAATTCCGCCACTAAATCATTATTTCCGCTCTAAATAGCGACGGAATCATTCCGTCGCTGTTTATTCCGTCGCTAAAACACCTGTTTCTGGTAGTGGAACCCCTGCAGACATTTACAGCTCTACCATCACCCTTGATACTGTATCTCATCTTTTGTCTAGCCGACTAAGCGATATCAAAATCTTCGTTAGTTTAGGAATATCTATAACCTTGTTCAATGTATAAAATTTACCACCCAAAGTTCCCACCCTTATAAATCCCATGCCAACTACTATTCAGACACAGAACCATTAGCAATATAAATATCACCCCCTTCCACCTGCTCGTACGTTGCAAACCATTCCCTGCGCGAACACATGTGATAAGAAGCTCAAGAATCAAGAATCCAATTATCTATCGTACCTTTGTCTTCTTCGATTAATAGGGCATAGTCCTTATCGTCTTATGCCATAGCTGCAGTAGACCCAATTTGCTCGCTGTTATTCAACCTGGGACATTCACGTTTCCAATGCCCCTTCTCCTTGCATTAAGTACATACATCTTCATGTCTTGGACTCCTTTTAGAAGAACCTTTGTTTCTTACCTTGGTCGCTATTTCCTTCTGCAAACAATCCTGCTGACCGAGATTCTATGGATAAATCGCTTGCCTTGCGGTGCAGATCTCTGGTCTTGAGATTATTCTTAACATCTTCTAAAGTAATCGTATCCTTACCATTAATGCATGAATTCACAAATCCCTCACAGTGGTAAGGAAACATATAACATAAGAGCATCATCGTCATCTTAGCTTAACATCAATATTTCGCAACTCAAGTAAAAAAGATGTAAACCGATCTATATGATCCCTAATGGGCGTACCTTTCATCATTCGGAGAGAATAAAACTTCTACTTTAGATACAACTTGTTGGCCAATGATCGTGTAAGATACATATCTTCCAACTAGTGCTGTCAAACGGGCCGGGTCTGCCCGACCCAAGCCCATCGGGTTTCACTTAATGTCGGGCCGGGCCGGGCCTAACCATTAGTGGGCATAGTAAAAGTCAAGACTGGCCCATGTGAACATCGGGCCTCTAGGCCTTCGGGCCTATGGGCCAAAAAAGTAACTATTTTGTTTATTCAAAAAACTCAAAAATTAACTAATAAAAATTTAATGACACATCCAAAATTGTATTGACCGCCTGGAACACCATGTACATCTCTATGAACATTTAAATATTTCATGCTAACCCGTTGTATATAAGGAAGAAATAAATGTGATAATTTGAATTTTCCATTACCCAAAATAGACCAGTTTGTTTGTCTAATACTACTATGTTTGGCTTTTTTTATGTAAGCTCAATTCGGCAAGAAAATAAAGAAAAAAATAAAGAGTTTAAATTAATTAAATGCAAATAATTGATCAAAGAATGCATGCACGTAAATGTCGATGTCGCGTTGTAGCAATTTGTGGTTTGGGCAATTCAAACTCAAAAACTGACTCTTTGGTCGGGCCGGCCGGGCTTTTCGGAGCTTTTCATGTTCGAGTCGCATGAGGCCACGTGCCTACCGGGCCGGGCCAAAGAGGCCCGATTTTCTCATGGCCTTCTAATTTGAGGCCTAGACCCTTAAAAAATCGGGTGGGCTCGATTTTGACAGATCTACTTCCAACGCAAGCCACAGAGCACCGCCAAAATTAGTATCTGCAATATCCGATAGAACATCATCATCAAGGAACCTGATGATTTTAGAGTGAGCCCTCTCATCTAGCGCGATCAGATCTTCTGCTTTCCCCAAACCCTCTACTGTTGCAGAAGCTACAACCCCTATGGAACCTGCTACCGCTTTGCTCTTTAAATCCTGACGATTCATGATTGTAGCAGCCACCGGAGCCCACAAACCCTTGTCTTTCAACAAGGCTTTCTTACTAATCTGACAAAGAGAAAAACTATTGTTCCCTTTGAATTTGTTAACCGGTGATTCAATTCCTAATTTCATCTTTTTCTGCATTGAAAAACCCCTAGACTTTCATTAACCTGACCGGCTCTGATACCAGTTTGTTATAACAGATCTATATAGAATATAGAAAATAAATAAATCACACAACACAACGATATACGTGATTCTCCAACTTGGCTCCGTTCACGGGCAGAGGGCAAGAATATTATTATCAACTGGCAATCACCAAATACAATCTCTAATCTAATGCATGAACTTCTTGATCACAAGAATTCACAACTGTGTAAACCCTAGATCTAGAGAAAATAGAGAGACAAGAAAACCCTTGTAACACCTAAAATTATTGATCTCTATCACACTAGGAATTACAACCATGAAAACTTCAGGGTTTTAGAGTCCTGCATCAAATTTGCCACTAATCAGGTCTGAAACTGCCTAGGGAACGATCGCCCCCAATCAAGGGCGTGATCGTCCCGTCCGCCCAAACAGGAACCGCACGATCGCCCCTTTATAGGTCGCGCTCACCCCAAAATTCTAGAAACTCTGCACGGTCGTGCTCTTTGCCTGACGCAGTCGCTCCCTAGGTGCCTTCACAGGAATTACCGATTTAACCCTTGTTCAATCATCTAAGTTGTTCCAAAGTTAGATGACATCAAACCTAACAGATTAGACGATCACTGAAAGTTGTTATTTATCGGCAATAGCAATAGGGTTTTCTATGGGGAACTTTCTTCTGGCGCTTTTTGAAAGCTCACCACCGACAATGCAAAAATTAGGCCACTATTAATTTAAGTAATGCTACCATTGGTTCCAATTTCGATCGTCAATATGATAAATGTATAACTGCTATATTGTTTTCATCAGGGCCGACCTGGTACCCAAGGCAAGTAATGCGGCCGCCATAAACCCCCGAAATTTTTGTCAATTTTAGGTCCCAGATTTTTAAATTTACTCTATACTCCCTCCATCCCAATTCACTTTTCACAAAAAAAATTTGGCAAAATATTTATGGAATAGGAGAGAAAATTAGTGGAATGAGTTGTTGTGAGTAGGAAAAGCAAAGTAGAATAGAGAATGAGGGGGAGCAATAGTAATTTGATCGGTGTTTAAGTATAAAACTTGTCATTTTATGTAGTATCAAGTGAAGTGGGACGGAACAAAATGGAATGTGAATTGGGACGAAGAAATTATATAATAAATTTCGAGTATTTTTGTATCAGTAACCGTTGTGTTCCATAGGCTGAAGAAAGAACATCAGAAAGTTATGTGTGATGCTTACCAACCAGACTCCTACTCGTGTTCGAACATTGGTGCCTCCCTTACCATTCTTGTTTTATTTTATTTTGCCTAGATAATTTTTGGGCTTTTTCTTCATTTTTAAAATTTAATCAATTAGGCTTTTCCCCCTTCTTTTTGAGCTTTTCTCCTATAATTTCAAGCTTAATTAACAAATTTAATTATTATTTATTTGCAATATTTGATGGAGCATTCTGGAGCAAATAAATAAGAAAAGGTATTTTTACCAATAATTCCTTGAGATAGGGTGAAATTTAACAATAAAAACAATATATTTCGAATTCTATCTTAGGATTCTTAGATTGAAATCAAAACAACCTATAGTCTTGACCCTCTTTATAATAATCCTATATGGCAAGACTGCCCCTTCCCTCACGTCTTTTCCCTCTCTTTATGCATTCTCTTTCTCTCTATGCGCGCAATCTTCTTTTTCTCTCTCTGTGTGCAATTCTCCCTTTCTCTGTAATCCTCTGCAATCCTCTCTACCTTGTTCTTTTTTTCTCTCTGGTGAGTTGAAGACATTTTTGTGCTGCTCAATCTTCCAGTTCATTGATTGATTTGTTTCCTTTATCACTGTACCATTCATTAATCGATCACAGGTAGGAAATTTTAAATGCTGGATTGCTCAAAAATTCAATGAGTTTGAAAAATCTGTCATTTTACCCTATCCCAATTCAATCAAGACTAAATTGAGGATTGATTTCTCGATTTGGGGGTTTCTATGCTTGAAGGACAACTTTGAAAAGGGGGAATTGATGATTCTTGAAGAAATAATTGATAGATGAATTCAGGGCTTTTTCTTTATCTTATATGTATGTATCTATATACAATTTATGTAAGATGGTGGAGAGAGATTGTAGTATTCAATTTCAGATTGTTGTTCAATCTGCCTCCAATCATGGCAAAATTAATAAAATCTCAGGTTCCCTCCCTTTTCTCTGTGTATTGATCTATTTTTTGTATTTGCAATGTTTGTTTTTAGTTTATACTCAAAATTGGATCTTGGATTGTACATTTAATTCATCAATCTAATGTAATCTAATACTTATGGTGGGTCTTCTAGATTGCGTTTAGCTCTCCCCGATCGATGATATTCTTGCGCTTGTTACCCGATCCCTTACTCCTAGTGACTTGTGTAATCTGTGTACTTGTTCTCGTACTCTCCATGCTTCTGTTGATTCCGAAAAGGTTTGGCTTACCCAATGTAGTTTGCTTGGGATTATCCCCATTCTTAAATGATAAATAAGTTGTAAATGAGAAATAAGTGATAAATTGGTATTGTTTAATGGATATGTAACAATGCATTTATTAACTAAATATTTAGCCTTAAAGAAAAGAACATGGAAAGAGTAGGTCTGCTGAGAAACGTGTTTCTCCATAACTATGGAGAAACGTGTTTTTAATAGCCAGAAGCTATGCGTTTGATAACCAGAAAAAAATTTCTGGATATCAGTCTCAAAGGGTTCTGGATATCCAGAAGCTTTGGAACGGATATCCAGAAGCCTTTGGGACGGATATCCAGAAAAAATAGATTTGAAGCCAAATCCAAGGCCAAGACAAGAAATTGATTATTGAAGGTTTCTGGATATCCTGAAACCTTCAAATGTATATCTAGAAACCATCAAATGAATATCCAGAAACATTTTGAAAATTTCTGGATATTCATTTTGAAGGTTTCTGGATATCACTTTCATAAGCTTCTGGATATCCAGAAGCCTTGGCCTACATTGTCGCGCGACAAGTCGGGCCCCGTTTCTCCATAAGTTATGGAGAAACGCCTTTCTCCCCAGATTTGAGCACATGGAAATTGATTTCACAATTGTTTAAAGGGCATGTGACATCACAAAAAACGGGTTTTAAGTGCCGGTGATAAAAAAATGCCGGTGAGTGTCAGAGCTTGTTTGGTAACCCAATTAAGCTCTTAATTTAGAACATTCTAAGAGATTAAAAAGTTAAGCATGTTTGGTAAGATAAATTGTAATCACTTAATTAATTAAGATTGTCTTAAAAGGAGTTATTAATTTTAAATTGGAAATGAGTAGCTTAAGCAATTAAGAGGGAGAAAGAGTTAAAAATGGAATGAGTTCAAATCCATCCATCAACTATTTTATTTATATATTAAATAATACTTTTTTTTTTGAAATATTTTAACTTTTTATATAAATTATATTTGATCTAGTATTAAAATGTAATTTTATTTATATTAAACTATTGATATTAATAATATTTTAATAGAGTATCATAAATAATTAAAAAAAATTCATTTTTTTTTGTTAAAGTTTAGACAAATTTATCAAAATAATTAACAAGATAAATTTTATTATGGGTCAAAGTAAGTACTAATAAAAATATTTAAATATTATAAAATATAATCTAATTATAATAATAGTGATGTATATGTTGAAGACTTTATTTTATTATTTACTCATTAAGATTATTTAAATAATTTTTTGAATGTCAAGTTCAAACTTTAAATAAATTCAAATATAAGTGGTTTGCCATTACCAAACAGACTAAACTCTTAAAATTGAACAACTTAATAATTTCAGCTCTACATTTTCAGAGCTTAATTTTCAGTTTTACCAAACAGGCCCTAGTACATGTATTATTAAGTGGCGGTGTAAAAAAATGCCAGTGTTATTGTAAAAAAATGACATTGTAAATAGTGTCATTGCATGTATTATTACGGGACATTGTAAATAAGTGCCGGTGTTGATGTAAAAAAGTGTCCTTGTTAGTGTAAAAAATTGTAGTGTAAAGAGTTTCAGTGTATATATTATTAAGTGCTAGTTTAAAAGAGTGTCGATAAAAAATGTGTCAGTATTAGTGTAAAAAATGGCAGTGAAAAAGAGTGCAAGTGCATGTATTATTAAGTGTAAGTGTAAAAATATTTTTTTTTAGATTAAAAAAAACTAGTTTTTTTTTAGATTAAAAAAAAAAACTAGTTTTTTTTAGATAAAAAAAAAACTAATTTTTATAAAACTAACTCAAACTCAAGATTTTATTACGGATAGATTTGAGATATTTTCTAATTGGAAAAAGTTACCAAAGAAGATGCCTTAAGGAAGGATTTAAGCTAGTTTGTGGTAATTTGTGTTTTATTTTGATTTCTTCTATTTTCCTTTAAAGCCTATAATTGTTGTTGGTAACATTGATTTCTCATAACTACTAACACATGCTAGTAAATACGTTTTGTACATAGATATTTTGGGATGAGCTAAGGACCCAAGGACCCAACTTCCAAACCAATAACCCATTTTAACCCATTTGAGATGAAAATCCCAAATAAACCCACAACTAACCGAGGGAGATGGATGTTAAGTTCCTAAAATATCTTCGTAATATCACGTAATCAAATCGTAATCAAAAATTCAAAATTTTTTAAACCCAAGCTTTCTCTCTCTACAATCAAGCGTCGATTGATTTTTTCTACCAGAACAAAACATCAATTTCGGCCAAAATCGAACCTAATTCCACGCGAGTGAAGTCATCGGCGAAGACATTGAAGCTCGACTCTGATAACCTCCGTTTTAGAGTTGCGTAATTCCGATTTTTTAAGGTATTTTTCAATTTTTTTTTTAATTGAAACTCATATTTGACCGTGTTCATCAATTGTTAGAAGATGTTGTTGCTGAATTAGGTTATAAAATTTTTTAAACAATTTTTGGAATAAAAAAATTATTTCATTACCCATTCAAGCCTAAATTGAATTTTACCTTGTTCATCAATTATGAGAAAGGGCCTTTATCAGGTCTTATAGACAGTGGTATAGGACCTGTCATTGTGTGAAAAATTTTGTTTTGAGACACTTGATTTATTGTTTTTTGTGAATAACAATGTGGCAAATGATATGGGACCTGGCAACATCATATACACATATATAAGGCCTTTAATTGGTCCTATAGTAACTGGTATAGGACCTGGCAACATCAAATACACAGATATAAGCCATATGAATGGTCCTATAGCAACTGGTATAGGACCTGACAACATCAAATACACAGATATAAGCCCTTTGAATGGTCCTATAGCAACTGGTATAGGACCTGGCAACATCAAATACACAGATAAAAGAACTTTAAATGGTCCTATAACAAGTGCTATAGGACTTGGCAACATCATATACAAAGCTTTAAGACCTTTTAATGGTCCTATAGCAAGTGATATAGGACCTGCTCTATTATGCATTTCATTGTATGTCCACTTGTTTTGCCTATGATTTTATAAAGGAGATGTACTAGTTTGCACTAAATTATATAAAATCATGTACATATGAACTGTCCTTGTTTGTGGCTTATGTTTTATTTTTGTTTGTGTATGAAAAGGTGGAAAAATACAATGTCTCAAGATAAGAGAATAACACGTATGAAGACAGGAAAATCGAGTGAAGATGAACCAGTAAGATCAGCAGATGTTACAACCATAGAGACAGAACTTCAAGAGTAGTACGTTACTCACAAAATAAATCAACGAAGCTAAAAAACCAAAGCAAAAGGTACCACCAAAAGTGCAAAGGGACTCGACTGGATCCCTTATTTCGCATCAAACCTCCATTCTCTATCATCTATCTTTGTCGAGAGGTTGATTTACGGGAAACTCATTTGGACAGGTTGAAGATATCTCCTTTCTTCAACCTATTCAATGCTATAAACTCAAACAGAGATGTGAACTTAAGGAAAATGGACTCAACAATCGAAGAATTGATCAGATGCTACAAGTCAAAAGAAAAGAAATTTTTGTTGGGTAATGTTTTGGTTCCGTTGAGTGCAAGTGATGTATCAACTATATTCGGGGTTGTTACTGGAAGTGTAGTGATTGATATGAAGAAGAAACGGGATAGGTACTCACTTGGGATAGTTGAGAGGCTTTTCCCCAACTGTAAAGCCAATGAAATAACAATGAAAAAGGTGAAGGACAACTTGAGAAGGCTAGTCACTAGTGATAAAGATGTTGATATTGGAGACGTGGTGAGATTGCTAAATCTCATAGGATTGGGTTCTGTATTCTTTGCTTCAAAGGGAGAGGTGATGTGTCCTGAATTTTATATTACGTGGATGATTTGGAAAGGATGAAGAGTTATGATTGGTCAACAGCGATTGTAGAGAACTTTATTCAGTCTCTAGACGAGAAATATAACACACCGATCCTCGTTGTTGGCTGTGTATCAATCTTACCGGTAAGATCATTTTAAAATAATATTTTACTCTAATTTTATTTTAGTTACTATTATTTACTATCAGTAAAATTATATATGAATGATCATATTTGTCTTTATTTTGTAAATGTAGTATTGGTTTAACGAGCACACAAAGGTGTTCGATGCAACCAGAGACTTTCTTCCAAGGTTCATGAAGTGGAAAGTGTCAAAGACAATTGCCAATTTCAAGGATATTATCAAAAATTTGAGAAGTGATCAGTATAAAACACGTTGACGATGTTATGTGGTAATTTGTTTAGTGATATCATGTCCTATACCAGTTGCTATAGGACCATTTATAGTGTTGTCATGTCCTATACCAGTTGCTATAGGACCATTTAATGTCTTATAGCATAGGTATATGATTTTTTGAGGTCCTATATCACTTGATATAGGACCATTCAAAGGTCTTATAGCTTCGTATATGATGTTGTTAAGTCCTATACCAGTTGCTATATGACCATTCAAATGTCTTAATGCGTTGGTATAAGATTGTGTGAGGTCCTATACTACTTGCTATAGGACCATCTAATGGTCTTATAGCTTTGCATATGATGTTGCCAGGTCATATACCATTTGCTATAGGACCATTCAAAGGTCTTATAGCTGTGTATATTATATTCCCAAGTCCTATAACATTTTCTATAGGACCATTCAAAGGTCTTATAGCTGTCTATATTATGTTCCCAGGTCCTATACCATTTGCTATATGACCATTCAAAGGTCTTATAGCAAATGTATGGGGGTGTTCTTAGTTCTTATATTACATGTATTCATGTCATATATCACTTGTTATCGTTAAATATATTCATTCGATATAATACTTTTATCATAGGTTCAAGTTGAGGAGCTCGCACTGACACATGAAGAGAAGGTGTTGTTGATGGTGAAAACAAATGAGGATGGAAAAGAAGATGATTTTGAAATGTCAGTGGTAAAAGATGGTACTGAAAAAAGAATTGGGGGAGGGGATGAAGGAGGATGTTCGAATCTTCAAGAGTTAGTAGATAATGTTGACTTAATGGTGGGGTCCATAATGACACCTACTAATAAAGGTCAGGGGAGTGGGTCAAACGAGTTGATTGAATTAAGGAGTGAAAATGAAAAGTGAAGCTGGAAAAAGCTCAGTTGCTGGAACAGATTAATGAGTACAAACTGAAAACCAACAACGCGATTGAAGATGGGCAAGTTTTTTTGGCTGCTGAGGTTAAGTTGAGGAGAAATTTTGACAAGTTGATTAAAGAAAAGGACAGAGAGATTGCAAAACTTAAAAGTTTGCAAGAGGAGAGAGACAGAGAAATACAAATTTTGGAAGAAAAATTGGCTAAAAAGGAGAAGGAAAGGTTGCAAAAGGAACCAAAAGGAGATGTAGAGAAGTGCATGGAAATTTTGGCTGTGGGGAACCAGGGCAAGATAGTTGCTACTATCGGCTCCATGGAAAGAAGAGTAAAGGAAAGAGGGGATTAGAGGAAAAAGAAGGTCGATCCTGATTACACATACGACGGAAAGAAGAGGAGGCCACAGATTTCAAACAGCGAGGGAAAGAAGAAAACAGAAAGAGAAGACTTGGGTGGGAGTAAAATGGTTTTAGATGTTGATCAATTGGAAGATAATAGTGTTTTCTTACCAAAATTTAATGAGAACTTCAGTCTCAAAACCAAGTCCATGGATGAGGCAACAAAGAAAAAATTTACAGATTTATGCGGAAGACTCGCATGTCCGTAAGTAACACTTTTGTTAAAAATTATTTTCATTTATTAAAAATCTTGATAATAATAGAAATGTATTTTTTTTATTGTTTGCAGTGTATGGTACATTTCGGAATTGCATGTAAACTTGTGGAAATTGTGGGAATTGGCTCATGATAAGATGACCGAAGCTGCAGTACAAACATTTTTTATCCCTGCACTATATAAATATGTGTCTTCATCTTAGTATGTGTTATGTGTTGTTGAATTGGTAAATGACATAAAACAGGTCTTATCTCCCTTCTTATGTAGATTATACAGGTCCTATACCACTAGGTATAGGATGTCCTAATTTTGAAATTCGCAATCAGTTTGTTTTTTTTTACAGTAATAAATATGTGGTTTAATATATATGCCAGTGAACGCTGACTTGTTACTCATTAAATGGATTTTTAGGTGATGGATGCCTACCTAAACATTTTGAGGGACAAATATAAAGAACTCCCCCTCCATCTGGTGGACGCCAAAGGCCAAAAGTTAATTTTGTCTCAATTTTTGCTACCGTAAGTCTTATTTATTGATTTAAAAGATACTTACGCCTCGATTTTTTTTTAATTAAAGTCAATTATCAGCTTAATGCTTACATTTAAAATTGATTTGTTTCTAGCAATGGTTGAAGGACAAGAACTCGGAAGAAATAAAGAGAGGAATCAACAATGTCATCAAACAATTTGTGGATGATGAAACAATTTTTATATTGTTTCCAATTCACTCATCAAGGAATGATCGTGGTGTCAGGACAAACGATCATTGGACATTGCTAGTGCTTGACACAGAAAATGGGGAGTATAATTTTTTTTTAATTGTATGAAGTCTGATACCTGGTGTTTGATTTCACATATTATAATTGATTCCTTTCTTTCAATATCAGTTTGATCATGTCAGGGCACTGTACAAACGACTAGAGGAGACTCGAAAGGACGTGTCAAATTTCATAGATTTTAAACACGGAGACATTCCACAACAGCGATATGATAGTTTGGATTGTGGAATAATCGTCCTAATAGAAGCAGAGGAGATGTTTGATAAAGGAGTAATTAGCAAGACATATGAAGACGATGCTGTCTCGACGTATAGGGGGAAAATGATACATGACATTTTAGCAAGTCCACATTGTCCTCATCATTAATAAATTAAACATCTTTGTTTCATTTTGGATGGAATGATAAAAATTGGTTGTTGTTGAACACTTACTTGTATATTTGTTAAATGTTGGTTAAATATATTCCAAATATTTTTAAGGTCTCATAGTGGGTTTTTTGTTTGTGGTAGACGAAAAAGTAGAGATCTTTTACTTGTTGGTATAGAAAAAATCAATTAACCAAAATTTTGAAATTAAAAGTTCTGATTGGTTTGTTTACCTGGAAACATAATATACACATTTATAAAACCTTTGAATGGTCCTATAGCAAATGGTATAGGACCTTTCAAAGGCATTATTGCTTTGTATATGATGTTGGGAGGTCCTATACCAATTGTTATAGGACCAATTAAAGGGCTAATAGCTATGCATATGATGTTGGCAGGTCCTATACCAATTAGTATAGGACCAATTAAAGGGCTAATAGCTATGTATATGAAGTTGGCAGGTCCTATACCAATTGCTATAGGACCAATTAAAGGGCTTATAGAGTTGTGTATGATGTTGGCAGGTCCTATACCAATTACTATAGGACCAATTAGAGGCCTGTTACTACAGGAATAAGCCTGTTACAGTTCCTTCATACGTTGGTATTTAAAAAACAATTAACAACAATTATTTTAGGATATAGAAAAAATCAATTAACCAAAATATTGAAATTAAAATGATGGCATAACATTCTAATGAACACATGTGTAATGACAAATAGGACGCTTTTAGAATGAAATTAATAATTATTTGAATAAGAAAACCAAGCTCAACTAAAAGTAATTTGCAATGGCTCCTTGCATGATCTTTTATTATGATAACCTTCTTTTCCGCATCGACGACATTTCATCTTCCTCTTTGTACCTTCTCCTCTAGAAATGTAGCGATTTTTCCTTAGCCTACCAGGGGGGCGTTTTGTTTTAGGAGGAAGAACCACAAATTCCTCATCAACTACAGGAGGACCTAATGTAGAAATAGCTGGAATTGACAGAGCATAAGATTCCCTGTAATTGCTTACCTTGAAATAATCTTGAATGAAAGAATAAGAATTGTTCTTCAACCTGCTGAAAACGGATATGGAATGAACACACGGAAATCCATTCTGCTGCCACATCCCACATGAACATGTGTATTCCTGTATGTTGACAACCATAGAAGGATCTGAATGAACTTCAAATACATATTCATCACAAGCATGTATGATCCATGACCTTCCTTTGTCTGCACATTCCAAGTATACCTTCTGGATGGATGGACACAACACATTTGCCCATGAATTTGAGTCTTGTTTACATCTGCACATTCTTGACATAATCTTCAAACGTATACTGTCTATCAACTCTACAACAGGGAGAGATTTATACTCCTTTATCATAGCATTAAATGACTCATCCGCATTTGAGTACACTTCTCCATAACAATGACCTCAAAAATAAGCAGCTGCATAGTTTTCTTTCGGAAGATTATTGAAAAACTCAGACACCTTAGTACCGCCCTCATTTATGATTTCGTCCAGAAGAATCTGAAAGTGCTCAGGTGTTAGAGCTTTTAAAAGCTTAGAAAATTTGTGAAGAATATTGGACCCCACCTCCTTCGATAAACCACCAAGTTTATTTCTAAGGTTGTTTTTTAAATGGAACATGCAGAATGAATGATGTGAAAACGGCATAACCTCATGAACCGCAGTAATGATACCCTGATGACGATCCGAAACAAATGTCACTCCTCGTTCAGTTATGTAAGGACATAGATTTTGGAGAAACCACGTCCAATTTTCAGTATCCTCCGATCCTACCACAACAAATGCAACATGGAATAGGCCTACAACCAAAACAGTTCATAAAAAATTAATTTATCATCATAAAATATGAATAAAAATAAAAAAAATATACAAAATGTTAAAACATTAATAAGTTGTCTCATATCATATGGTCTAAGACATTTGATTGGTCATATATCAAGAGGTAAAGGACTTGGGAACATCATAAACACAGCTATAAAGACCTTTGAATGGTCCTTTAGCAAATAATATAGGACCTGGCAACATAATATATAAAGCTATAAGGCCTTTGAATGGTCCTATAGCAAGTGGTATAGGACCTGTCAACATCATATACAAAACTATAAAAACATTGAATGGTCCTATAGCAAGCAGTATATGACCTAGCAACATAAAAAACACAGCTATAAAGACCTTTGAATGGTCCTATAGCAAATAATATAGGACCTGGAAACATAATATACAAAGCTATAAGACCTTTGAATGGTCCTATAGCAAGTGGTATAGGACCTGGCAACTTCATATACACAGCTATAAGACCATTGAATGGTCCTATATCAAGTAGTATAGGAACTCACACAATCATATACCTATGCTATAAGACCTTTGAATGGTCCTATAGCAACTGGTATAGGACTTAACAACATCATATACAAAGGTCTTATACCACAAACTCAACTTAATTCTGATACTACATAGAAAAGAAAATTAAAAGCATTAATAATAAAATTCTCATACCATTATCTCCATCTTTCGCTGTTGCTGCAAGTAGGGTACCCCGAAACATTCCAGTAAAAAATGTGGCATCCAAAAATAACAAGGGACGACAAAACTTAAATCCACGCAAACATGCCCCAAATGCAAAAAAGCACCGCTGGAAACGAGAAGTCACAGGATCAGACTCAAACTTCACACAACCATTTGGATCCAACTCCCTAATTTTATCTGTATATGCTTTAAACTTATTATAAGAAAACTTTGCATCACTAAAAATAATGTTTTTTGCCTTCTCAACTGCTCGCCAAACAACCTTGTAATGAACAGTGAGGCCATACTCTGTTAGCAACAATTTTACAAGAGAAGCAAGACTAACATTTGTATCATCTCTAACTTTATCACAGATAACACTGGAAAGAACTTCACATCCCATCCTTTGCCCAAAATCACCACTAATCGCATCCTTGCATATATGATCAGGAATATATTTCCTTATGTAGAAATATCCACTGCATTTTTCAATTGAGGCATGTATCTTCCATGGACAACCTTTTGATTCTTTGTGTGAGCATACAACTGTAATACGAGTAGGTTCATTTTTCACATAATTGAAATCAAACCCCACTTCCGTTGAAAACTTACACAATGCATTCCTAAATTCACCAGAACCACCTTCAAATATATGCCCAATATTTTGTATTGCGTCTGCCCATTCCGTACTTCTCATTCTCTTTTCTTTGTGGTAGAAGAATTTGATATTATCCTCATTCCTACTACTACTGTCTTCGCATAAAGTGAAAAATGATTTCTCGAAGGAATCACTGACATTACTAACACAGATACTCAAGTCACTCACATTTATTTCTAGTAGCTCAATATTCCTACGAGCAATCATAAAACCCATACAAATGAAATCTTGCTCACTAGCCAACATGCACGACCGTTTCTCAGCTAAAAGATATGACATCGAGATTGTCTCCTTTTTCAAACTGTTCCATCTGTTGCAACTAAATTCAACAATAGATTAATAAGAATCAAATTGATCAAACCTAGTAACAACAGAAAATCTTCCATAGTTCAACATCACCATCACATTAGACTCCATGGAAGGTAAAGTTAAAATAATCTGTAAAAAAAAAAAATAATAATTAATGAAGGGTATAATACTTTTGAGGTCTTTTATTTAATGGTATAAGATCAAATTGTTTCAAATATAACAATTGCGCCTACACCAATGCACATCCATATCAAATTTCAAATAGAACATGACCTGGAACAAGTCCTCTGTAATATTATTAACAAAATAAATGAAGAATATAACATCAAATATCATATTCACAAAGAGTTTGAACATCAGGGATACTATGTAATACTTATTACATCCAAAATGAATACAAAATGGCCTGATCATAAATAGTAATTTATCTGTGAGTGAATTCAATCAAAATATTCATCAAAAACTCAAAATTCTGAAGTAAAAAAATGAAAATTCAAACATAATCTAAACGGAATTCAATCAAAATAATAATTCGGATGTAATACCTTTTTTTCTTATTGATTGAATTGGATGAAAGGATTGCAAGTTCGAAATACTCCACAGATTCTTCAATTTTGGATTCTTCTTAGCGGAAAATTGAGATCCGCAAGGAACGCCGGAAATTTTGCGGCCAAAAATAACTACCCAGACGGAAGTTAACGGTGTGTTAACTTAATTTTGGCCGTTCCATGGTATAATGGGGTTTAAAGTGATTTTAATTTGGAATAACAAAGGAGTCAGTCTTTTTTTTTATCTGGGTTTGGTTTTGATGGGATAGGATCTGGGCGTTGTGGTTAAAAAGGAATTTTTTTTTTTGGGATTGCCCAAAGTGACACTTTAAGAGAAGAAAAATCAGACAATTAGGTTCCGTTCAGTTTGTTTCGCGTAAAACTAATTTCGGAAAATGATTTTTCGCAAAATATTTTTTTGGAAAATGAAAATATTTTATGGAAAATGACAAAAACATGTTTTCGGCTGGTTGGTAATGAAAATGTTTTCCGAAAAATATTTTTATGTATTTAATAAATTGAGTTTAATAAATTAAAGTAAAATACTTTTCGATAAAAAAACACAATTTGAGATAAGTTGAAAGAGATAGGGTGAGGTAAGGTGGGGGTGGTAGGGTAGGAGGTGGGGATTAGTAGGGGTGAGGTGTGTGGGTGTGGGTGTGGGGTATGGTATAGAGATAAGGTAGGGTGGTGGGGGAAATGTAAAGGGTAAGATGATGGTAGGCTAGGGTGATGATATGGTAGGGTGGGTAGTCGAGAGTGTGGGAGGGGGGGGGTGGTTGGGGTGAGGGTGGTTAAAAAATAATTTTAATATGAATAAAATAAAAATTGCTTGGGAGTGGGGAAGTTGTTAAAATATAATTTTAAAATGAGTAAAAAATATTTTTTGACCTTGAGGTGGTGGTGGTGGGGTGGGAAATTGTTAAAAATAAATTTAAAATGATTAATTTTTTTTACCCAACGAGGGGGGGGGGGGAAGGAATTGTAAGAAATAATTTTAATATGAGGGGATGGGGTAGGGGTTGGTTGATGTGGGGTGGGTAGTGTGGGGGGGATGTATGGAAAATTAGGTGTGTGTGTGTGATGGTGTTACCATTTTTCGAAAAAATGTTTTAATTAGAAAAAATTCGTAATTTATTTTACTTAAAAAAAGTGGAAAAAATATTTTCTCTATTTTTCGGTGCTTACCAAACACCGAAACGGGAACCTTACTCCCGCTCAATTTGCGGACGCTACAATATTTTTCTGCAAAGCTTCTAAAGGGAAGTAAGAATGCTCAAGAATAGCAAGCTTATTGTGGTTTGAGGTAGTTATTAACGATATTAAGAATCCTTCTTTTTATATAATTATATATTTTATAATGCTTGCATTATTTATTTTTTTAATATTATTAATATTGTATAGTTTCATTATTTGATATATTTAGAATAGTTTGAGAAGCAATACATCTCTTGAATAAATAGTTACTTTGTGAATAATAATATTTGTGTATTTTCTTAACGGAATTTCTCCACAACCTTAAGTTATTTCTTAACAGAATTCCTCCACAACCTCTTAATAACCTTTTCATATATCTTATACTATAACTTCTATATGGTATCAAGAGTTTTTCGATCCAAACCCTCCCTACCCTTCCGCTCAACCAATTTCTCCATGGTCACCCATGCTTCAACCCTCCCTCTATCTTAATTATCAACCTATCTCGATAAAACACAAAATCTCACTTTTGGGTTTGCAGTGACTTTTTTGGACCATTGACTAGGGCCGACACCACTCAAAATACACTGCAACGCCTCCAAAACCCTAGCCTAAGTATTGGCCTAATTAACCGGGCTTCTATTTCGGTAAGCCCGACTTTATATGGCAGCTCAATCCATTCGCTCTAGGGTTACAAGAATAGAAACATTTTTATTGTTTCCATAGGTTTAGCCATATCTTCATGGGATATTACTCGTCGTGATGCCTTACCCGCCGTGATACCAGCTGATGTCGTGTAGAAACATAAGCCTAACTAATATAATATAATATTAATCAAATACATCTCTACATATTAATATAAATCCTAAATCTACTTCCAAATACGAAAATATTACACATCTAAATATAAATCAAAAATTAAAACAAAATGAACATAATAAAAAATTACACTAAAATATTTTACCCAAATTTGATATGAATTACCGACCCTGCGTGAAAATAATTACTCATCTAGTTCATACGTCGTAGGCTTGAAGATGACCGTTTCAATTAAAAAGATATTTCTAAGTGAATTATTTGCAACATTTGCCGATAGAGATAATTGCTAAATAAACCTTGTGCGAGTATACGCATTGCAAATTGAACCTTATACATCTTATCATGGCGAAAAACACTTTGTACTAAATTTTGTTGCAATTTGAACAATACATTATTCATTAAGAAATTCCCCAACAACAACAACAACAACAACAACTAAAGAAGCAAAAACAACATCATCATCAACAACAACAGCCACAGCCACAACAACAAAGGAATTATTTGCAACATTTGCCGATAGAGATAATTGCTAAATAAACCTTGTACGAGTTTACACATTGCAAATTGAACCTTATACATCTTATAATGGAGAAAAACACTTTGTACTAAAATTTTGTTGCAATTTGAACAATACATTATTCATTAAAAATTCCGCAACAACAACACCAACAACAAAGGAAGCTAAAACAACAACAACAGCCACAGCCACAGCCACAGCCACACGAGCGAAACTAATAGCAGATATCAGCAACCTGATTGAATCCTTCAATGAAGGAAACTGACGAGGAGGGCCCAAACGGAACTCAGAATCTGAATCACCCATTATCATTGATACTGACCAAAGACAAGCATCTTCTCACCACCAGATTTAAGAAGAACTTGGCCTTCACTACTTCTCTCTCATCAAGTTTCTCTAACAATGCATCAATCTTCACTTCATCAACTCTGTCTTTCGCAGTTGTATTGGTTGCAAGAGCTTTGAGTTCAGGGTGCACATAAATTGCACCTTCATCAGAGCTTGTCTCGAACTTCCTTGCTAACTTCCTCAACTCCGTGACTTCTCTTTGTTTCTCATGGCTGAGATTAAGAAAGACAGAGAAGTCGACGAGGCCTGGAAATCAGGTTCCTAAAATCTGAGAAGGAAACAGACGAGGAGGGCCGAAACGGATACACGGATTTCAATGAGAGGGTGGAGTCGTTGATGAGAATGCTGGTGAGGGTGGGATTGTGTGATACTCCATGTATCAATAGAGCTGCTCCTCAAGAGGATATTGGGGAACCTTGTCATATTTTGAATAGAAACAATCTTAATTGGGAGGATCATGAGAAAAAAAGTGGATGTTATATCATCTTCGATGTAGTTCATCGGATATTAGTAAGTTATATAAATGTCTATTTTTGCCTTTCAAAGAAGCTAACAATTAAGTAGTCCATAATTCATTTTAACAATGTATGTACGTAATCACCTTTAAATCATAAATGCATTTTCCTACTTCAAACTGATATAATATCGTGGTTCATAGTAGTAAGTTAGATAAATGAGTTAAAATAAATCAATTAAATCTTAAAAGAGAATTTGGTTGCATCTTATCTTAAAAAATAAATCAAGGTTCAGTGGGTATATCATAAAAGAGAATTTATTCTAGCAAGAGAAAGCCTTACCAATTAAACAATGAAATAGAATGAACATCGATCCGCATTTCTCAGGAGAATCACCATTATCCATCATGCCATAAACATAAAGTAAGAGACTCTGTTGATAACATAAAAGAAGCAAATGTCATTTTTCTAAAATTTTTTGAACGGTGGGAGTAATTAAGGTAACATATTCTACAACCATGTTGGGGAATCATTGAAAAAAATACAAACTTCAAGAAGATAGGAAAAGACCTGAATGTGTGTAAACCTTATACTTGAATTATTTAGCAACTTGCATAGAAAATTGGTCACATAAACAAACAACATTCGGTATCAACAAAGCACCATTACATAATCAATTAAATCTTAAATACAAATGATGATGCCAAAATCGTCAAATCAGCCCAAATCCAAGCGTCGAATGCTCCGGCGATTGCAAGGCCTGAAAATAAGAGAAAACACGTAAACTAAGCCGGGGCGGATCCGGCTAAAGGCCCTCCGGCGTGAGAGTAAGTTCACGGTTGATATTAGAGAAATCAAATTGACAGAGTTTCTCCAATGTAAAAAGTAACGTACCCAATAATGAGCCATGGGGCTTGTATTTATAGGATTGGATTGAAAGAATCCATGTTGGAATAAACTTGTAAAGAGATAAGATATAATTCTAATAGAATTATATCTTGTTGAGGAGTCATTGTTTGACTTGAATTGATGTTGATAACTATAATCCTGATTGGGTTACAACTGCATAATCCTTGTTGAATAAGGATTGTAACTGCTAGCCGGAACGCCGAGGAAGGCAATTGTTTTTCCTCGTCCTTTGGCAAATAAGCCGAGGAGAACGATCCTGCTTCCTCGTCACTTGATGAATGGCCAACATGAAAATGTGCCGGGGAGAATACTGTTGTTTCCTCGGTAATTGGTGACAGGCCGAGCAAAGGACTTTTCTCTCCTCGGTAATTGAGACAGACCGGCCCAAGAATGGCGACATAAGGCCAAGGTAAATGTTCCTCGGCCTACGAGGAAGAGAATGCTCGGCCATAATACTTGATGAATATATATAATATCCATGGCTCAATATAGTTGGGCCCAGGTTCGGGCAAGCCCATGTTCGTAGCTCGGTTTATACCGTTCAGTGGCCCCCAACTTTCTAGCTTGGCTTAGGACGAGTAGAAAGTTAGCTCGGCATCAGCACATGGAATACGAACAGGTTTGACACGTGTCCTCGGCGTCGCTTCATATAACTGACGGTTGCCATTCTGGGGCCCCCCCAGTCTTGTCACGCCTTGAACCCATCATTTCGCATTTAATTCTTGGGACTCCGGACCTGGATCTTTGCTTTACCCACGGGTTGACCCGGATTGGAGGGGTATAAAAACTAAAACCACTTCAATTTAAACCTTTACACACTTCCAAGTTTTTGAGAGCCTTTTGACGAACGAACGCAAGGTTTAACAACGATTCTCCGATCTTCTTCTTACCCAGTTTCCGGCGAAGCTTTCTTTCTCCGGCGAGCTTGTTGCAGTCGTGATTCCGACCACTTCTTCTCAATCAGGTATGAAATCATTCCCTTTCTGCGTAATCCGTCCATCATTTTGCGATTTCTAGGGTTTTTAGGATGGATTTTGAAAGTGCCAAGAAAATGGACTGCCATTGTTGAAGGTTGAAGCTTTTCTTGATAAAAAATTTTAAAAACTTCAGTTCTTTAGTTCTCTTTGCATTTTATATGAAATTTCTGGAATATTGAATGAACTCCCCCTTCGTTTTTGATTCCCCTTAGAAATGGCTCGATCTTGGGACCATTCTCCCCGATTCCGTTATGGATATCATACTGGAAATTTGAGGGTCTATCGTAGAGAGAGAGGTCCATGGTTGATGCTCACTCTGGATGATGTAAGCAAGCAGTTAAGAGGTTATGGTCGAACTCGTCTATTCCTCCAATACCCTGACTCCACCAGAATAGATAGGATTGAGTCTGGTTCTCCCAACATTATAGTTTTTGAGGATAGGGCTGAGATGATGGAGCACATCGATCTGTTCTACCCGGCCTCTGATCGCGAAATGCGTGAGCGCCTGAGAGGTACGGCTCCCTCCTCGGCCTTATTAAATGACGAGGAGGGGAATCTCCCTTCCCCGTCCTAAATCAGTCATGGACGAGGTCACTAATTTTGTCTCCTCGTCTTTATGCAGATATGACGGGAAGAGGAGAACCCTCCTCGTCTACTCAGATAGTTGATGCTTTCGTGGAGGAAGCACAAACTGATGGCCGTTTGGGCCGAAGAAGAGGAGGCCGAGGACGAGGAGGCCAAGGGTTAGGACAAAGGCAAGAGAGGACCCCTAGAGCCGGGGATCCCATGCTGGAAAAGCTATACTCCAAGTACGGGGTAGACAAAGCCGAGTACAGGCTAACTTATATGGGCCACATGGAGCTGAAGACCGAGAAGGAAGAGAATGACTTCTATTACAACCAAGATTTCGTCCACTTCTACTTCAAACAATTCCAGCAAGGACTTCGTCTTCCACTGGATCCTTTCATCTGCGAATTCCTGGACGACGTGAGGGCGGTGCCGGCCATGCTTGGAGCCAATGGTACCCGGGTCCTTGTCAGCTTCATCATCCTATGCCGAAGCTTAGGATATGAGCCGACCATGGGAGCTTTTAGGCATTTTTACCATGTCCAATTTGTCAAGGAGAGCTGGCTCCTTGTCATCAAGAGTGCTTCCAAGAAACCAAAATTGCTCCTCCCGATGTCTAGCAAAGTTGCTGGTTGGGATAACCACGTCATTAGAGTGGAGAGCCGCCAAGGATGGGAGTTCCAGTCTCCTTGCAAAGGTCCAACCTCTTCGTTCCCCGTCCAGCAATATGAATGGACCAAGGACTTGATCAAACGCCTGGAAGAATTTGCCGAGGTGGGAGTTCTTGATTGGTCAGTGATTGAGTCCTCGGACCATTACTACATTCAGGCGGGTTTAATGCCGGGGAAAAAGGATGGGGTATCTCCCCTTGTTGCCGTAAAGAGGGGGAGACGCTTCAATGACTGGACTGTCCATCCCGGCTTAGTATTCCACGAGGATTGCATTAGGTGCAACACTGAACGTCCCCGGCATCAGTGTCTGGATGATGTAGACATAGTTGGATGTAAATATTTCTTTCTTTTTACTTGGTATCTTTCAAATGCTTGTTTCCCCTGCCCGTATTTAACTCTTTCCTCGTCCTTGCATTTAGCAGTAGGAAGAAGAAACTTTAGCCATGGAGAGACTTAGTCCCCAAGAGCTTGTGAGGAGGAAGAGGAGGTTGAGCAAGAGAGCCGCCTTGACAGAAAGGAAGGAGGATGCTAATGCACGTAACCTCATCCTTAACGTGCAGACTGACCAACCCCTTCCCCTTAAGTTGCACGGGGAAGTGAATGCCGAGGAACCGGCTGCTGATAACCAAACCAACCCATCAACTGCAGAGGGGCATAGCCTCCATGTTGATGCCGAGGAAGAAACAACCGAGGAAGCTAACCTCGTCCAAAGGAGGTCAGGCTCCAAAAGAACTCCAAGTGCCAGCGCCGAGGAGCCGGCTGCCAAACGGGCAAGCGTCAGTGCGGCCCCTGAGGTTGATGCTCCCCCTCCCTTGACCGTTCAGTCAGTCAAGACTGTGGAAGAGGCCGACGAGCTGGCCAAAAGTATGTCCCTTGGCATTCCTCGTCTTAAGGGACTCCCCCTGTTGGCAAGGGAGGGACCCTTGGTGAGGTTGGGCCGAGCTCCCATCCAAAGGGCCATGGACGAGGATGCTTATGAAACCCTTTGCAAAGAGGGTCCTAACGAGGATACTGTGCTTTGCCACAAGGGACTCCTGATTGCTGAGGTAAATGTTGATCCCTTTCTGGGTTATTATCTTTGGTGTTGGATTTGTCTTCCTAACGATGATGTTATCTTTCAGTTGGCTTCAGTCACGGCGTACGAGAACGTGCTGGCCAAGAAGAAGACAAGGCGCCTGAATGAGGCCAAGGCAGCTCAAGCAAAGAGCGAAAAAGAAAAGTCTTCCTTGGCTAAACTTTTAGAAGCCAAGGATGCTGAGCTTGCAGCGGCCAAGGCCAAGGTTGAGGCCGAGGTAAAAAGGGCCGAGGAAGAAAGGTCAAAAGCCGAGGAACATCTCCGGCTCAAAAATGAAGAGCTTGCCCAGGCCAAGGCAGATAAGGCTGAGCTTCAGACCAAGGCTGAGGAAGCTGAGGCCAAGTGCCGAGGACTGGAAGCTACCCTTCCAGCTAGGGAGGAAGAGGCCGTAGCTCGGTTTAAGGAGAGCTCGGCTTTCAAAGAGCTGATGATGGCCAGCTCGGCCTTCAGAGAGGCTGTTGACGAGCAAACAGCCACCATGTTCGAGGATGGCTACCTCCACTTGGCCAGGAGCATTTTAGCTGATCCCTCCACTGGTCTGGACATCAACAAGATTGCCCAGCTAATCTGCCGGGATCAATATGCCGAGGAGGTCAGGGCACTCCATCACTTGGTCCCTTATTCTGAGAGCAACATGGAGCTGATGGCTGCCAAGGATGCCCATGCTTGCAGGGAAGTGTGGACGCCGGCTTCTGTTGTCCCCGGCAATATTAAAGACCTGGTGGAGGCGATCCAAGATGCCGATGAGCCTGAGGACCTGGAGGCCGAGGTGGAAGGAGGGACCGGGGAAAGTAATGCTTCCACTAATCAAACAGTCCTTCCTCCCCCCGGCACTATCACTGAAGACTGGCTGGACAAGCCATTTGATGATGTACAACAATCTTAGGATAGCTTCTTTTCCTTTTTTGTTTTTTGTAATAGACAATAGGACCTGTAATTCCATTTGAATATCAATGAAAATCCTTTTGTCATTATTCTTGTCACTTCATTGACTTGGTTATATTTTGGTATGCTATGCATTAGCCTTAGGAAGGTGGGATCCGAGGGAGGTCCCTTTCCTTGTGGAGCAAGTGGTTAGGCCGAGGAAAGATTCCTCGGCTTTAACTATACTCGTACTTCATTTGGGCTGAGAAAGTTTTCCTCGGCTTTGAATGTTGTAATCCTGAATCAGAGTAGATTCCTGGTAGGAGGTTTATCAAGCCATTAGGCTGAGGAAAGTCCTCGGCCTTGGCTGTTAATCTCCTAAGTCAAGATGGGCCCTTGACTAGAAGAGTTGTAAGCCATCAGGCCAAGGTAGATCCTTGGTCTTGGCTGTTGGTAAGCCATCAGGCCAAGGAGGACCCTTGGTCTTGGCAATTGGTAAGCCATCAGGCCAAGGAGGACCCTTGGTCTTGGCAATTGTTAAGCCATCAGGCCAAGGAGGACCCTTGGTCTTGGCTATTGTTAAGCCATCAGGCCAAGGAGGACCCTTGGTCTTGGCTGTGTTAAGCCATCAGGCCAAGGAGGACCCTTGGTCTTGGCTGTGTGTAAGCCATCAGGCCAAGGAAGATCCTTGGTCTTGGCTGTTGGTAAGCCATCAGGCAAAGGAAGATCCTTGGTCTTGGCTATTGTGTATCGGAGAATCTGAGGTAATGCCCTCATCTTCCTGTGCTGGGGTGAAGAGCTGATAGTTGCTTTGCATGCTGGAAGAAACTGCTTTCGTAGAACTGAAATGTGATTACATAGAACTGAAATCCTATCAACTAAAAAGACAAAAAGAAAACAAAAGACCGAAAATAAAAGACCGAAAATAAAGAGCTAATCTACTGCTAAATAAACTAGACTAGTGATAATATTTTCTAAGGTTGTCGGAATGCCATGGATGCTTGAGATCCTTCCCCTCCTTGGTCCTCAATCTGTAGGTCCCTTCTCGGATGACTTGAGTGATGATATAGGGACCTTCCCAATTTGGGGAGAGCTTGTTTTGCTCTGCCTTCCGACCAGTAGCTTCGATCTTTCTAAGTACCCAATCGCCAACTTGGAATACTCTTTTGATGACCCTCTGGTCGTGATATGCCTTGGTCCTTTGCTTGTAATTCACCATCCTCATCTCATGCAAGCGGCTAGTCGTTTTTCATCTATCGGGTCCAGGTCTAGGAGCCTATTGACCTTGTTGACTTGCTCATCATAATGGGAGTTCCTTGCTTGTAGGGATGGCCATCTCTGCTGGTGCCATAGCCTCGAGAACCGAAGGTTAGTGCGAATGGAGTTTCCCAGGTTGGCCCCAGGGTGGTTGTGCGAAACGACCCATAAAGCTAGGGAAGTTCGTCCAACCATCTACCCTCGCGTCCTTCAAGATTCTTGGTGAGGGCGGTTAGGACCGGTTTGTTGGCGGCTTCGCTTGACCGTTGCCTGGGGTCTCGCTTAACCGAAGATTTTGCATGGCGTACTTTCACTCTTCCCAATTCGGTTGTAAATGCCGTGGAGAATTGGAGGCCATGGTCAGAAACAATTGTATGCGGAAGGCCAAATCTGCACCAAATGTTGTCATGAACAAAGTTGATCGCGTTCTCTTCCGTTATCTTGGCCAATGCCTTGGCTTCTATCCACTTGGAGAAGTAATCAACAGCTACTATCACGTACTTGCAATTACCACGGGCGGGTGGGAAGGGTCCAATGAGGTCGATCCCCCACATATCAAATGGCCACGTAGGTATTACAAGTGTTTGCTCGGCTAACGAGTAGTCTTGGAATGTCAGAGAACCTTTGGCATTTGTCACATTTTCGAACATAGGCATGCGCGTCCTCCCTTAGGTTTGGCCAGTAGTAACCTAGCGATATGATTTTGTCAGCTAAGGTTCTGGCCCCCGGGTGTCCGCCACAAACACCTTCATGTACTTCTGCCAGGAGGTTCTCAGTTTCCTTGGGATAGACACACCTTAGCAGGGGTTTCGTGAAAGATCTTCGGTAGAGGACTCCGTTTATCACCACGAATCTTGGAGACCTCTTCTTGATAAGCTTGGCTCTAGCATCATCTTCTGGGAGTTTCTCATTCTCAATGTATTCGACGTAGTCATCGATCCAGCATCTCTCTTCCTCGTCCAGGAGCATGACTTGTAATCTTTCATACGCAGGTTCCTCGGCATAAACTACATATGGATTGGTCTCCGAAGGAGACACGTCCATGGTGGCTAGTTTGGAGAGAACGTCTGCGACTTGGTTGTCTTCCCTTCCTATCTGCTTGAGCTCGAAAAATTCCATTTTCTTCGTCATATCTAGGACCAGGTCTCTATACTTGGCAAGGGTGACGTCTTGAGTGTTATATTCTCCTTTCACTTGTTTGACAACAAGCTGGGAGTCACAGAAAGCAGCCACCTTAGTTGCTCCATAGAAGGAGGCCAACTCAATGCCAAATATGAGAGCCTCGTATTCAGCTTGGTTGTTAGAGGCAGGAAACCTGAAGCGGATAGCATCTTGTATAGTATATTCTCCTTCTGGACTTGCTAGTACTATTCCTGCTCCGCTTCTTTCCTTGGTAGCTGATCCGTCTGTATACAGGATCCAACAGTTGGATGGGAGTTCAATGGGAGAGTCTTTTTCCTCCGGCGCGTTTTGCTTCCGGGAGGTGGGGAGATGCTCACCCATAAAGGCAGTCTCGACCATGAAGTCAACCAAAGGCTGTGCTAGGAGGGTCTTCCTTGGTTGGTAAGTGATATCAAACTCCGTTAGAGCGATTGACCAATTAAGGAGACGTCCTGAGCCGTCCAACTTGTGTAGGATTTTCTTCAATGGTTCATTGGTGTAGACGGTGATAGGGTGTGCAGAAAAATATGCACGCAGCTTCCTTGAAGCAATGACTAGTGCGTATGCTATCTTCTCCACATTAAAATATCTGCTTTCTACATTGGACAGAGCTTTTGAGACATAGTAGATGGGCTTCTGAATTCCTTCATCCTTTCGAACTAGGACAAATTTGCTGACGAGGCGTGATCGGTGGCAGCTAGGAAGACGTATAGCATCTCACCGGTAGTCGGACTGCTAAGCAAGGGAGGGGAACCCAAGTACTCCTTCAACCGGAGGAACGCTTCCGAGCATTCAGGAGTCCAGGAGAAGCTCTTGGTACCCTTCAATACCTTGAAGAAAGGCAGTGACTTTTCGGCGGACTTGGCGATGAATCTTCCAAGGGCTGCAATTCTTCCATTAAGTCTTTGGACCTCCTTGATGGTGGTAGGTTCCTTCATGTCAATGAGAGCCTTGATCTTTTACGGGTTTGCTTCAATCCCCTTTGGGAAACCATGAAGCCCGAAATTTCCACCTGCAGTAACTCCGAACACGCATTTGCTTGGATTCAGCTTCATGTTGTTGGCTCGGAGGTTATGAATGGTCTCTTCTAGGTCAGGAACGTGGCTGCCTTCCTTGGTCTTTATGACCATGTCATCAATATAAGCCTCCATGTTTCTACCTATCTGACTTGCAAAAACTTGATTTACCATCCGTTGGTAGGTGGCACCAGCATTCTTGAGCCCAAAAGGCATCATGATGTAGCGAAATTCCCACAGGTGTTTGGAAGGCGGTCTTCTCGATGTCTTCTTTCGCCATTTTTATCTCGATGATAGCTTTGAGTAGGCATCTAAGAAGGCGAGAGTTTGGTGTCAAATGGAGTCCACTAACTTGTCGATTCCGGGGAGAGGATAGGCTGTCCTTGGGGCGAGGCTTTGTTTAGATCGGTAAAATCTATGCACATGCGCCATTTCCCATTTTGCTTCTTCACCATAACAACATTAGCCAACCAAACGGGGTACTTGACTTCGCGAATTATTCCTGCTACCGAGTAACTTCGCACCTCTTCTTTTATAGCTTCCTCCTTGTCCTTTGCAAAATTTCTCCTCGTCTGGGAGATGGTCTTCGCTAGAGGATCAACTTCTAAGCGGTGGAGGGCTACTTCTTCATTGATTCCCCTCATGTCTTCGACTCTCCAAGCAAAGACGTCGAGACTGTTTTTCAAGAGGGATATGATTCTTTCTTTCTCTTCCTGTGATAGCTGGCCTCCTAGCTTGATTTTTTGTTCGGGATAGTCAGGATTAATGACTACCTCTTCTAGCTCATCTACTGGCTTCATTTCTGGTCCGTCTCGAAATTCCAGGGATTCGATGATGATCTCTCTGATTCTCCTCCCTTCATTGTCGTTCACATTGAGGCCTTCTTCCTCCATAAGTTTATCGATGTCTGGAAGATCGTTCTTCCCCGAGTCATGGTTGGCCCCCGAGTTCTGGTCATTGACGAGAATGGGGTCTTCCTCGGAGATGGGTAGAACTATGCCTTGGTCATCCGCAGTTTCTAGGACCATAGGCTCTTCTTCCAGTGTGGGTAGAGTTACGTCTTGGTCATCCGCAATTTCTAGGACCATAGGTTCCTCTTCCTCACTTTCCCATACTTCACGGATATAGTTCATTCTAGAGCTAGTTTCCGTGGTCTTCTGAGATTTGGTGATCTTGATGTTCTCCTCGGGCGTATCTATCTCCACGCTTTTTGACTTTTTCCGGCTCTTGACAACATGTTCCAAGAAATCTTTGGGGGTTGCCCTCACGCATCCAATGCCAGCACGAGTGGGAAATTTAACTCGTTGGTGAGGAAGGGAGGCTACCATCCCAAGTTTGGCTTGACTTGGAATGCCGATGATCGCATGATAGTCACTAGTCAAATCCATGACTATAAAAGTGACAGTAGCTTTGGCTCGGAAGGGATGATCGCCGACTTCGAGTTCTAGTTCCACGGTTCCCTTCGCTCCAACCTTATGGTTGGTGAATCCTTCAAGCCTTCCTTGATATGGCTCTAGCGCAGTGTCTTTCAACCCCATTTGTTGGAAGGCTGAATAGTACAAGATGTCACGGGAGGCCCCCGTGTCAACAAGAAGTCTTTCGGATTCCACATTGTCAATTCGACCCTTGATGACCAATGGCTGCTCACGAGCTGCTCGACTTCCCGCCAACTCATTCGGAGAAAAACTAATGACTTCTTCTGCTTTATGGATCCAAGCAGGGACATGGTATACTTTGCTTAGCTCGTGGATCTGATCCCTTAGCTTTCTGGTGGAGGTCACCTCTTCACGGATCACATGTAGTTTAGCCCTAGGAGGCCTTCTATCTTCATCCTCACTCTTGGAGTCATCTTCACTCTCCTCTTGCTTCCGCTTTCGCTTGCCATCTTTCTTCATGACATAACGGTCTAACTTTCCCTCGTCAACCCATTGTTGGATTATCTTCTTAAGGGCCCAGCAACCATCAGTGGTGTGCCCGTTGTCCTTGTGAAAATCACAGTATTTGTTCTTGTTGCGGGGATACTTTGGGCTATCAGTCAGCGGACGAGGTGGAGGAAGGTTCACCATCTGCATGATTTCGGAGATGGGCTTTGTAAGAGGGGTGAACTCCAGCTTCTCAGTGCTTCTGGTTTTATTCTTTCCTTTCTTGCCGTTCCCATTGTCATTCTGTCGGGAGTTAGTTGCTTCAGGTTCCGTCTTGTCAGCACCCCTTTTCTTTGTCTTGTCCTCAGCCATGGAAATGGCATAAGCCACTTTGTATAATTCGGCCTTGGAGCTGGGTTCCCTGGCTGAGAGTTCATAAATGAGGGGGCCAGATTTTAACCTGAATTGAAGCAAACTATGACCTCCCTATCAGTAAGGCTTTCTTCGACTTGGTCTGCCATCTTTCGGAACCTATTGTAGTAGCTAAGGGTGGTCTCTCCCTTCCCTTGCTCAATGTTGGCCAAGTCGGTTAATCTCATCTTCCTCTTCCCAGCTGTGGCAAAGTGATCTAAGAACATTCTCCTCATGCCCCTCCAAAGAATCGATGCAACCTTTCTTAAGCTCACGGAACCAGGTCAAAGCTGTTCCGGAAAAGGTGCTCGCGAAAGCTTTGCAGAGCAAGTCATCAGCAGTGGTGAGGAGATTCATGGTTTGTTCAAAACTTTGCACATGGTCCTTGGCGTCAGTGGTTCCGTTATATTTCTCGAAATTTGGGAGCTTGAGGTTAGGATGGGGAGGTGCTGCAGTTATCCTCAAGGAAAACGGACGGGTGGCCCAATCATAATCATCGTCATTATATTTCTTTCCCCTCTCCATATCATCCAGCCTTTGCTTCAGCGGCTCCCATTGCTTTGTTTCTATTTCCTTCTCCGCTTGAGCGAGTGCTTCGTTGGGAGCTTCGGCGACTTTTCTTTGGGGCGATCATTCACCCTACTATGCTTTTCTTCATGTCGGTGGCCATCACGTTTGGAGGGGGCCCTATCACGTCTTGGTTCCAGGTCTTGTGCGCCAAGTATCATCTGTAGGGCTCACGGGGTCCTCGGCCTAGCAAATTCCCGATGCCGAGGACGAGGAGAGTCCGGTCGACGAGGACGATGAGAATCGAATGACGAGGACGAGGAGAATCGGCCGACGAGCTCGAGGAGACGCGGGACGCCTAGGTGTCATGATGAGGCGAGCAGGTGATAGGCGCCTATTCAAGCTGAGTCTTGTTCTTAGGTCCTTGGAGTTCACTTCCTCTTCCCTAGGAGTTATTTGGCTTCTCAGATCGACCACAGGCTCCTTATGCTTACTGTTATGCCGAGGATGAGGAGAATCCCTGGGAGGTGGCAGTGGTAGCTCAGCGGTCTTCGGGGAGGATCACCGATGCTCTCCTGTTCCTTTCTCAAAGGTGGGCCCATTGATGGTACAATGAAGGGAGCCATGGAATGATGCGGGTCCATTTGCAACAGAGAGCAACTTGTGTCTCATACATCCTTTGCAAAGTCTCCATTTGTTTGTGTAACAAAGAGCGTCGGTCAACGGGTTGAGATCCTCCCCGCTTGACCTAAGGCTTCGGCATTCTTTGTTTTCTTCCTTCCTGCTTGCTTCCCACGAGTACGTGTAGGACGAGGAAGGTCATTGCCCTCTCCCTCGGCATTTGCCTGACCCCTGGAACGAAGAGTCATGGCAAGGGGAGGAATGGCATCGGCTTGAGGTAGAGGAGGAGGAGGAGGCAGTGGCTCCTCGGCTCCAGTGTTTCCCCCATTCACTTGGGTGGGATCCTCAGCTGTAACACTTGTGAATTGTCCGTCCATTATGAATCACAAACAGATTACTAAATGCAAAATTATCCAAAAATCACAATTTCCCCAGAACCGAATTTATGGCTAAAATTAGGATAAATTTTAACCAAAAACAAACAGTCAATTGCAATTTTTCTAACGCAAAAATTCAAGCCACCAATTTGCTTCAGACGTGAACTAGCAGTTTCCGGCCGAATTTAATGCAGTTTCCGGTGGAAGTTAACAAATTTCGACCGAATCAAGAACAGAGCCTGTCGGAGCAAAAATTTCCGATTGCGATCAAGAACAAATCCAACGGAAAATAGCTTCTCAGGCGAGATTTCCCAGGCCAAACAAAGGGTGTTTGAATCGATTTCCCGGCAATGGAACCAATTGATGATGCCAAAATCGTCAAATCAGCCCAAATCCAAGCGTCGAATGCTCCGGCGATTGCAAGGCCTGAAAATAAGAGAAAACACGTAAACTAAGCCGGGGCGGATCCGGCTAAAGGCCCTCCGGCGTGAGAGTAAGTTCACGGTTGATATTAGAGAAATCAAATTGACAGAGTTTCTCCAATGTAAAAAGTAACGTACCCAATAATGAGCCATGGGGCTTGTATTTATAGGATTGGATTGAAAGAATCCATGTTGGAATAAACTTGTAAAGAGATAAGATATAATTCTAATAGAATTATATCTTGTTGAGGAGTCATTGTTTGACTTGAATTGATGTTGATAACTATAATCCTGATTGGGTTACAACTGCATAATCCTTGTTGAATAAGGATTGTAACTGCTAGCCGGAACGCCGAGGAAGGCAATTGTTTTTCCTCGTCCTTTGGCAAATAAGCCGAGGAGAACGATCCTGCTTCCTCGTCACTTGATGAATGGCCAACATGAAAATGTGCCGGGGAGAATACTGTTGTTTCCTCGGTAATTGGTGACAGGCCGAGCAAAGGACTTTTCTCTCCTCGGTAATTGAGACAGACCGGCCCAAGAATGGCGACATAAGGCCAAGGTAAATGTTCCTCGGCCTACGAGGAAGAGAATGCTCGGCCATAATACTTGATGAATATATATAATATCCATGGCTCAATATAGTTGGGCCCAGGTTCGGGCAAGCCCATGTTCGTAGCTCGGTTTATACCGTTCAACAAACATCAAGAAAATACTCCCTCTGTCCATTGAATGTCCAAATTTCAATTTAATGGGTGCTCTAAAAATGCTGTGTTTTATTATACATTTTAATGACATAGATCCATCAAAATTCTTGGTATTAAATTTCTAAACATTTAGTCTAACGATAATAAAATGAATAACAATTTTTTTGGGTAAAAAACGTTTAGGGACATATTTTTTTTGCAAGAAAATAAAATAAAAATCATTTTGGTTCAATTTTATTTTTGAATTTGGACATTCATTGGGGACAAGGGACAGAGATTATAGCTCAAATGAATGATGGTAAATACAGAAAACAGAAAATCTCTTCATCTATGTCAGAAAAAACACCTTTATTCACAAAATCATATACATCTTATAATGGAGAAAAACACTTTGTACTAAAATTTTGTTGCAATTTGAACAATACATTATTCATTAAAAATTCCGCAACAACAACAACAACAACAAAGGAAGCTAAAACAACAACAACAGCCACAGCCACAGCCACACGAGCGAAACTAATAGCAGATATCAGCAACCTGATTGAATCCTTCAATGAAGGAAACTGACGAGGAGGGCCCAAACGAAACTCAGAATCTGAATCACCCATTATCATTGATACTGACCAAAGACAAGCATCTTCTCACCACCAGATTTAAGAAGAACTTGGCCTTCACTACTTCTCTCTCATCAAGTTTCTCTAACAATGCATCAATCTTCACTTCATCAACTCTGTCTTTCGCAGTTGTATTGGTTGCAAGAGCTTTGAGTTCAGGGTGCACATAAATTGCACCTTCATCAGAGCTTGTCTCGAACTTCCTTGCTAACTTCCTCAACTCCGTGACTTCTCTTTGTTTCTCATGGCTGAGATTAAGAAAGACAGAGAAGTCGACGAGGCCTGGAAATCAGGTTCCTAAAATCTGAGAAGGAAACAGACGAGGAGGGCCGAAAGCGGATACACGGATTTCAATGAGAGGGTGGAGTCGTTGATGAGAATGCTGGTGAGGGTGGGATTGTGTGATACTCCATGTATCAATAGAGCTGCTCCTCAAGAGGATATTGGGGAACCTTGTCATATTTTGAATAGAAACAATCTTAATTGGGAGGATCATGAGAAAAAGTGGATGTTATATCATCTTCGATGTAGTTCATCGGATATTAGTAAGTTATATAAATGTCTATTTTTGCCTTTCAAAGAAGCTAACAATTAAGTAGTCCATAATTCATTTTAACAATGTATGTACGTAATGACCTTTAAATCATAAATGCATTTTCCTACTTCAAACTGATATAATATCGTGGTTCATAGTAGTAAGTTAGATAAATGAGTTAAAATAAATCAATTAAATCTTAAAAGAGAATTTGGTTGCATCTTATCTTAAAAAATAAATCAAGGTTCAGTGGGTATATCATAAAAGAGAATTTATTCTAGCAAGAGAAAGCCTTACCAATTAAACAATGAAATAGAATGAACATCGATCCGCATTTCTCAGGAGAATCACCATTATCCATCATGCCATAAACATAAAGTAAGAGACTCTGTTGATAACATAAAAGAAGCAAATGTCATTTTTCTAAAATTTTTTGAACGGTGGGAGTAATTAAGGTAACATATTCTACAACCATGTTGGGGAATCATTGAAAAAAATACAAACTTCAAGAAGATAGGAAAAGACCTGAATGTGTGTAAACCTTATACTTGAATTATTTAGCAACTTGCATAGAAAATTGGTCACATAAACAAACAACATTCGGTATCAACAAAGCACCATTACATAATCAATTAAATCTTAAATACAAACATCAAGAAAATACTCCCTCTGTCCATTGAATGTCCAAATTTCAATTTAATGGGTGCTCTAAAAATGCTGTGTTTTATTATACATTTTAATGACATAGATCCATCAAAATTCTTGGTATTAAATTTCTAAACATTTAGTCTAACGATAATAAAATGAATAACAATTTTTTTGGGTAAAAAACGTTTAGGGACATATTTTTTTTGCAAGAAAATAAAATAAAAATCATTTTGGTTCAATTTTATTTTTGAATTTGGACATTCATTGGGGACAAGGGACAGAGATTATAGCTCAAATGAATGATGGTAAATACAGAAAACAGAAAATCTCTTCATCTATGTCCGAAAAAACACCTTTATTCACAAAATCATATACATTCTCCGTTTGTTTATCGGACTATTTCAATCGTGGGCATACAGGAAAATCGGCACAAGAATTGAAAATCGTGGACTGAAATGAAAATCCATAGATCAGATTGAAACAGCAAAAACCTATTTTTAATCATGGATAGAAATGAAAATCCAAATAAAAAAAGGAAATAAGAAGAAGCTACAATTATTGAGAAAAATCACTTACTTGGAAAGCATCAGGAAATGTTTCTGACTCGCGGCTGCCACAAAACTAGGGTCGGCGATGAAGGGTTTATAATAGGGTATTTATAGCCCGAAAGGATGCCAACCTGAATAATTTTAAGCATAACCCTAGATATTTCCTTAGGGAGTACTAATTTTTAGCGGCAGCCCTAGATTACTTTTATCTTTGAGATAAAATCTTGGAATAATTCCCCCATGGACCCCCAAAACATAGAAAATACTTAAAAAGGAAATGTTATTTCTATTTTTCCTGTCGTGTCCATATGGGGGAATATATATATTCCTCCAAGGTCCCCCGTTTATTAATATAAAATGTAAATTGCCAAACTACCCTTTCCCATCGAAACAAAAACACGCAAGCCATGCCCCAATCCTCATTTGAACCTCTCTTTCTCCCTCTCTAAGATTCTCCCCCCTTATTTCACTCCCAGTGACCCCATTCTACCGCCAGCCTGAACAGGTCACTAAACACCTTTACAGATCTGATTCTCTCTGTCGTCTCCTACAATGGCACAATGTTGAGAACGTCAAATCCCTAATCACGTGCCTCTCCTAACACTGCATACTCTAAGCATATTTTTTGAGCTTCAGTCTTCTTTCCATCTTCATTATATACTGCTTTATACATACATTGTGAAAAGGAGATTATGTTATAACATATCTATTTAGAAGACAGAAAATAAATCAATCACACAACAAAACGATATCGGGGTTCACCAACTTGACTACGTCCACGGGCAGAGGGAAAAAGTATTCTCATCAACTGGCAATCACCAAATACAATCTCTAATCTAATGCACGATCTTCTTGATCACAAGAATTTACAATTGTGCAACCCTAAATCTCGAGAAAACATAGAGACAAGAAAACCTTGAAACAACTATAATTATTGATCTCTATCACATTATGAATTACAACCATGAAAACTGCTAGGGAATATGTCTTATTTGTACTGCTTATTACTAAACCTTCAGGGTTTTAGAGTCATACATCAAATCTGACGTTGATCAGGCCTGAAACAGCCTAGGGCGCGATTGCCCCTATCTAGGTCGCGATCGCCCCGTCCGCCCAAATAGGAACCGCGAGATCGCCCCAAAATTCCAGAAACTCCGCGAGGTCGCTCCCTAGGTGCTATCACAGGAATTACCGATTTGCCCCTTGTTCAATCCTCTAAGTTGTTCCTAAGTTAGATGACATAAAACCCAACAAATCTACACCTTGACATCTAACATCCCGATCACAAAATCAGAGCTCCCCTCTGCCTCAAATGTGTTATGCCAAACACCAAACTTGTTCTCCGTACAACCAAAACTATATCTTCCTAGACATCCAAATCGTGTTACGCCGAACACCAAAACACTTGATGCAATAGTTGATCAGACCTATTGATCAGCAAGTAAACAAATGTGTCTGCCAGACACCTAAATGTATCCTCCCGGACACCCAAACTGTGCTGCCCCAAGCACACCAATGTATCTACAAGACACCCAAATGTGCCATTGCACTAGGCACTCAAAATTGCCCCAACAGGCAATTGGGAAAATCCAGTCAGCATTGGATCTTGCCAACCCAAACAAATGAAGCGGCCATATCTGTGGAATCCCCAATAGTACATACCTTTTCCTCGATTCCTTCCTCACTTCCCAATTGTGTGTGTTGATTTACTAACCGTCACTTGCCCAATTCAACTCCACCTTGAGTAACTTGCTGCTTCACCTGTTTGTCAACCACCCCATGCAAAGTCATGAAACATGCTTCCTTCAGATGTGTCTTTACCATACCCTATTTTTGTTCGTTGCTCAACACACAAAAACGTAGATCCTTGGAGGACATACAAGAAACCTTGATTTACCCCTTTACATTCGAACCCCTGCAGACATTTACTGCTCTGTATCCCATCTTGTCTAGCTGACTAAGCGATATCAGATTCTTCGTTAGTTTAGGAATATGTATAACCTTGTTCAATCTATAAAACTTACCACCCAAAGTTTGCACCCTTATAAATCCCATGCCAACTACCTTTCAGACAGAACCATTAGCAATATAAATATCACCTCCTTCCGTCTGCTCATACGTTGCAAACCATTCCCTGCGTGAACACATGTGATAAGAAGCCCAATAATCAAGAATCCATTTATCTATCATACCTTTGTCTTCTTCGGTTAATAGGGCATAGTCCTCATCGTCTTATGCCATAGCTGCAGTAGACCCAATTTGCTCGCTCTTATTCAACCTGGGACATTCACGTTTCCAATGCCCCTTTTCCTTGCATTAAGTACAGACATTTTCATGTCTTGGACCCCTTTTAGAAGAACCCTTGTTTCTCATACCTTGGTCGCTATTGCCTTCTGCAAACAACCCTGCTAACCGAGATTCTATGGATAAATAGCTTGCCCTGCGGCGCATATCTCTGGTCTTGAGATTATTCTTAACATCTTCTCAAGTAGCCGTATCCTTACCATTAATGCATGAATTCACAAATCCCTCACAGTGGTAAGGAAACATATAACATAAGAGCATCATCCTCATCTATAACCTTAACATCAATATTTCGCAACTCAAGAAATAAAGATGTAAACCGATATATATGATCCCTAATGGGCGTACCTTCCATCATTCGGAGAGAATACAACTTCTACTTTAGATACAACTTGTTGGTCAATGATCGTGTCAGATACATATCTTCCAACGCAAGCCACAGAGCACCTCCGGAATAAGTATCTGCAATGTCTAATAGAACATCATCATCAAGGCACCTGATGATTTTAGAGTGGGCCCTCTCATCTAGCGCGATCAGATCTGCTGCTACCTTTTTAGCTGCTTTCCCCAAACCCTCTACTGTTGCAGGCACTACAACATCTATGGAACCTGCTACTGTTTTGCCTTTTAAATTCTGACGATTCATGATTAAAGCAGCCACTGGAGCCCACAAACCCTTGTCATTCAACAAGGCTTTCATACTAATCTGACAAAGAGAAAAACTATTGTTCCCATTGATTTTGTCAACCGGTGATTCAATTCCTAATTCCATCTTTTTCTGCATCGAAAAACCCCTAGACCTTTATTAACTTGACCAGCTCTGATACAAGTTTATTATAAGATATGTAGAAGATAGAAAATAAATAAATCACACAACACAATGATATACGTAATTCTACAACTTGGCTACGTCCACGGGCAGAGGGCAAGAATATTATTATCAGCTGACAATCAACAAATATAATTTCTAATCTAATGCACGCACTTCATGATCACAAGAATTCACAACTATGCAAACCCTAGATCTAGAGAAAACATAGAGACAAGAAAACCCTTGTAAAACCTAGAATTATTGATCTCTATCACACTAGGAATTACAACCATGAAAACTTCAGGGTTTTAGAGTCCTGCATCAAATCTGCCGCTGATCAGGTTTGAAACCGCCTAGGGAGCTATCGCCCCAATCTAGGGCCTGATCGTCCCGTCTACCCAAACAGGAACCGCGTGATCTCCCCTTTACAGGTCGCGATCGCCCCAAAACTCGGCGCGGTCGCCCTCCTTGCTTGGCGCGGTTGCTCCCTAGGTGCTGTCACAGAAATTACCGATTTACCGCCGTTTGAAAGCTCACCACCGACAATGCAAAAATTAGGCCACTATCAATTTAAGTAATGCTACCATTGGTTCCAATTTCGATCGTCAATACGATCAATGTATAACTGCTATATTGTTTTCATCAGGGCCGACCTGGTACCGATGGCAAGTAATGCGGCCGCCATGAACCCCCGAAATTTTGGTCAATTTTAGGCCCCATATTTTTAAATTTACTCTATACTCCATCCCAATTCACTTTATTCCAAAAACTTTGGCACAATATTTATGGAAAAGAAGGAGAGAAAATTAGTGGATTGAGTTGTTATGAGTAGGAAAAGTAAAGTAGAATAGAGAATGAGGGGGAGCAATAGTAATTTGATCGGTGTTTAAGTATAAAAACTTGTCATTTTATGTAGTATCAAGTGAAGTGGGACGGAACAAAATGGAATGTGAATTGGGACGAAGAAATTATATAATAAATGAGTATTTTTTAACTAGTAACCGTTGTGTTCCAGAGGTTGAAGAAAGAACATCAGAAAGTTATGTGTGGTGCTTACCAAACAGACTCCTACTCGTGTTCGAACCTTGGTGCCTCCCTTACCATTCTTGTTTTATTTTATTTTGCCTAGATAGTTTTTGGGCTTTTTCTTCATTTTTAAAATTTAATTAATTAGGCTTTTCCCCCTTCTTTTTGAGCTTTTATCCTATTCGTTCAAGCTTAATTAACAAATTTAATTATTATTTATTTGCAATATTTGACGGAGCATTCTGGAGCAACTAAATAAGAAAAGGGGATTTTACCAATAATTCCTTGAGATAGGGTGAAATTTAACAATAAAAACAATATATTTCGAATTCTACCTTAGGATTCTTGGATTGAAATCAAAACAATCTAGAGTCTTGACCCTCTTTATAATAATCCTATATGGCAAAACTGCCCCTTCCATCACGTCTTTTCCCTCTCTTTATGCATTCTCTTTCTCTCTATGCGCGCAATCTTCTTTTTCTCTCTCTATGTGCAATTCTCCCTCTCTCTGCAATCCTCTCTACCTTGTTCTTTTTTTTCTCTCTGGTGAGTTGAAGACATTTTTGTGTTGCTTAATCTTCCGGTTCATTGTTTGATTTGTTTCCCTTACCGTTCATGAATCGATCATAGGTAGGAAATTTCAAATGCTGGATTGCTCGAAAATTCAACGAGTTTGAAAAATTTGTCATTTTACCCTATCCCAATTCAATCAAGACTAAATTGAGGATTGATTTCTCGATTTGGAGGTTTCTATGCTTGAAGGACAACTTTCAAAAGGGGGAATTGATGATTCTTGAAGAAATAATTGATAGATGAATTCATGGCTTTTTCTTAATCTTATATGTATGTATCTATGTACAGTTTATGTAAGATGGTGGAGATAGATTGTAGTATTCAATTTCAGATTTTTTTTCAATCTTCCTCCAATCATGTCAAAATTAATAAAATCCCAGGTTCCCACCCTTTTCTCTGTGTATTGATCTATTTTTTTGTATTTGCAATGTTTGTTTTTAGTTTATACTCAAAATTGGATCTTGGATTGTACATTTAATTCATCAATCTAATGTAATCTAATACTTATGGTGGGTCTTCTAGCTTGCTTTTAGCTCTCCCCGATCGATGATACTCTTGCGCTTGTTACCCGATCCCTTACTCCTAGTGACTTGTGTAATCTGTGTGCTTGTTCTCGTACTCTCCATGCTTCTGCTGATTCCGAAAAGGTTTGGCTTACCCAATGTAGTTCGCTTGGGATTATCCCCATTCTTGACTTTGTCGAGGGGGGTAAACTGGTACACCGTATATCCTTTGCTAACTATCTTCTAGACAAGGAGTGAATTTAACCACACATTTATTTAATATTAAACCACTGAAATATTTTTTTTTATTGTTCTTAAATGGGAAATAAGTGATAAATTGGTATTGTTTAATGGATATGTGACAATGCATTTATTAACTAAATATTTAGCCTTAAAGAAATGAACATGGAAATTGATTTCACAATTGTTGAAAGGGCATGTGACATCACAAAAACCTGAAATCAATTTATCTATGTTATTTATAGGTTATGTGACAGCAAGAAGCAATCAAAAATTTGATTTCTCATTTATTTAAAGGGTAGACGAAAACACACTCATCTTTAAATTAAATATATGAGAAATTAATATCTCATTTGTATAAAGGGTATATGACAACACATTTATCTTTAAATTCAAACTTCTGAAAAATAGAGTGTCAATTGTGAAAAATTAAGAGATGAATTATTAGTTTTTATATTCAATTGTGAACCAATGAGAAATGAATGCCTAAGATTTTAAATTTAAAATCTGAAAAGTTGAGTATCAATTGTGAAAACACTCATCTTTATATTAAATATATGAGAAATTGATTTCTCAGTTGTTAAAGGGTATTCAACAACAGATGAATTTAAGCACCTGAGAAATTGAGTATTAATTGAGAAAAAATGATAGATAAATTTATTAGTTTTTATGCTCAATTTTAAACAACTGAGAAATGAATATATCAGTTTTTATACTCAGGTGTGAACAAAATAAGAAAAAATTTGCGAATTTTTACAAATGAAAAATGTAATTTTTATTTCTAGATTTTGAATCTTATAATTAGTGAACTTGTGTGATTCATGTGACAATATAGTTAAAACTGTAGTTTCAAATTAGATTTTCGATTTGAAGATTTTTAGAGATTTATTGACGAGTTTTGAAAATGTCTATAATTAAAGGTAGTATTCATTAATTTAACTGAGGGATGTATTGGTAAAATCCTTATAAGAATAATGAATATATATATATATATATATATATATATATATATATATATATATATATATATATATATATATATATATATATATATATTAAACCGTATTGGTAAAATCCTTATAAGAATAATGAATATATATATAGATATATATTTAACTGAGGGATGTATTGGTAAAATCCTTATAAGAATAATGAATATATATATATATATATATATATATATATATATATATATATATATTTATAATACAATTAGATTTAATAAATAAGTTATATGTTTATAAGAGTGGATCACAGTTACTATCAGTAGAGTCAACTTTTTGAACCACAAATACTTCTTCTGATGATGATGATTCAATATAGTTGTTGATGTTTTTTTTTTTTTTCAACAACTTAAAAAATAAAACACTTATCATCATAAGTAAGTAACATGACCATCAAATTTTCGATTGTGTCCCTCTTTTGCATAGTAAAGTAAAGGAGCAATTGACGATTTTTTTTTCCAAAATATTACTTTTTAAAAATTTACTTACGAAAATAACATTGTAAAAACTTTAAGTACCAAAGTAGCACTTTTCAACCAATTTCGGAATTGGTAATTCCGGAATAATGTATTCCGGAATTACCAATTCCGGATTTGGTTTTTTTTTTTTTCAAAACTGAATTTAACAAAATAATATTTCTGTTAATAGAGAGCGATCGCGCCTATAATAGGGAGCGATCGCTCCTAATATATTCCGGAGTTACCAATTTCGAATTTCCCTTTTTTTTTACAAAACTGATAAAGCAAATTAATATTTTCTGGAAAAAATAGAGATCGATCGTGCCATAATATAGGGCGATCGCGCCTAAAGGCGTATTTTCAAATCCGGAAATGCAAATTCCGGATTTCTTTAAATTGAAATCCGGTAATACCATTTTCGGATTCAAATTTTGAAAAGTTGTTCCTTTTTTTTCAGATTCAAAGATTCAAGGAAGGAAGGAGAGGGAGTTTTTCAGTGCCTGAGTGAGAGAAAGAAAGAAAGAGAAAGAAAGAAAGAAGGAGAAGAACTTTGGAGAAGGAGAAGGATAAGGTGAAAGAGTTTGAAGGAGAAATTTGTTGAAGAATAAGAGAAAAGTTTTTGAGAGAAAGAGTTTGAAAGGTTAGTTTTATTTCTTCTTTTTATTTGTTTTGAGTTGTTAATTTTAGCTTTATAAATTTTCTAAGAGTTTATTTGTGCAATTTTATATACTTTGTTGTTAAAACTATAATGATTTGTGTGCTTAATTGTTGATTGTCAATTAATTAAACAATTGTAATTCAATTTTTGCCTAGTTAGGATTTTCTTAAGTTAGGTTTAAAATAAACTGCTTGTTAAAATTACTTTGACAAACTTGTTGCAATTTTTCTACTTAATTATTAATTTTTAAGTGTTAAATTTAAAATTTGAGCTTAAATGTAGAAAAATCTTAAGTCCCATTTAAATTTAATTACTATTAAATTTTTGTGTTTCAGATGAATCAACATGAACAACAACCATTTATTGTTCCTAGGCCAATTGATCTACATGTATTGACTTCTCAAGATACACATAGATCTAATTATATTTGGGGTGGACAACAGTTAACCAATTTAAGACCTAGGCGTGGTACAGAACTTCCAGCTAGAGTTGATTGGAGGATAGAAACTAAGCTTATAAATACCGAATTTTATGGAGTGTATTTATTAGGTCATTTACAATATGATTGGCATTTGATTGATGCTTTGATTGAGAGATGGCGTCCAGAGACCCACACTTTTCACTTACCTGTAGGGGAGATGACCATCACCTTAGAGGATATTGATATGTTGTGTGGTCTTCCTGTAGACGGATTGGCGGTGACTAGTTCAGAAACTAGTAGGAGTAATGGGGAATGGGTTGAGATTGTTGAGAAGTTATTTGGGGTTACAATATCTCCCACAGACATCAAAAAAGGTGGAATGGTGTCTATGAGATGGGTTCTAGATCACTTCCCTCTTTTTGATCAGCTTCCCAATAATGCATCCGAGTGTATGATTGAGACATATACTCGAGCCTACATTTTCATGTTATTAGGGTCATACATTATGCCTGACTCGTCTGATAACCTAGTGAAGTTGGTGTACCTCTCACTTCTTAGGGAAATAAATAATATTGGTGAGTACAGTTGGGGTAGTGGAGCGTTGGCCTTCTTGTATAGGGAGATGTGTGTAGCAATTCAGCACGATTCGAAAGGGTGTGGTGGCTTCTTGACCATTGTACATGTATGTCAATTATATTTGATTACATTATGCTAGTGGACTTAATCTGTTTTGTACGTAATGACAATTTTTTTATAGCTTTGGGCATGGGAGAGGTTGTTGTGTACACAACCTAGGAGACATACAGAAATACCACTTAATGGATTGCAACCAGTGGGTTGCAGGTATATTTCAATTACTTCATTTTGTAAATGATCTGTTTTGTAATTTATCACTTTTTTACTCATTATTTTTTATGTCAATTGTTTCATATGTAGGTGGAAGGGTCCATTGTCGTATACTTCTGTGACTTCCCATAACCTGCAAGGCTACCGAGACCAAATGTCATATATAAACGAGGATCGGGTTGTGTGGCAGCCATACAACAGTGTGATAGCTCCAAATTTCTGCCTTCAGGGGCAAGCTATATGGAGGGCGAAGGTGCCCCTCATCTGCTTTGAGAGGGTTGAATGGCACTTTCCAGATCACATAATGCGACAGTTTGGGATGGTTCAAGGTGTGCCTGATGACTGCGACACTAGTTTGGACCTTCATCGGTTTAGTCGGCGAGGTCCGTCAGCCGTTAACTGGATGCAAGAACATGGTCCGCACATAGAAAAGTGGAATGAATGGGCATTTAATGTCGTTGATGGAGAGTTTGGTGAAGTGGATATGAGTTACCGTCACCCCTATAGGAGATGGTATAGGAGTATTACTCGATCGTTCATCCAGAATTTGTCTAATGTGGAGGGACTAGGGTTCAGGCCACATTCAATTAGTTTTGAGGGTGTGGTGAGTTATATACTACATACAATGCTTTTACAAAAAAAATTACCATTTTTTCCGTATTAATTAATTTTAGTTAATTGTTTTGAACAAATTCAAAGTCTCCAAGGGATACACATATACAATGAGAATGCCACATCCTCAGAAGAACTGCACAATTACAACCGTCAATATATCAGAAACACATTGACAGCTATTAGGGAGCAGGAACGACTGGAAGCCCAAGCTCGCCCTCCAACGGTTGATCATACTGCTGAAGAGGAGCCACAGAGGCAGAATCGGGTTTATAGCGTGGCGGATACAAGTTGGAGGATGAGCCAGAGATGGAGGATCAATACAGTGAGATGCATCAGTGTGGCTTCACTCCGACAGGACCGAGTAATTCTTTTACCGAATTGATGAATCAGTTTGGTTTCACGCAACCGCCTGAGATCCCTTCTTCTAGCAATTATACTCAGACTCCTGAGCAGGAATTCGGGATTCCGAGATTTCGGCCTAGTTTTCATTTGCCTCGTGTGGAGTTTTCAGAAAATCCATCTGGATCATCCTCATCCTCATCTCAACAATCTAGATCAGGTGGTCATCGTGTACCGAGGAGAGGGAGTAGGATTCGCAATCCTCCTAATGAATTTACCCCGTCTGATTATCCTTGACGGAGTTTAATGTAGCCCATTTGATATCGTCGTACCCGAGAATCAATCCTACGTGACCGGGATATGGTCAATTTTCCCTCATACTTATTCTTTTATTATTTTTAATTTTAATTTCATAAAAGCTTGCCATGGACTGAGATATATATAGACGTGTTCAAACGGTTATAACCGCCGGTTTACAGTTTCTGTTAAGTTTTTGTACTCTATATGTCTTTTTCTTTAATAAAGATTACTATTTGAAAACTAACTGAAAATTCTAAAAAACTAACTGGAAAACGTTAAAAAACTGACTGAAAATTCTAAAAAACTAACTAGAATTCTGAAAAACTAACTGGAAACGTTAAAAAACTAATGGAAATTCTAAAGAACTAACTGAAAACGTTAAAAAAGTGGAATGGACAAGAGAGCGATCACTCCTATGTGATCGGGCGATCGCGCCTACCGTAATCCGGTATTGATAATTCCGGATTTAATTATTTTTATTTTTTTTTAAAATTGGAAAAACAATAATGCAGAGGTCGAGCGATCACCCCAATAATACGAGTGATCGCCCTCTTTTTACAGAGAAAAAGTGCGATCGCTCCCTAAATACCGGGCGATCGCTCCCTACGCGGATTTCCCAAGAACACAGTTTTATAAAAAAAAACCCTCTCCTCTCTCATTCTCTCAAACAAAAAACCCTTCTTTATCCATCAAACCCAGCCGCCCACTTATCTCTCTCTCTGTCTCTAAAATTTCATTCCTAAAATCTCAAAATCAATCACTTTCACACTCCCCAATATAATGTATTTTACAAGATTTTGTGAATTTTTGCCTTACACAAATTGTATACATGGTTATTTACACAATTATAATGGCTACAAGCGTACGCACGCGTCCTTTTTGACTGGGGAGCGGTCGCCCCTCTTAATGGTGCGATCTCCCCTCTTGATGGTGCGATCGCACCTATTTAGAGCGCGATCGCCCCTTTTTTCCAGCAACTTCGCGTGAACGCGCCAATGAAACGGAGCGGTCGCCCCATTCGTATGAAATTGCCAAATAACTCCTCTAATTCTACTAAAATACCAAAACAACACTCGTTTTGGCCCATTTGGTCGTTTTAAGTTCCACAACTACAACTATATTTGATGACATACTCCACCAAGAGTTAAATATATTACAAGTTCAAATAAAACAACAATACTTAAAACTTCAAAGTACTTAATTTAAGAACTAATAATAAAAATAACAATTAACTCTTACTACCTAAGAGTTGGACATCTCCTTCGCGTGTGACCTTCTACCTTGCAAATCCCACAACGATTCTTTTTTTTTTTTTTTGCAGCTTGCCAATCCATAGAGTTTCTCAGTCGCCTTGAATTGGGTCTCCCTTGCTTCTGGTCACGTCAATGGTCCGGGTTAGGGTAAAAAAGTGGGACAATATGATCTACATTCCAATAGGCCTCGTCGTGGATTGGATGAAAAGAGCAACTCCAAGTCTTGTAGTACGAGCCAAGGTTGTAAAAAGGATGAATATAACTCATACCATCGACACTTTGCGATTTGAAACATGCAAGCACATGCGAACAAGGGTAATGATATTGCATCCATTTGCCACAAGGGCATGTTCGATCACCCAATCTCACAACTTGAATATTTCCACCTTTGTCACCACGTACCCTGGTCGTCACACTATAAACACCCAAAGACGTAGTGTTAAACCTTGTGACGTGATGAAACCCAGCCTTAGTCAAGTTGTATCAGTATCTTCGATCGATTCTCTCACTGAATTGTAGCGTGGCATTTGGTGGTGGGATGCCATTAGGATCTCCCCCTAAAGCACTAATTGCTTTAGTGAGTCTATCCTGAAAGTATGCCACACACCTATAGAATGAGGTCTCAACAACTGCTGAAATAGGCATCCCCCGGGCTCCTTTCATAACGCCATTAAAAAACATCAGACAAATAGTAGTCTTAATGCCGTACCTATATCCACCATCGTGATCCATTGTCAACTTTCTAGCATCCAAGTGCTCAAACCATTTAGTTGCCTCAGGGTTGATGATATGAATTTGCCTCAGATAGCATTTAAGCTTTCTATCTTGGGTGGTTCTAACAGCTCGCCAAAAAAGATCTTTCAATCCAACGCCCTTGTGAGGTTTAAGAAAATTAGCTCGCAAGTGCAACATGCACCATCTGTGGATAACATTTCGTGGCCAGTTGGCAATGTCTCCAACCGTGGAAAGGATGCCATTTTGCCGATCAGATATCAAGCAAACTTCACGACCCTTAATAATATGTTTGCAAAGAAGATGCAGAAACCAACACCAGTTTTGATAGTCCTCTTTTTCAACAATAGCGAATGCGAGAGGAAGTAGACTATCATTTGCGTCAACACCCATGGCAATAAGAATAACCCGTCTATATCTTCCATGCAGTAATGTGCCATCAATAGAAATAACTGGACGACAATGAGAGAATGCTTCCACACAAGTGCCAAATGCCCAAAACACACGATCAAACATACCTAAAGCACCGGGAGGAGGAGGATCAGAATGCTCCACAATGGTTCCAGGGTTCCACTTTTGGATGGCTGTTAACAAACGTGGCAATCTTATGTAAGATTTTTCCCAGTCTCCATATGCCTCTGCAATAGCTTTTTGTTTGCCACACCATGCCTTTCTATAGGTAACTTCCTTCCCATTGGTTTTTTTTTTATTTTCGCCTTCACTAGTGCAATCTTCAAATCGGGATCAGCCTTAACCAGTTCCAAAACTTCTTGCCCTATGAACTTATATAGCATCTAGGTTTTAATGATCTTGGCTAATTTCAGTTCCCAAGCAAGAATGAGTACCCTTGAATTTGGTAACTTCCCAATACCCAGCATTCTTCAAACTCACATTCACATAAAAATTGCACGAAAAATCTTTCACCAAACACTCAATAGTCCACTTTGGGGTTGTTCTTCGTTTTACCTTGAAGCACATATTTTTCTTAATATGAAACAACTTCATTTTATACTGCACCTCTATCTTCTTTGAAAAGCGAATACCTTTGGCAATTTCATCATGTTCTACATTCCATTCAGCAAAGTTATATTGGCTATCATCATATATCTCTGATCCTTCTCCAATATCACGATAAAATTGATACCCGACTCTCTCATGCACATGATGTTGTGGTTCTTCGTAAGCAACCAAATGTAACGCCAAATCTTCCCTCACCCCAGCTTCACCCTCATTCTCGCTATCATCAGTAGGACTACTGCATCATCATATCCATCGTCACGATCTTCATTTAGAAGCAACACAATATTTTTTTCATAATCTGAATCATTATCATCATCATTATACAATTCTTCACCCTCACCCCCTCTCTCTTCCTACCCCTCTTCCTTTTCCTCTTCCTCTCCCTCTCCCTCTTCCACATATGTTTGTGTACTTGTTCCAGCATCCCTCTGACTATATCAGCTTAAAGAACCCATCTGGAAGGTATCCATGTCATTAACATACTCATTTTGTAATGGCTCCTCATGGGTTTCAAACTCCTCAACATTCACATTATCAACTAAATTCATCTTAACATACAATTGTAAGCTACCCAACCCACCAAACTGAGCAGAAACATGAAACATGACTTCCATACCCATATCAATGTCGATTACAAATGGAATGTAATTTACAACCCCGGGAGCGACAAGATGAGGATATCTATATATAACTTGCAACTGAACAATAGCTCGATCTACCCCAATTTTCTTAGCTAACTTTTTAATCAACTTCTTGTAACTCCACCGAGTTTTATCCCTAAGTGCACATTCTGGTCCCCTTTCAAAATGTTCACCTTCAAACGGGTGTTCATCATCTCCTCCCCAATAACAGATGAAAACAAGTGAAACTCCAGCAATATTTATTCCTAAAAATTGAAAAAATAAATTATAAAAAATCTAATTTAACAATATCACTACATTTACAAAAAAATCAAATAAATACTAAATTTAAATTTCAAACAAAAATTAAGAGGAATTAAATGTACCTTCTTTTTTTTTAATCTTCTTATGCTCACTTCTTTGAATTTTTCAGCTTTTTTTTTTTTTTATAAAAATCCACCAACTCCCTTCTCTTCTCCTTGAACTTCTTAATCAACTTCTTGAATTTTCAGATTTTTTTAGAAACAATTCACCTACTCTCCTCTTCTTCTTCCTTCTTTTTATTCTTCTTTTTCACTGAGGTTTGTTTATGTGTAGGTTGTTTACAGAGTTGCTGGGGGAGAAAGGTTATGTAAACAAATCCGAAATTAGCATTTCCGAATTTGAATTTTTCAAGAAAATAATTTACTTAATTCAATTCATTATTAAAAAAAAATTAATAAAATCCGGAATTACTAATACCGGATTACATTAGGAGCGATCGCCCCCATAAAACGCGCGATCGCTCTCTATTTTTTCAGAAAATATAAATTTGCTTTATCAGCTTTGTAAAAAAATAAAAGGGAATCCGGAATTGGTAACGTCGGAATACATTAGGTGCGATCGCTCCCAACTATAGGCGTGATCGCTCTCTATTAACAGAAATATTATTTTGTTAAATTCAGTTTTGAAAAAAAAAAAAAAATCAAATCCGGAATTGGTAATTCCGGAATACATTATTTCGGAATTAACAATTCCGGATTTGGTTGAAAAGTGCTACTTTGGTACTTAAAGTTTTTACAATGTTATTTTCGTAAATAAATTTTTAAAAAGTAATATTTTGGAAAAAAAATCGCAATTGACCATGTGAAAGTAAACAACAACAAAGCCTTAGTCCCAAAATAATTTGGGGTCGGCTAACATGAGTCCTCATATGTCATCGTGAAAAAAAGTTGTTGAAAAAAATAATAATAATAATAATAAAAAATAATAGTAATAAAAAAATAATAATAATAATAAAAATATCAACCCCCCACATTGGTTTTTGCTCTCCACTTCTGCCTCTTCAACACCATACTTTCATCCACTCCAAGTAAACTCATATCATTTTCAATTACTCTAATCCAAGTTTGTTTCTGTCTTCCCCTACCCCTCCCCATTTTATCGTTTTACCACTGTTTCGGCCTCCTAACCGGTGCATCACTCGGTCTCCTTCTCACATGCCCAAACCCTTAGAAGATTTTTCCTCATTTTATCCTCAATGGGTGCAACTCCTACTTTAGCTCTGATCACCTCATTTCCCTATCGATCATTTTTTGTATGTCCGTACATCCATCGAAAGTAAAAATGACATTTAAATATGTTTAAAGTCAAAAGTGGCATTTATTTTGAACCAATTTTTTTTAGGACAAATCATTTTACTATTGAAAATGATCATTTTATTAGTTTTTGATTCCCTTAGTTTTGGGTAATATTTGCATCACTCTACTTCAATTACTTGTCTTCTTAAAAAAAAAATGTAATCAACAATGGAGAAAAAAAAAGAGACTTCTGGGATGCACTTTTTCATTTTTATATAAGCTAATATTAAAAATACACGTATGTTTTTTCATCTGTTTTCATAATGAGTGCGTCTGGGGAGAAACGCAAACATCGCGTATGGAGAAACGGGGCTTATTATGTCGCGCGACGTAAGTAGCCAGTTTCTGGATATCCTTTACAAAGCTTCTGGATATCCAGAAGCTTTGAAATGGATAGCCAGAAGCTTTGTAAAGGATATCCAGAAACCAAGTATTTTTCCGGATATCCTTTACAAAGCTTCGGATATCCGTAGTTTTGAAATGGATATCCGTAAGCTTTGTAAAGCGATATCCAGGAAAAATATTTGATTTCCTGGATATCCTTTCAAAGCTTCGGCTATCCTTTTCAAAGCTTCGATATCCTTTCCAAAGCTTCTGATATCCGTAGGCGATGAAGTGATATCCAGTTTTTGTGGCTAGGTATGTCGCACGACATAACAAGCCCCGTTTCTCCATAAGCGACGGAGAAACGCGTTTCTCCCCAGATTTTGTGTTTCATAATAGCTCCTCGCTCCCTTCAGGCCCGATCCTAAGGGTAAGGGTACGCCAAAGAAGGCGCCGCTTAGGGCCCCCGAAAAAAAGATCTTTTTAGGGTCCCAAATTTCTAGTGTTTATTATATTTGAACAAGTCAAAAAAATGTGCATAAAGCTCTAGCTGTACCATTCGACAGAATAATCCTCTGAGACTTACTTTAACATTCAACGCATGTTTGAATCCCTCCGCCTGCTTTTAGTTCAACATTTTTTTAAAATTTTGTTTGGGCCTTACGTTTCTTGAGTAGGTCTGCTGAGAAACGCTTTTCTCCATAACTATGGAGAAACGCGTTTTTAATAGCCAGAAGCTATACGTTTGATAATCAGAAGAAAATTTCTGGATATCAGTCTCAAAGGGTTCTGGATATCCAGAAGCTTTGGAACGGATATCCAGAAGCCTTTGGGCGGATATCCAGAAAAAATAGATTCGAAGCCAAATTCAAGGCCAAGATCAGAAATTGCTTATTGAAGGTTTCTGGATATCCGTAAACCTTTAAATGTATATCCGTAAACCATCAAATGAATATCCGTAAACATTTTGAAAGTTTCTGATATTCATTTTGAAGGTTTTCGGATATCCGTAAAACCTTCAAATGTATATCCAGTAAATCATCAAATGAATATCCGTAAACATTTTGAAAGTTTCGGATATCATTTTGAAGGTTTCTGGATATCACTTTCATAAGCTTCGGATATCCTTTCAAAGGGTTCTGGATATCCGTAACCTTGAGATCGATATCCGTAGTAACCATGGGACAAGGTCATGGCCAATACAAAAAGTTTCTGGATATCCTTTCAAAAGGTTCTGAATACCGGTAACCCGTTTCTCCATAACTTATGGAGAAACGCGTTTCCCCCTAGATTTTACGACGTTTCTTTGGGGCTTTCTTCTTACATTTTTGTTTGTTTTGTTGGAATATTTTATGGACTTTACATATACTAGTATAATAAATAAAGTCTTTGGGCACATAGACGTATGTGCACTATAAGTAATTGTATATCTCACATTAAATATTAAAGTATTTGGGCCTAATAAAGTGATCTACTAAAGTTAAAGGGGGCACAAGTCATCTTTTATAAGTATGGGATCTACAGTTAATATGTGTAAATACCCAAGGGGCCTAGTTGTTAATCTATGATGGGCTGGCTAACATACTAGGTCATTATAAATATAGGGTTATAGTCCCCAATTGACCTGCCTAGGTTTTATTCTCTTGATTCCCATTGTCATCTGAATTCTAAGAACCCTAAGGATCAATTGGAAGGCAATAATCGTTCATCAAGTCTTCATCAAGTATTCTCCAAATATTGCTATGGATTCAGGTTTGTCTATCGTTCCATAATCTTTGATAACTTAAAGCATGATTGTCCTAGAATAAATATTCCGCATCATTCTAGGGTTTATATATAATTAATTCCATCAAGTGGTATCAGAGCCGTAATCTTGCTTTTTGTTGGGATTATTTGGATCGAATTGCACTACTAGAAACAAGCCTTTTACCGACGAAAATTTCCGTCGGTAATTCCACCTATCCGTCGGTAAATGGATATTACCGACGGAATTCGTCCGTCGGGTTCCATCGGAAATAATTGGTTGGTAATACCGACGGACAAATTCCGCCGGTATTTTCGGCGGATTATCCGCCGGAAAATTTAAAATTCCGCCGGAAAACGTCCGTCGAAAATGAGTTACGCCGGCCGGTTAACCGGAGCAATAGCCGGAGGTTACCGATGGAAAAATCCGTCGGTAAATATTAAAAAAATAAATAAATAAAACCCATTACCGACGGTTATAACCGTCGGAAACCATAAAATTTACCGGCGGATATGTCCGTCGGAAATCTAAACCCTAAACCGACGGATATGTCCGTCGGTAATGAATTTTATTTTTTTAATTTTTTATTATTTTCCGAGGGATATTTCCGGAAATTAGTATTATTTTTTTATTAATTTACCGATGGAAATTTCCGTCGGTAATCTGGCCAGATTTTAAAAAAATTCTGTCTTATTATTAAACCACCTGTAAAAGGCTGTAAACCTATTCAAACAACCTGTTTTAAACAAATACAATTACAAACTACAAACACACACAAACAACCTGTTTCGCTTGTACATCAAATAAAATACATATGTTTGTCCAAATCAAGCGACAGGGGAAGGGGAAAGGGGAAACGGCCGGGGAAAGGGGAAAGGGGAAACGGCCGGGGAAAGGGGGAAAGGGAAAGGGGAAACGGGAAACGGGGAAAGGGGAAAAGGGAAGGGGAAACGGCCGGGGAAAAGGGGAAAGGGAAAGAGAAACTACATATGTTTGTTTGTTTGTTTAATTACATGTCAATGAAAATTCATGTTTAACAACCACGAGCGCTGCCGCTGCTGCTACCGCTACCACCACCATGCATGTATAAACCTATCAAGATATTAATTAAAAAACAATATATCAATATATATACAAATAAAAAGACAATAATAAAATGTAAACATTATATATATGACATTTACAATTAAATAATACTTACTGGCCACTGGGAGAGATAGATATTTCCATTTTTCCTTCCTCATTAATAATTGCGTCCAAATTAACCCGCCCGGATGGTTCACTACGTCCAGAACCAGAAGTAGATCCCCTCCCGTCCTTGGTGAAACAAGACGATGGACAAAACCCGCAACCTTCCCTCTCTTTGAACGATTGCCACCTCAACCCGACATATCTAAACTAGTATATTATATATGTAGACAGAAAATATTATCAAGTAGAACAAAATTTAAATAGTAGGAAGCATTCAAATTAATGACTACATGTCCAAGTAAATTATGGAGTAAGATGTTTGCAGTTTGCATTTAAATAGTAGGAATCATTTATTGTCCAAATCATGAGATAGATGTAATATTACATAGCATGTAAAGAGTAACCAAGTAAAATTGAAAATCATGAGATTGATATAATATTACAAAGTGATAAGTGATATAAAAATGTAAACATTATATACAAAACATTATACGAATTAAAACTAAACTGATTCATTCACTACAATCTTGATCACTATCACTACAAAATTCAATTTCTTCTTCACTAGTTTCCTCGTCGTCGTCTTCTTCCCCATCTTCATCATCGGACCCAGATATATACCCTTCTCCTTCTTCATCCTCCACATTGTCATCATCGATTTCATTGAAAGTGACTTCCTCCCCTAGTGGACGGGTGTTTTCGGCCATTAATGCTTCATCCTCGACATTATCATTCAAGGAAATAATCGGAGGTATAGGCATTTCCTCTTCCTGATAACAATCATTTAATGATGAATCAATATTTGAAGTAGACGTTTTTGCATGCAATGGTATATCAAAAGTGCTTCTTGCTTTGGTTTTCCATACGGCCCACAGTCCGCTAGACTCTCTTCGTCGACGGGGTAGGGGTCATATACACTCGTTGTGCTTGAGATGCAAGAATGAACACATCATCACCATTATGCCTAGAAGAATGCTTTAAGTCAACGAGATCAAAAGTGCCATGTTTTGTAATGCCTCGCTCAGCGTCCCGCCACTCACAATTGAAAAGAACTACATAATTTCCAAGCAAGTACTCCAATTCAATAACTTCTTTCAATACGCCATAATAATCGAGATTTCCCTTGAGATTGACCCCGCTATTCCAAGTTGATTTCGTTTGGCCATATTCTTCGGTGTGGAATACGTAGCCATTGACAAAATATCCCTTATATACATTCACTCTTAAGGACGGACCGTGTGCTAATGCTTGTAATCTCGCAGCTTTTGCATCTCCAAGGTTGTTCAAAATCTAAATAAAAACACATAGATAGTAAAAAACTCATACTTCAAATTCTATTAAAAACATTGAATTAATGAACTGGCATTTACATAATTATTAAACCAGGAGGGAAATTTGTTGTCTGTCCTTATTGAAATCAATTCAGTCGCAATGTCTCCAGCCTGGTCTTCGAACATACTGCATTCAAGGAGAACATAAAGTTGCTTAGTTCGTATTAAAGTTATTAGGATTAACATTACTTAATAACAAATGAAGAATGCTTACTTCAAGTAGTCCTCGACCTCAAAGACACGCTTAAGGAGAATATAGAGTTTAGCCGCTTCTAATTCTTTTTTGCTTAGCATGCGCGTGCACTTTCTATTGCCAAGGAATCGACCAGGAGAAGAAAAAACTGAAATTTTTCCATCAGGATCAGTGACTCCCCCATCATAATTGCGTCCCTCTTTATTGAACCTTGTCTCAATGTCTGGGTGAAAATATGTTGAAACAAACAACACAATTTCATCGACAATCACTGATTCAGACATAGATGCCTCAACTTTTGCTCTATTGCTCATTTTCCTTTTCAAACTCCCCAAAAATCGTTCAAATGGATACATCCATCTATACTGAACAGGTCCTCCAACTCTAGCTTCATAAGCTAGGTGAATTGGTAAATGCTCCATTGAATCAAAGAAAGATGGCGGAAATATCTTTTCAAGCTTGCATATTGTCACCACAATGCTCTCTTCGAGTCTTTTCATATCCTCAACACGAAGAGTGCTGGAAGTCAATGCTATTAAGATTTCACTCAATTCTGTTAGGGCAACCCATATTTCATTAGGGAGAATGTCTCTAAATGCAATGGGTAGCAACCTATCCAATAATACGTGACAATCATGAATTTTCAACCCATATACCGTCCCTTCTTCCACATTCACACAGTTTCCAATATTAGATGCATACCCATCAGGAAGTTTCAAATCTTTCAACCACTGCAGAACACGTTGCTTATCCTCTCCTGACAGAACAAAGGGAACAGCTGGTTTGAAATCTTTTCCATTAACTTTAGTAATGTTGAGATCTTTACGATTGCAAATCTCTTCAAGGTCTAGCCGACCCTTGTCTGTGTCCTTCGTTGAGGCCTTAAAACCCATCACTGTATTGAAAATATTGTCCAACACATTTTTTTCAATATGCACGACATCAAGGTTATGTCTTATCAAGTTCGTCTTCCAATAAGGTAACTCCCAAAATATACTCTTTTTAATCCAATTGTGGTCTTTACCAAATCCGTCTGGTCTATCCTTTGAAAACATCTTTCCCCACCCAACATCAGACACCTCAGACACCTGCTCAAAAATATACTCGCCACTCAGACGAGGAGGGGGGCCCCGATGCTCAACTCTATTTTTGGTGAAAGCATTCCTCTGTTTACGAAATGGATGGTCACTAGGAAGAAACCGTCTGTGGCAATCAAACCAACACTGCTTCTTGTAATGCTGAAGTGTGAATGCATCTGTATTTTCCATACAATACGGACATGCCAATCTCCCATGTGTGCTCCATCCCGACATCATACCATAAGCAGGAAAGTCATTAATTGTCCACATCACTGCAGCCCTCATGTTAAAATTTTGCAACTTGAAAGCATCCCATGTCTGGACACCATCATTCCACAGATGTTTGAGTTCATCCATCAGAGGTCGAAGATACACATCAATGTTTTTGCCTGGATTCGAAGGCCCGGGAATGAACAAACTCAAATACATATAAGGATCTACCATACATAACCACGGGGAAGATTATACATCGTGACTATAACGAGGCCAACATGAATAAGATTTTGCCCCTGGTCCAAATGGAGAAAACCCATCCGTACACATCCTCCCTTATGTTTCTAGGATCCGCAAAGAAAATCAGGGTATGTGGCATCAAAATGTTTCCATGCTTCACCGTCAGAAGGATGAGTCATCACACCCTCTTCACGAGGACACTCTTTGTGCCAACGCATGGCTTCTGAGCTTTCTTTCAATGCGTAAATTCGTTGCAACCTGGGAATTAGCGGCATATAACGTAACTGCGCCCGAGGCATGTTTTTTTTGTGCTAGGCACTACCACGACGTTGTGGCTTATACCTACTAAGTCCACATATTGAACATGAATCGAGGCCCTCATTTTCTTTATAAAAAAGCATGCACTGATTCTTGCAAGCATCAATTTTAACATACCCAAGACCGATCTGCCCCACCAACTTTTTCGTCTCATAAAAATTGTGAACCATATTATTTTCTTCGGGGAGCATCCGTTGTCCCCATGACATTATACGATCGTAAGTATGATGGCTCATATTTGTATCAGCCTTGATAGTTAGAAGCTCAGTCACTTGCTCTAACACTGTAGCCTTTGGACCAGGATGAATTTTCTCATTTGCAGAGTCCATTAAATCCATAAACTTCTTTGCAACGGGATTTGGTGCCTCTGTTGGATTAGGGTTCCAATCAAACTCTGGGCCAGCCGCATTTCGAACCATATCATCCAAATAGACAGACGACTCCTCTTCATCAATCAAATGTTCAGGTTCCCTTGGCGGACCACTTGATATAGTAGGATGATTGTGAACACTTGTTTCAACCACATAACGCTCCCCGTGCGCTACCCATACCTTGTAACCATCAACAAACCCTGCCTCTAAAACATGTTTCTTTACCCATCCAACACTCAGATATTTTCTATTCTTACACTTTTTACAAGGACACCTAATCTTATCACCACGCATGCACTGGGAATGCGCTATATCAAACTCCACGAAATGTTCTAAACCTTCTAAGAATTGAGGTCTGACACCCCTTCTACCGGGATTACTACGATTATCCATCCAACTACGATCTTCTCCAGACATAATTAACTCCTGCATTTCATAATGTATTAACAGTTTAGATGTAATTAACGCATTACAATTCCCTAAATTTGGATTAAAAACTTAAAAGCAACAAGACATGTTTCTTTAGGTTTAGAATTGGGGTTGGCTTCTATCGCACACATCTATCACATTTTTTTAATTATTAATATTTTGAATAATTTTAAATATTAATATTTAATTCTTTGTTGTAAAGTATATCATTCCCTATGATGAAAGGACAATTCATGTCTATTAGGTTTAGAATTGGGTTGGCTTCTATCCCATCCCGAAATACACGTACGAATTGCAAATATCACCTTGTCTACATGCTTTATAATCGAAAATCAAGAAATTTCGGCAGCATAACCCCATGGTCTCCAAGTGCACGACGTAGACTAGGTCAATCAAACACTATCGATTAGAATCGACAGTGTGTAATCAACCATACATGTCTAGTATACACTAAGAGAATAATAGGATTAATGCAACCGAAATATCTTAACTATCGACTATTCAAGCAATTTTAATAGACAATGATGATATTTACAAATCATATAATCGTGCATTTCAAGACTGTCCACACGGACAATTTAAGAATCGATGACTACATGTTGACCTCAACATAATAAGTTAAAGATTCTTAAACGGGTTTCTAAGCTTTTGTGTTTCAACCGTCACAACGTGACGTCGTAACATTAATTTTTATTCATTACCGTAAAATGCATAATTTTACAATAATGAATTAACACACACATCTATCATATTTTTTAAATTATTAATATTGTGAATAATTTGAAATATTAATTCTTTATTGTAAAATTTGAAATTTTACAATGATGAATTAAATTAACATTTATAAACAAGATAAGAGTCGTTCTCATCCACAACTATCAAAACCCAATCTCATCTTAGACCAAGAAAGACAGAGCAAACAAGTTCATTGCCGTTTGAGCAAAGGATTTTCTGTTTAATAAGAATTTTTCAGCTTATCGTCCTCCTCTCTAAGGATCTCAAGTGATGTTTGAGATCCTTAGAGAGAAAGAGGACAAAGTGAAACCGAAAAACTCTTATTAAAAACAGAAAATTCTTTTGCTCAAACGGTAATGAACTTGTTTGCCTTCTGTCTTCCTTGATCAAAGAAGACGAATTTTGATAGTCAGGGTGAAAAGGCTCTCATCTTATTTATATTTTAAATAGAGTTGTACCTCAATCTATTTCAAGCCTAATTAACTACCAATTATGTATAATGAAGAGCCACTTCCAAAACCAAGCTTGATAAACTAGTTAGAAAATGCAAACAACCTAAATCGGAGGACCAATCAAGCATCAAACATTCAAATATTTGAAAATTCACACAAATACCAATCAATAATCAGAGTGATAAGATTAGTTCAAATAAGGGATAACCAAAGCTCCTGAGCCTCTTATTCAAATAATTTCCCATTCCATTATCCCTAATATCTATAAACAAACAGCAAGTTCATATAAAAACCAACTCCTTGTGCAATTTCAACATTTGTTTAAACCGTAGGCCCCTCGCACATAAGACACATTGATAACACAAACATACATTTTTAATACCTCAAACCCTACATTTCTAATTGCACACACACAAACACACAATAAACAATATCGTATTTGTTTTAGGACAATGAATATATTCACTAACGATAAATATTTTATATTTATCGAAAAATTAACAAGTAACAATTCAAAACCAAATCAAAACCAAATCAAAACCTGAGAGTGACGGCGATGAACGGCGAGCGAGGGCGAGGAGGAATGGCGACTTCTGAGATGTGACTGCTGAGTGAGAGAGAAAGTGAGTGAGAGAGAGAAATCGAGTGAGAGAGAGAACGATTGAGAGAGAGAAAGCGAGAGAGAGAGAGAGAACGTACCGGCGACCGGCGATGGCAAACGGCGATGGAAAGAGACGGCGGCGACGGCGACGGCGTGTTCTTGGCGAATTACTGATGAGAGAGAGAGAGAAAGTGAGAGAGAGAAATAGAGTGAGAGAGAGAAAGTGATTGAGAGAGAGAAAGAGGACTTACCGGCAACGGCGAGGATCGGCGGCGACGGCTTGGCGTTAGGTTCGCGAACGACTGAGGAAGGAATGAAGGAGGCGTAATTAAAATGAAGAGTAATTAAAAATGGGGAATATACGCGTATATATATGGCTTTGTTACCGACGGACGGAGTCCGACGGACCATGTCCGCCGGATTTTCCGACGGAATTTCATCAATTACCGACGGACAAAACGAAATTTTAAAAAAAAAATTCCCGGTAAATTAAAATAAATTTCCGTCGGTAAATGATAATATTCCGTCGGTATTACCGACGGACTATGTCCGTAGGTAAAAGTCCATCGGTAATGACCCTGTTTCTAGTAGTGTTGATTATGGCTGTCCCAGAATGGCTCCACCGAATGCGAGCGTTTCCTGGATAGACCCGTCATAGCCCTCGGCGTCTTCCTCTTGCTGGTCTCCTTGGCCGGCCTAATCGGCTCTTGTTGCCGAGTGACATGGCTGCTTTGGGTTTACCTAGTGGTTATGTAATTGCTGATTGTGCTTTTGTTTTGCTTTACCATATTTACGTTTGTGGTGACGAACAAAGGTGCCGGAAAGGCGATTTCCGATCGAGGGTATAAGGAGTACCGATTGGGAGATTATAATAGTTCGTTGCGGAAGAGAGTTAGTAGTGAAAAGAATTGGAATAAAATTAGGAGCTGTTTGCAGGATAGTAAGGTTTGCAAGAGCTTGATTGATGATGGGGATAATACTCCTGATCAAGTTTTTTACAGGAAGCATCTCTTTGCTCTTCAGATCTAATTTGTTTAGGGTTTTAATCTATATCAATTATGTGTTATTTGGATTAAGTAAATATTATTTATTGAAATTATTATTATGGACTTAATAATTTTAAATTTCAATAATAATGTTTAAGTTATGCCCATGTTTGAAATTACTTTGGGTTCGTTTATTCGAACACATCTTGTATTTTATGTTATTAAATTTTCGTAGCATGTTACCAAAGTAATCTCTCCTATGAATTTTTTTTTTTAAAATACATGATTATTTGAAGTTATTTTTTAGCGTGTTTGTTTTTCATGCGGGTAATGGTCGGCCCAAAGGAAGGCTATTATCTGGCAGAAATTCAAATTCGTTTGTGGAGATAAATATGTAACAGTTATTAAGTGTCCATGTGAATATTGAGTCGGTCCAAAGAAATGCTTGGTATTTGACAGGATTTTACTGTTAATATTTGATTTCTACATCAAGAAAATCACTTGCAAGTTAATTTTCTATCCAAAGATTAAAATTAATATTGCGTCGATTTTCTTGTAATGGGATAATTTTAATTTCAAACATTTATCTGCTTAAAGTTATATGTGAGCTTATTTGTTTTATTTTTTGTTCTCTATTCAGTTACTTCATCAGCTTCTAATGTATCTTCTAACATCAACTCGATTCCCATGCTAAATGGGATGAATTTTAAGAGCTGGAAAGAAAATGTGCTGATTGTTCTGGCAGTTATGGATCTAGACCTGCACTCAGGGAGCCAAAACCTGCTGACCTGACTAGCACGAGTACATCTCAAGCTAAGAAGAATATGGAAAAGTGGGAACGCTCAAATCGCATGTGTCTTATGATCATGAAGAAAAGCATCCCAGAATCATTCAGAGGCGATATAGATGATGAGAAAGTTGCAATGACGTTCCTTACAGAGCTTGAAAAGCATTTTGCTAAGAATGAAAGGGCAGAAACAAGCACACTTTTGCGTAATATTGTTGCCATGAGATATAAAGGTAAAGGGAACATGCGTGAGTACATTTTGGAGATGGCCAATTTGGCATCTAAACTTAAGGATCTCAAGTTCAAGCTGTCAAATGACATGCTTGTTCATATGGTTATGATCTCTCTTCCACCACAGTTTGGGCAATTTGAAGTAACATTCAATTGCAAGAAGGAAAAGTGGACTCTTAATGAGTTCATTTCATTGTGTGTGCAAGAAGAATCAAGGTTAAAGTCTGAAAAGACTGAGAGTGCTCACTTTGCGGCTTCCTCTTCGGGCTATAACAAGAAAAGGAAGGCTTAAGAAACTGCGGTCAATGAGCCAAAGAAAAAGCAATATAAAGTATCAAAGGGACAAGCTAAGGATTTAGCAATGTCAACGTCCAAGGGACAAGATAAGGATCCAGGTTGCTTTTTCTGTACGGAAATGGATCATATGAAGAGAGATTGCCCTAAATACCACGCGGCATGTAAAGAAAGGTATATCTCTTGCTCTTGTTTGTTCTGAGGTTAATTTGGTTTCAGTGCCTAGACATACTTGGTGGTTAGATTCTGGTTCTTCTACTCACATTAGTGTGTCTATGCAGGGTTGCCTGAACTGCCGAAAGCCAAGTGATACTGAAAGATTCATCTATGTGGGGAACGACAATTCTATTGAAGTTGAAGCAATCGGAACTTTTAGATTATTATTAAAGTCTGGATTTATTTAGATTTGTATGAGACACATGTGGTACCGTCTTTTAGACGGAATTTGGTTTCCATTTCAGTTTTGGACAAAGAAGGATTTACTTGTTCATTTGCAAATGGTGAATGTCGTTTCTCGTATAATTCTAAGTTTATTGGATCTAGTACTTTTTCGGTTTATGATAATCTTTATATGTTGGATACTGTTGCTTCATATCATGAAAACCTGCATGTGGAAACACGTGGTACTGAACGCAAATTTACTAACAATAATTCCATGTCATTATGGCACAAGCAATTAGGACATATATCAAAACAGAGAATGCAAAGGCTTCTGTCAGACAGAATTATTGAAACACTTGACAAATCAGATTATGAAATATGTGTTGAGTGTATTAAGGGAAAACAAACAGACAAAAGCAAATTAAAAGCTGAGAGAGCTAAGAATGTTTTGGAATAAATTCATACGAATATATGTGGACCATTTCCTACACCCTCGTGGGATGGTCAAGAATATTTCATTACATTCATAGACGATTACTCTCATTATGGTTACCTATATTTGATCCATGAAAAGTCACAGGCATTGGATATGTTCAAAAAGTTTAAGGCCGAGGTTGAAAATCAACATGGCAAAACAATAAAGAAAGTCAAATCTGACCGTGGTGGTGAATACTATGGCAGAAATGACGGATCAGGTGAACAACGTCCTGGGCCTTTTGCTAAATACCTAGAGGAGTGCGGTATCATCCCTCAGTACACCATGCCAGGCAAACCTAGTATGAATGGTGTTGCTGAAAGATGAAATCGAACTTTACAGGAAATGGTGAGAAGTATGGTTAGTCATACTACTTTACCAGACTCACTCTGGGGAGAGGCATTAAAGACTGCAGTTTATCTCCTTAACAGGGTACCCACAAAGGCTGCTAACAAAACTCCTTATGAACTATGGACAGCAAGAAACCTGTATTAAGGCATTTACACATTTGGGGATGTCTGGCTGAGGCTAGGCCTTACAGGCCTAATGAAAAGAAGTTGGACTCAAGGACTATTAGTAGTTACTTTGTTGGTTACTCTGAAAGGTCAAGGGGCTTTAAGTTTTACGATCCCAAATCCAGAAACTTTTTTGACACTGGAAATGCTCAATTCTTTGAGGATGTTGAGCTTGTGGGGGGACAAGTTAGAGATGATTTTGTCTTTGAAGAGGTTCCGGTTACCATTCCTCTTCCTACAATTGTCCTTGACCATGATTTGGATCTCAATCTTGATATGGTTCAAGAACAAAATTTGGATCAAGAAGACATTGTCAATATCCCTCTAGTTGTCCATGAGGAACAAGCTCAACAACCTCAAGAACAAGTGTCTTTAAGAAGATCCACTAGAGAGAGACAAAGTGCCATTTCGGATGATTACTTGGTATTTCTAAATGAACAAGAGGTAGACATTGGTCAATTGGAAGATGATCCAATCAACTTTCATGAGGCCATTGGTAGTTCTAACTCTCAAAAGTGGATAGACGCTATGGATGATGAGATTAAATCAATGAAAGACAATGATGTATGGGATCTTGTCCCATTGCCAGAAGGAGTGAAACCTATTGGTTGCAAATGGATATTTAAAACCAAAAGGGATTCACAGGGAAATGCAGAAAGACATAAGGAACGTCTTGTCGCTAAGGGATTTACTCAGAAAGAAGGAATAGATTATAAAGAGACTTTCTTTCCGGTTTCTTCGAAAGACTCTTTTAGAATCATTATGACATTAGTGGCACATTATGACCTAGAGTTACATCATATGGACGTTAAGACTGCGTTTCTTAATGGAGACATTGAAGAAACAATCTATATGGTGCAACCAGAAACCTTGGTTTCAAAAGATTCAAAGGATATGGTATGCAGACTCAAGAAATCCATCTATGGACTCAAACAAGCATCCCGTCCGTGGTATTACAAATTTCATCAAGTTGTATTGTCATTTGGTTTCACGACAAATACAGTTGATGATTGTGTCTACCACAAGTTCATTGGGAGTAAATATATTTTTCTGGTTTTATATATGGATGACATCCTACTAGCCACAAATGATACGGACTTACTGCATGAAACTAAGAGATTTCTCTTAAAGAAATTTGAGATGAAAGATCTGGGAGATGCATCTTTTGTATTAGGAATTCAAATACACAGAGATCGGTCAAAAGGTATTCTTGGATTGTCACAAAAGAGTTACATCGATAAGGTAAAATGGGTGACACCCCAGTGGCTAAAGGTGACAAATTCAATCTTGCTCAGTGCCCCAAGAATGAGATTGAATCTAGGGAAAGGAATAGCATCCCTTATGCTTTAGCTATAGGGAGCTTGATGTATGCTCAGGTTTGCACTCGCCCAGACCTAGCATTCATAGTTGGTGTTTTAGGCAGATACCTTAGCAATCCTGGAAAGGATCATTGGATAGCAGCCAAGAGGGTCATGCGTTATTTACAGAGAACAAATGATTATATGCTCACTTACAGAAAGTCAGATAGACTTGAGATCATTGGGTATTCGGATTCTGACTTTGCTGGATGCTAAGATAGTCGTAAGTCCACTTCGGGCTACGTTTATCTACTTTGTGGAGGAGCAGTTTCTTGGAAAAGTGTTAAGCAGACACTTGTTGCTATTTCTACGATGGAGGCAGAATTTGTGGCGTGTTATGAGGCATCAAATCACGCAATTGGTTGCGAAATTTTATCACTGGGCTGTGCATATTAGGTGGCGTTGATAGGCCATTAAAGTTATTTTGTGATAATAAGTCGACAGTTATGTATTCTAATAACAATAAGAGCTCGTCTAAGTCTAAGCACATAGACATTAAGTATCTTGCTGTTAAGGAACGGATTCAGAGTGGACAGATTTGTATTGAGCATATTGGGACTAACTCCATGGTCGCGGATCCGCTTACTAAGGGTGTAACACCGAAGGTTTTTCATGAGCACACTGCTTGTATGGGTGTTGTATTACTAGAGTATGCTTAGATTGAGTGGGAGTTTTGTATTTTGCTCTTACATTTTTTTGTTATAAGTATATTTGGTTTTTTCATTTTTTGGTTAATGAAGTTATTTTGCACACTGAATATTTGGTTGATCTCAAAATAAGGTTGGACCAGTTGAGAATAGACATGTGAAGATCACATTACATGTTATTCCATGCTACACATCCATACTTGATCCATGTCATTTAGTTGAATTAATATATGTAACCACTGATGGGTCTAGTTGCGCTAATAGTGACGAAAACCCCTTTGATCCTTATGTTGATTTGACTAATGGATCGGATTGGTTTAAGATGACACAATTTGGTAAAGCATTGCTGTTAAGGTTTATAATGTGATATGCAATTAAACTAAGGTATTATACTATGTACATGTGTAAGTCCAAGTGGGAGATTGTTGAAATATTTTATGGACTTTACATATACTAGTATAATAAATAAAGTCCTTGGGCACATAGACGTATGTGCACTATATGTAATTGTATATGTCACATTAAATATTAAAGTATTTGGGCCTAATAAAATGATCTACTAAAGTTAAAGGGGGCCCAAGTCATCTTTTATAAGTATGAGATCTATAGTTAATATGTGTAGATACCTAAGGGGCCTAGTTGTTAATTTATGTGAAGTGCAAAGTTCGCCCTAAAACGTCCAATAACCCCTTCGTTCCGCTTCACAGTTGTGGAGTAATTTTGGGCTAGTCCAAAATTAGCATAATTGGGCCAATACTTGCATGGTTGGTCCAATGCTCCACTAGTTTGCATGGTAAGGAGGATACCACTTGATTGTTACCTCCTTCAAGTGGATGAGTTAAAAAATTCTCCTACTTTTTGGTTTCTAGGCAATGTGGGATATGGCATTTCATATTCACAAACTCTTCATAAACCCATTTCAAATTACATACTCTGAGCATTAATTCTCATTCATCACAAATTGGTTTTGAAAAAATAAATATATCACATTAATCTACTCCAAATGTAGATTATAAATATGTAATTTATTTTTCATTTACACAAAATAAAAATACATTTAATTTTGGTCAAATATTGGCCAAACCAATATTTCCAGCAATCCTCCACATGAATGACAATTAATGCATGCATGAATGCAGATTTGTTCATAAATCCCGACAAACTATTATTGCATTGGGATAGATAGCTTGTGGTCTTGAATCTTCCCTAATAAGATACTATCGAATATACTAGCCTTTAGTAGCGCGATGCTTTGAACTAACTTGACTGTATAGTGTATACCGAGACAATAGTATTTAAACAATAATAACTCTAACACGTTTTGTTCTTACCTTTTTGTCCATTTCGGCCCTGGACCGTATTTCATTCATAAGTGTTTCATTTAGAAGCAGCCTTTATTACTTCTCACTTACATAGGTGTTCTCCTATAAAGAGTATCATGCTACTCCACCACGTAGGTTTAGAAATCATTAAAAGTTTTCTCAACTTAACCTCACCACTGCTGCAGGTGCATACTCTTGGACTGTTCTAGGAATGAGTATGAAAAGGTTTCAAGTATTTATACTGAACTCTCAAAACATAGTTGTCTCTTTGAACCAAGGGCTTGGGATCTCCAATTCTTAAGGTAGAGTGTCTGCTAAGAAAGGTCTTTTGTTGTGGCATTTAAACCCATTCCTCTTAACAACGTAAACATTTGATCTCTGCTCATACCTTTAGTAAGCGGATCTACTAGATTATCCTTTGACTTCACATAGTCAACAACATTAATTCCATTAGAGATCAATTGTCTGATGGTATTGTCTATGACATATATTTCTAGACTTACCATTATACATACTACTCTGTGCCCTTCCTATTGCTGACTGACTATCATAATGGATTGGTACAACAGGCACATGTTTATTCCAATAAGGAATATCTTCCAAAAGGTTCTTTAGATACTCATCTTCTTCTCCAGCTTTGTCTAGGGCTATAAACTCAGATTCCATCGTTGATCGAGCTATGCAAGTTTGTTTGGAAGATTTCCATGACACCGTTCCTCCACCTATTGTGAAAATATATCCACTTTGTGAATAATAATACTTGAGTATTTTCTTAACGAAATTTCGCCATAACCTTGAGTGATTTCTTAACAGAATTCCTCCACTTTGTGAATAATAATATTTGACTATCATAATGGATTGGTACAACAGGCACATGTCCCTCTCGTTGAGAGAGATGTTTGCTTTCCCCCTCGATGAATGATGTTGATGAAATGTGTGGCCACACTCAAGTGATTTGATAGAGATCAAATGCATTTGGATTATCAACATATTCGGAATCGAGAAAGCATTGAACATGTGAGTTGACATAGACCATGACTCATGTTCAATTTGACATCGTGGACAAAGGGATTGTGACATTTGATCTATCGAGGAATCAAGCTTTGATGTTATTAATTGGGTGGATATAAGGGTTTGCTAGAAACCAATTATGTCTTGTGAGGTCATGTTTTGACTCTCTACCAACATAATATAATTTCTTTTGGGTCACACACAAAGAACGAATTTGATTCGGGCTGAAATTATGGAATATGGACTCTTGGGCGACCGCTGAGGTTCATGTGGGCAACCGCCCACAAGTCAACTGTTGACTTGGGCGACCGCCGAAGTGAACATGGGTGACCGCTTAGGAGGATTTCGAAACAATGCATGAAAGACCGTACAAGTGGGCGACCGCCCAGCCCCAGGTGGGCGACCGCCCATTTTGGGTTTTGAATAAGGATATAAGCGCTGTATAACTGGGCGACCGCCCAGCCCTTGGTGGGCGACCGCCCAGCACCCGTTTCAGCAATCCGTTTTGGCTTTAAAAAAGGGCTGCTCTCCCTAATAGTTAGGGATATTTATAAGAATTTTTACTTGAAAACTTTCATTTTGTGCCTCGAGAATTAGTTTCATTATTATGGGAATCATTTATTGAATTGACTGTGTCAAGCAAGTATAGATTATCAACATAAGATAAAGTACTAGTACCAAAGAGCTTTGAATTGAAATATAAATCACATTTATTATTACCAAAGAGACTGGAATATCCTTCCCGATCCAAGGAAGTAGTTGAAATTAAATTCCGTCTAAAAGACGGTATAATAAATGTATTATTCAAAATCAAATAAAAACCAATACTTAAACAATCTAAAGGTCCCTATGCCTTCAACTTCTACCGGTTTTCCAGCTCCCATGTAGATATATTTTTCATCTTTATTGAGCGTTCGGTAGTTCAGGCAACCCTGCATACATGAACTTATGTGAGTAGTTGCACCAGAATCTAACCACCATGTATACGAAGGAATTGAAACTAAATTTGCCTCATTACAAACAAGGCAAAAAGACATACCTTTCTTAATTCGCCATTGGCGATACTTAGGGCAGTCATTCTTCAGGTGCGTAAGGTCCTTGCAAAAGAAGCATTTCTTCACTTTTTGATCATTAAATGATCCATTAGGCTTCTTTGTTGCAACCGCAATATCCTTCCCTTTTCTCTTTGTCCCACGAGAAGAGGTAGATGCAAAATGGGCACTTTCGGGTTTTGTATGTTTCAATCTATCTTCTTCCTCCGTCACATGAGAAATTAATTCATTAATATTCCACTTGTCCTTTTGACAATTATATGTCATTTCAAAATGACCAAATTGAGGAGGGAGAGAAATTAAATCCAAATGCACAAGCAAGTCTTTCGATAAGTCCAACTTGAGTGCTTTTAATTTCGTTGATAGGTGAAACATTTCCATTATGTATTCCCTTAAGTTTCCGGTACCCTTATACCTCATGGAAACAAGCTTCCTTAAGGTAGCACTTGTTTCCGATTTATCGCTTTTTGCAAAGCGTTCCTCTAGGGCATCCGAGAAACCTTTAGCACCAACATCCTCGGAGACACTATTTAGAAAGGTCTCCGGGACTGCATTTTGCATGATACTTAGGCTCATGCGATTAGAACGGTTCCACCTCTCTAGACTTAAGCGTTCTTCTGCAGTGCTTTTGTCTCTAAGAGGGGTGGGACTTGGTTCTCTTAATGCGAGATCAAGGTCCACACAGCCTAAGATCATAGTTATTTTCTTTTCCAAGTTTTAAAATTTGTCCCAGTAAGCAAAGGAATATTGTTTATGGCAGTAGTTACGGATGAAGCATTAATCAAATCTGAAGGGAAAGAACAAGATGAAACATAAAAACATATATAAGAATCTACACAATGATTAATTATATCAAATGAATTCCATTAATAATAAAAAGATAATCAATATGACATCAAGACTAATCTTTGGATTGCTAATTGACTCACAATTTGGATCCATCTTAGGGTGAACAAATAATCTAAACAATACATTTTAAATACTTTCCTTCCTTTGAGCCGGTCCAAGTATAAAAAATGTCCTAAAGTTTAAGGTACTTGTTACCCGGCAATAAAGAATACAAACAATTCATTTTAAACACCCGCCTTCCTTTGGGATGGTACAAAGTATATAAAATAACCAAAAATTTTTATTCAATTATTACCCATGAATGTAAATACTTAGTCAACAACAAGGTCTCCTTTGGGAAACAAGCATGTTATCACATATCAACATTTACATTCATCTTTTAACAAGTTTGAATTTAATCAACAAAATCACTTTGGCGATGATGTTAATTTTGTCCAAAATGTTAAGGATATAATTAATCGGAAACATAAGGCCTTAAGGCAATTTCTGAAATTTAAAAGGTAAAATTCTGAGCAAAACTGACCCCCGAAAGCTCTCTGGACGACTCGTCCTTCAGGGGACGACTCGTCCCTTAGGGGTCGACTCGTTCCTATAAGGTGGACGACTGTATCAGAGACACCCTCTTCTGGAAAACCAAGGTGGACAACTCGTCCCTGAGGGGACGACTCGTCCCTTTAAGGGGAAAGACTCCATCAGAGAGGTCCCATTTCCAGAAAATTGATGGGGACGACTCGTCCCCCACGGGACGAGTCGTGCCTATTGCCCAGATTGACGAAAAGTCATCATTTTTACACCCTTTTATGAACAAGTTTGATCCAAATTTCCATACTTAATGCATTATAAAATGCTGGCTATGAAAATGGGATAAGTTTGTACTTCAATTAACATGATTCAAATAAGTAGACCTAGATTTACACACTCCAAACATTACACAATGTTGGCTATGTAAATGGGGTAATTTTGTATGAACCATTGTGTCTCTTAAAGTTTGATTTTACCATTATTTCCAGAAATTGAATGAAGTTATGAACATAATACTCTTAGACAAGATGAGTATCATGTACAAGAACAAAATTAAAAGAAATCACACAAGGATATAAACATGAAACAAAATTAAAGCATAAGGCTTTACAAGAAACTCAAACTCAATCTAGTATATGAGCAAGCTCTGATACCATTTGTTGGAACATAAATGATCCAATGAACCCTAAACCAATTCATAACTAGATTCAAGTAAGAGAAGAAGATGAAGACGAAAGCGTATACCTGAGGAATCCATTGTGTGTTCTTGATCTTGTTCTTGAATAAAGGAGAGAGTAGGGAGATAGTCTTCTAAATGATAGTGCCCACACTTTATTCTTATTTAATGAATGAAGAGAGGATTGTGACTGAAATTTTTGTGAATGTAAGTGTCTCAAATGGCTGATGGATAGCCTTTATATAGATAGAGAAGGGGCACTTCATTTAGGGATTACACCCTTTCATAAAGTTGGTGGTGTAAAGTTATCATTATGCCAATCATTTAATGGTACTTACACCTAATGGGATTCTACATATTTTGTATATACTTTAACATTATTAAATGATTATAACACATGAATTAAATAATACATATTAATTAATCCATGTTCTAATACGTATTGCATTTATAATGCCAGATGGAACATTTAAAAAGGTGTATAAAACATGCAAATTTATTTGGGGTGGAGTACACTACACGGAGTACAAAAGTTAATTCCTTGATCTACATTAGTTCTGCTTAAAAAGAACTCGTTTTATCGAAGTTTTAAAATGACAGTGCCACTTAAAAATATACTTGAATGAATATATAAGTAAATCGAGGCATAAATCGAGGCGAAACGAGTGTTTAGAGAGAGAGAGTGTTACCTATGGCTAGGGGTTGACTCTTTGGTTCAGTTGACGTATACGGGATACGGTTTGGTGTTTGAAAGGGTGTTTTGAGTTTGTTTGGTTCGTGTTAGGTCAAAAAATGAGGTTTTCACGCAAATCGAGATAAAACAGGGCTCGGGAGGGGTTGGAACTGGTTTGGACCGTGTGGTTTTGTGAAAAGAGATTATATTTTTCTTTTTTTGAAATGTTTGACAGCCCTTGTATTTATAGGTTGAATTTGCAAAACAGTCCAGACGGACTCTTCTTCAATTTGGGGAGGTTTTTTGGTATTTTGGAGAATTGGGGGACTTGTTGGCAATTCTGATTCTTCATGTAAAACAGTCTGGTCGGACAGTCCTTCAATCTCAGGGGTATTTTGGTCTTTTCAACTTGGAATTTGATTGATGTTGATTGGAGGGCGTTGGCATGCATGCCACGTGCCCCTGTGACTCACCTAGGCTAGGATTTTCGTCCCGTTATTCCCGATTTTGTCCGTTTTTTAAATAACTGTCCGAAAAATGTCCAAAACGACCCCGAAAAATCCCGGAAAGTGCATTTTTCGGGAAAAGCTGTACTTTTACGTGTGATAACGTGTGTTGAGTACGCTTTGACGTTGGGATGCACGGGGCAGTCCCGGGACGTCTTGTTGGCTTGAGAACGGGGAGTTTAATGGGTTCCAGTTAACCTGGAAAGGGCCAGTTAACGGATTCCAGCACCTGCGGGCTCCTCAGCCTCGTCCTCAGGAAAATATCATAGTCGGCGTCCTCTATGATGTATTCGACGTGAGGCACACCCTGCCTATACCGCTCCAACTCTGCCCCAGCTATGAGCAAAGGATACTGCATGTGAAGAGGCGGATCCCTCGGAACCAAGGGAACAGACCCCAGAGCATGCTGGCAAGACACCCTCTCGCCCAGGTACATCACGTCACAATGGAGCCCCACCAGCAGCTTTCGCTGACGTGTAATCTCCCCAGCAGCATGCACCACAAAGTGATCAAGCTGACTCCACCAGGTCAGGCTGATCCTAGGAGAAAAAATCTCGGTCCATGGCCAGAGACACCTCCTCATAAGTCAATCGGGTGCTCTCCCTCGACTTTACCAGCTTCCTCGCCGTCTTCTGCCAAGTCAACATGGCAGGGAATAAATGCGTATATGCCTCTCTGGTAAACCACCTGTGCGGGAGGAACACCTCCAAGAACCACACCTGTCAAACACAAGGATAGTTATATCAGCATACGAGTACGAGTGAGACAAGGAAGAGAAAGAGAAAGAAACTCACATCTAAAGCAAACTGAAAACAGCAGAATGAGTTTTCCTCTCCTCGAGAGAACTTATCCAAAGCATAATAGATCTTGGACAGACCGGCCTCTCCCTAAGCAAACCCTCTCACAGCCTCCAAATTGGTCAGAGAGCCGAGCAGAGAAAACTGACATGCCGTGTCAGCATTGGGAAATAAGGTAGCTGACAGAGCGAACCACAAAAACCCTCGAGCCAAGCACTCTGCTGTCATCCTCACAGAGCCAGCCAAATACTCCTCGATGCCCCTCCTCAAGTGAGCCTCCATCGGCCCGTACCGAATACCCTGGCCCCTGGCATCAGTAATATCGAAACCAAGCAGTTCCGACAACTGCTCCCTGGTGAAGCCATCAAACCACTCAATGGGGTTGCCCCAGAATGAAAACCAGTAATCGCAGCAAAATATGTAGGGGTCACGGTTGCCTCCCCCCACCTGAAATGAAATGTGTGGGTCTTATCCCACCAGTACTCGCTCAGGGCAACATGAAGTACCTTCTCCCTCTGCGTCAAAGCCACCACGGCTACCGAACTGATAAAGCCTTCCAGGTTGGAGTCAATCACGAACTGTCATAGACTCCTCTCCCCTTCCCGAGCTACGTCTGGGAACATCTCCCACAGCTGACGAACCGCCTCAACATCCCCCCTACTCTTCACATTATGCACGTCAATCGGCCCTCGCCCCTGCAGGTGAACACGGCAAAAGTATGTTACTACAGAGATAACGTACACAGACACATATCAAAATCACAGAAAACATATCAGCGCAAAGATATAGTTTCATTTTCCTAAAATATTTCCATCCCAGTTGGAGTATTAATGGTTCAGTTTCAAAAACCCGTTCATTAACGGTTCATTTTCCTAAAATATTTCCATCCCAGTTGGAGTATTAACGGTTCAGTTTCAAAAACCCGTTCATTAACGGTTCATTTTCCTAAAATATTTCCATCCCAGTTGGAGTATTAACGGTTCAGTTTCAAAAACCCGTTCATTAACGGTTCATTTTCCTAAAATATGTCCATCCCAGTTGGAGTATTAACGGTTCAGTTTCAAAAACCCGTTCATTAATGGTTCATTTTCCTAAAAATATTTTCGTCCCAGTCGAAGTATTAACGGTCCAAAATCCCAAAAAGTACAATTCATTTCGAAAACTCCGTCGAACCCGGATCTTTCAAAGCATTTCGAAAACTCCATTGAATCCGAAACATTCAAGCCACTTCGAAAACTCCGTCGAACCCGGAATATTCAAAACATTTCGAAAACTCTGTCGAACTCGGAACTTTCAAAACACTTCGAAAAACCCATCCAAATCGAAACTTTCAAAATTTACTCCGTCTCGATTTAAACTCACTTTAATTTTGGAAAATGCCCCTGACATGGAATTTTTCTGCCAAAATTTTTATGTTGTCTACCCGTAACATCAATTGAGCTAAGCTACAGTCAATTCCAACAAAGGGGCATTGCAAGGTCAAAAGCCCCAAATCGGGCACCAAGAACCCTAACTCAAATCTAGCCAAAATTCCTAAAATTCAAGAATATAAATTCTAAAAATTAACGGAATTTAGAGGATGCTAACCTTCCTCGCAATCCCCTCCTTGGATTTGTTGCAATCCCGAGCCGGATAAAACTCGGGTAGATCCAAAGGAAGATCGGTAGTTCGCACCGTCCTCCTTAGCCTCGCTCTCTCGTTGTTGGTCCTCCTGTACCGACCCCTTCATCCTAATCCTGCCTCCATAATGATAATCTCTCAAAGATTTGAACAAAACTCGCAAAAAATGGGTGAAATTTCACTCTTTTCTCTCTTCTCTCTCGCTGAAAATGGAGTTTTTTGGCCATTTCAGCGTCGACCCTTATGCTGATTTAAATCAGTCCATGGCAAAGGACAGTTCGTCCGGCCCATTTTACACCATAAACTTTTCTTTGCCACTTTAGCCCCTCCTATTTCGAATTTAACCCTTTTGTCCTCAAAAGTTAAAAATTCCCCAGTTAGACATTTCTAACGCCCCTGAAATTACCCGGGATCCGAGCTCCCGCGCATCTCGCATTCGCGCGTCGCTGTTTTCGGGGAATGTTCGCCCGGATCCGAGAGGCAGCGCGTTCGCGCCCCGGCATCTGGCTTTATTCCCGCTTTGCAGCGTTTTCGGTTGGAGGTGTCTCGCCGTATTTTGCTTTGTAGAGTCGCCACGCCGTTTTTATTATTAAGCCCAAAACATTGAAAAAGGGCATCAGTTTAAAAATAATAATAAACTGTTTTTGTGTGATGAGATTTTGAGTTCGGAGGTCAGATGACTCCTCGGGAAGAGAATATTAGAATCTTAGAGCTCACCAGAGTCGCCTCGTAAAAACGAGCCTTTCGGATACCCCTAATATTCTTTAAATGTTGTGTGTGTGTGTGTGTGTGCTTTTAAAAATGCATGCTGTGTCAGATATCTACATTGTACACTGAGTATTGAAATGTATTGAAATAGTAATGGAAGGAAGCCTTACCAATGTTGGTTCGTGTCTGTCTTCCGCTGGGGAATAGTGTTTGAGGATGGAATGATGTTCCGGCACGGACCGGGATTGCTTCGGGAGGGGGCCGGTTGTCTGCGGACAGAGTTTCGGCGTGCGTTGGGATCGCAGGCTGCGTTCGGGCAGAGTTTCGGTGTGCATTGGGATCACAGGGATCACTCGGGCAGAGGTTCGGCGTACGTTGGGGTGGCAGGAGTCACTCGGGCAGAGTTTCGGCGTGATTTGGGATCGCCGGTTTGACTCGGAAAGAGCCGGGATGCCTTGGGAAAGACCAGGCAAGGCCTCGGAGTACCACGAGGGGCCTCAGAGTACCTCGAGAGTGCCTCGGGGCAGCGCGGGAGCATCGCGGGAGCGCTCGGAGAGGCTTCGAAGCACCACGAGGGGGCTCGGAATGCCTCGGAAGGATCCGAAAGGGGTCGGGATTGCCCCGAAGGGTCTTAGAGGGGAGCCTGAAGGCTAAGGGAGGAAGAGAGAAGAGGGAGGTGTGAAAAATGAGGGAGGGGGAGCCCTCTATTTATAGTGCCAGAAAAATGCAAAGAGGTCCGTACGGATCTCCCATGTTATCCAGAATTTTGGTTTTTCTCGATTTGAGGGAATATGTGATGATGGTGAATATTCTGGAATTATGATGTCCCCTATGCAAAGAGGTCCGTACGGACCATCTTGGCATGCAAAGAGGTCCGTACGGACCAACCATGCATGAGGGTAATCATTTTCTCCGGGATTTGAGGGAATATTGTGGACTTTAAGAGGATTCATTAATTATTAAAGCAAAGAGGTCCGTACGGACTACTTATGCTTTTCCAATTTCCTAAAAATTCCCAAAAGGTCCTTTTGTCCCTTTTTATCCCAGAAAGGCCCCTCCCTTGGTTTGGTTGAGGGTTTTGAGAGGGTTTTGAGTGCCATAGGTCTTCGAGGCTGTGTTTGTGAGTCTGCGGTGTTTCTGTGTGTTCGGCAGAGGGTGATCCAGTTGGGGTACTTACAGAAGCCCTCAACGACGTCACTTTCGGAGGAAGTGGGGTCGTTGATAAGATAAGGGTCCTAATCTGGATCGCGTCTTTGGGAGAGGAAGTGGCCCGAGTGGAGGTCGGTGGGAGGACGTGGCGGTGTCCTGTTGTGTGACCGTTTAGGTCAATTGGCTGGACCCTGTGATAGAATTCCTACGTATCCCTGGCGGGAATCAAGCCTGATCGTAGTTCATGTGTGAGTGTTGTAGTGCAAGAGGACGGGAGATGTCCTCTGACTAAGACTCTATGGGTGGACGTGGTGGTGTCCTGGGTGACCGTATAGGTCGATGGCTGGACCCTGTGATAGGATTCCTACGTATTCTGGCGAGAATCAAGCCTGGCCGTAGTTCAGAGGTCGTGAATTTGTGAGTGTATGTGGGCGTGATGGTGCCCTGAAGTATCGTGTGACCGCCGAGGTCAGTGGTAAGGACAGGGTGATGTCCTAAGATGTGGTGACCGCCGAGGTCAATTGTGAGGACGTGGTGGTGTCCTGGGGTGGAAATTTTACGATTTTCCTAATCGGGTGGTTTAAGGCCTTCCGGGCCGAAGATAGTGATTTGGGAGGTTTATACGGTCTTCCGGACCGAGTGGTTTAAAGCCTTCCGGGCTGGAGATAGTGATAGGGGAGGTTTATACGGTCTTCCGGACCGAGTGGTTTAAAGCCTTCCGGGCTGGAGATAGTATGAAGACTTGAGTCATCTTCTGGTTGCAGTTTGCCATGCGTGAGGACTTTGAATCGTCTTCTGGTTGCGGTTTGCCATGCGTGAGGACTTTGAATCGTCTTCTGGCTGTGGTGGTGTCATGTATGAAAACTTGAGTCGTCTTCTGACTGCGGTTTGCCATGCGTGAGGACTTTGAATCGTCTTCTGGCTGCGGTTTGCCATGCGTGAGGACTTTGAATCATCTTCTGGCTGTGGTTTGCCATGCGTGAGGACTTTGAATCATCTTCTGGCTGTGGTGGTGTCATGTATGAAAACTTGAGTCATCTTCTGTCTGCGGTTTGCCATGCGTGAGGACTTTGAATCGTCTTCTGGCTGCGGTTGTGGCATGTATGAAGACTTGAGTCGTCTTCTGACTGCGGTTGTGGAGGCATGGCTGCCTTGAGCTTTGATTGCGAGAGGTGTAGATGCCTCGTGCTTTGTCCGCTGGGGAGAAGGTTGGACTTACGATGACTGCCGGTGTTCGTCCGTTGGGGATTTATCGTGGCCCTGTAGGGGCCTTCATGCTGAGAGGGTGACTTCGGGCTTACTTTGATGGCCGGTGTTTGAGTTGCCGTTGAGTGGGCAAGGATGATGACCGGTGATTGCTTCACCATTTGGCATTTTGGAGGCGTTTCGTGCCTTGGGATTTGTACTCGGAGGTGTTGGCTCCTTCTTGCGCTTGTTTTGCCGTTGAGTGGGCGAAGTCTGGGCTTACGATGACGGCCGATGCTGGGGATATGTAGTCTTGTACGACTTCCTTTTGACTTGCTGGAGAAGGAGCTCGGGCTTACTTTGATGGCCGGTGCTTGCGTTGTCGATGAGCGTTTTGGAGGCATTTTGTGCCTTGAGATTTATGCTGGGAGGTGTTGGCTCCTTCTTGCGCTTGTTTTGCCGTTGAGTGGGCGAGGTCCGGGCTTGCATTGACGGCCGGTTCTTGAATTTCCATTGAGTGGGCGAGGTCTGGGCTTACATTGACGGCCGGTGGTTGAATTGCCGTAGAGTGGGCGAGGTCCGGGCTTACATTGACGGCCGGTTCTTGAATTGCCGTTGAGCGGGCGAGGTCCGGGCTTACATTGACGGCCGGTGGTTGAATTGCCGTTGAGTGGGCGAGGTCCGGGCTTACATTGACGACCGGTTGTTGAATTGATGGGTTAAGGACCATACTGCACTGAATTTGCTGAAATAGGCCTTAGGACAGCCAGGGGCAAAGATTATAAGGGCAGGAAAGTAATTTGGCCCCTCGTTGCAAGAAGGTCCGTACGGACCAACCTGGGATGCAAAGAGGTCCGTACGGACCAAGTTGATTTTTTACAGTTCCCAGATTTTGACTGGGTTAAATGCTGGAGCCTTTCCCCATTTCTTCTTCTTCCGTGCGTGAACCAGAGAGAGAGAAGGAGAGAAAAACCGACATTGTTAACCAAAATCCTCCATTTTTTGCTTGAATTGCTTGCCATGGCGGAAGGATCTCAAAGGAATCGTCGACAACGCAGTCAAGAAGTGATCGAGCAACGGATGGAGCTCCAAAGAAATTGGATTTCCTTTGTTCCATCTTCGAAGAACCCGGATGTATTGTATCCGAATCCGGAGGTGCACAATCGTCGCTCTAGGAACGTCGGGGAGGTAAGAAATCCGTTCTGTTTCGATTCCCTGCTCGAATTTTTTGAATGCTAGAACTAGGTCTTAGTTTTTTCGCATTTTGGGGCTTTTGTTATTTGCCATGCCTTTTGTGAAATTCTTGACGAATTGTTGAAAGTTAGCATGTAAATATTGTGAATATGTGCATTTTGTGCTGAAATGTGTAGATTAGCTCTTATTTATGAAAATAAAGTGCCTCTCTATGAAAATGCATGCTTTGGTGTTTTGTACCTTATGCTATTTATGTATGTACAATGTGGGAAAAATTGTCATGTAGGGACAAATTTTGTAGAAAAAATGTGACAGGTGCCGTGTTTCGTGACGGGTTTTGTCTGAAAGTATGTGCCGTGTAGGGACGGACTTTTCTTTTGAAAATGTGTTATGCAATGTGTACCTTGTTTTTGGTGACGGACTTTGTGGGGAAAGTATGTGCAATATGTGCCGTGTTTTGTGACGGGTTATTTTGAAAATGTGTCGTGTAGTGCTTGATCCCTTTGTTGAGAAAATTTGTACAGTGTATGCCGTGTTTTGTGACGGACTGTATAGAAAAAGTATGTATAATGCATGTCATGTTTTGAGTTGCATGTAAAAATTATGTGCAATATGTGCCGTGTTTCGTGACGGGATATATGTGCGTTGCCGTGTTGGGACGGTCTTTTGTGCTTTTGATTTTCTTTTGCATTAAGTACTGTGAATGACGTACCTTTGCTGTGTTTACCTGCAGGATGAGGGGCTCTTGGCTGGGAAGGCCAAGAAGATGAAGACTCGGGGATGATCCTCGAGGCTGTTGTTGAGTTGTGGCAGCGGATGCCGGACATTTCTGTGGATGGTAGGCCGAGTCCCAGGAGGCTGGTCTACGCTTCTGGCCTGGACGTGTTCGTAGAGAATTTGGCCGGGGTTTTTGACACGAGGAAGAACAAGAGCGTCTTCCTTGGCCTTTCTGAGTATTGGTGGGATACCACCCACACCTTCCATCTGAGCTGGAGAGAGGTGACGGTGACGCCCACCGATTTTGCTGCTATTACCGGGCTTTCCTTCAAAGAAGGGCCAGTGCGGTGGCGAGATATGATTGCCGAGGATGTGCTGACGGAGCTGCTGGGCTTTGCGCCTGTTCCTCGCAGGGGTCTTGGCATGCTGTATAGTGATGTTGAGATGAGGATCACGGCCAGTATTGGGGCCTATGTCCGGGTACGGCCAGTGACGGGTGAGCAGCTGGCGCGCTCCTTCCTGTGGTTTGCGCTTTCCGAGACTTTGTTCTCGAACCACTCGACTACGGCTCCTTTTGCTCTGCTGGAGAGCTTGATTGATTTGGAGAGAGTTTGTGATATCGCTTGGGGCAAGGCGAACCTGGCCGAGCTCTACTTCTCTTTGGACCGGTTTAGTCGGGGTGTAGCCAGTTCCTTGGATTGTTTTGACTTTGCTTTGGAGGTATGAGTTCATTGCTGTTTTTGATTTAGCAACTTGTCGTTTCTCAATTTTCTTTTGCACTGAGCCTTTTCTGTTTTTGTCACATGTGTGGTTCTATGAGATTTTCCAGTGCTTCTCGTGGGATAGAGATCCTGGGGCCGTAGCGGCGTATCCCGCTATGTTAGGCTGGGCCCGCCCGGCGAGGAGGAGGAGGACCAGTAGGGGGAAGCTCACCATCGCCTATGGGGATGTGCAGGAGCATTTGGAGAGAGATAGCCCGGAGAGGTTTGTTTTGTATCCTTTGGCTCGTTATGAGGATGATGACTTCGAGGGGGCTCCCCTGGTGACGGTGCAGTGGAAGATGCTGCGGGGCCTGACTTGTGACGTCATGTACCTGGGGGAGCGGGTCTTACGCGGCATGGCCGGGTATGCTTCCCTTGGCTCCGAGGGACCATCCTTTTGGGATGTTGGATTCCCGTGATATGGATGTGTTAGATTTTGAGAGGTATCTGGGCGGCGTGAGTGCCGATGAGTTTGTGTTGTATAGAGAGGAGTATGGAGCTTTTGTGAGGAGGAAGTTGAGGACGCCACAGGTGTTGGCGAGGGAGAGGGACTCTTTCTAATATATTGCACACCTTTCTAAACTTCTTTATGTGGAAGAGCGACTCTTTCTAACCTTGTTTTTGCTATGAAAAAAAGTTTTCTTTTGTTTCCACATTGACATGCTTTGCATAATTTATCCTTTTTGAAGAACATCTTGAGGAGACCTTTTACAAGGTTTGAATTTGCCAGTTTAGAAATGCTTTTGAGGTTGAGATGAGCCATTCTCTTATACCATAACATGCATGTCATATTGTTATAGGACAACAAGCATATAACATTGGATGATTGAGCTACTGGTGCTGACAATAGAAGTTTCCTTTTCTGAGGTCAATTAGAATAGTTTTGTTGTGTTTGTCTTTGACTAGGCAAGTATGCTTTGTGCAGATGACATGATATCCTTTATCACAAATTTGAATTATACCGATCACATTGTGTTTTAGACCTTCCACATATGATACATTTGAGAAAATAATATCCTTAGTGACTAAATTTTCAGATCCCTTTGCTCTAGCTTGTGAGTTATCTCAAAAAGTTTGAGTCCATATTTGGTGTAAACTGCTGCAGACAGTCGTCTCGTTGGTGTAAGTCATATGTCTGCTGCATCAACTATCTAAGTACCAAATTCCTTTGCTGGATACCTGCAAAACAAAAATAATTTATGGTACCCTTTTATCCTTTTTAGCTCAAAAGGATATACATTCTTTGGTACCCTAGCCTTGTTTATTGATCTCCTTTTGTAAAAGTGGTTGATGGCAATGTAATGAGATAAGATTTGCATCATGTATGAAGTTAGTGAAAAAGGTTGGTGAGAGTTATACATATAGCTTGGGTTATATGGGTGTTGGTTTCACTAACTTCATACACACTCTTTTGGAGTATGTTCTCAACTTTTAGATTAGTCCCAACTAATTATCTTTAAGCATCGGTCTATGTTTCTAGTGATTTGACTTTACTTGGTCCTCCGTTAGTGTCTGATTGAGTGGGCTGTGCAACCTCATTGTATAAAACATACCAATTCCGAATACAATTAGTATTACGATAAGTTATAATTTTAGATGAATAAATTTCAAAAGAACCACAATCATCAATATAGGGAATGTATTTCTCATTGTTTCTTCTTGGTAGAGGCATGGCAGATTTTGTTGGATCCTTCACAAGTTGTTAGAATTTATATGGTGAATACAAGTCGTGATAACAATTGAAAAGCCCTTTATTCTTACAAGATGGATTTAACAACATTAGGTATAAAACCTTTAAGGTTAGCTATCAAGATTAGAGTAATTAACGAAAATAAAAAATTAAATAAAGAAATAAATGAAAAGACAGAGTGAAAGTGTGTGAGAGTGTTTGAACAGACTTGAGACAAGAAATCTAAAGCGGTTCAGAGTCTAATCCTTCTCCTATTGTAATATCCCTCATCCCACATCGGAACTATATGAAAATTGATTTTGCTATAGAAGGCCCATACATACTGCTAATCATCAAATCATCCATTGGATTTTTGGAGGCCTGTGATGGTTGTGATTAACCCAAATGAGGAGGTGCTTATTGGCTAGTGTGTGGTACCTGCATAGTGGCTTGAGCTTCAAGCTCCAGTCGTTACAAATGGTATTTAGACTGGAATTACGACCTTAAGGCTTGCGAGTTAGATCGAGGGTACGATCTGGGTATTGATTGACCTTGTCAACGACGACAAGGGTTTGAGTGGGGGAGATTGTGATTTCCTTCATCCCACATCGAAAAGATATGGACATTGATTGTGATATATATAAGGCCCATAGACTACTTCTAAGGATCAAATCATCCATTTGACTTTTGGAGGCTTGTGATGAGCTGTGGCCGACCCAAATGAGGAGATGCTTAGTAGGCGAGTGTGTGGTGCCTTCGTAGCGGGTCGGGCTTTGAGCTCAGGTCGTTACACCTACGTTCGCCCCCACTGTCCTTGACAAGTGAGATCAATCAACTATAATCTTCTTTCCATTAATTACACGGATTGACAAGGCAACTTTCCTGAACTTCCTCTTCTTAATTGTCACTTCAATTAAGGCCGCTTCTTTCAAAGCAAATTACAAAAAGAAAAGAAAAATGAACAAAAATAAATGTAAATGGTGGAGGGGGTATAAGGGTTTAATTTATCAGTGATATGTAACTGTTTAGGAAGATTGGGTGTAGGTTGATGGTTGAAAATAGGCATTTTGCAACAGGCCATGTTGTCCCTTTATATAGGGAATTTATGTATCCGTTGGAGGGCAAGGGACATGAGTAAATGCAGTAAGTTGTTCTGTATGTTTGTTGGACTGTTTCAGTCAATAGTTTGACTGACAAGTGGTTAGTGATAATCATGCTGTTGGTGACATGGCATTCCAGGTTGGAGGATACACTACAAGAAAACTGTCAAATAGCGACGGAAATTAGCGACATACCAAACTATGTCGCTATTAGCGACGGAATAGCGACGGAATAACGGCGGAAGCAAAATAAAATGAAAAAAATCAGCTACCGACAGATTTAGCGACGGATTACAAAATTTTTAACGACGGATTTAGCGACAGATTTTATTTGTTTATTTTTTCTTTTTTAAATTAGCGACGGATTTAGCGACGGATTTTATAAAAATAAATTACCGACGAATATATTTTTTCGCTAAATAATAAAAAATAAAAAATATTTCTTTTTTTAAAATACCGACGGAATAGCTACGGATTTAGCGACGGAAATTATTTATTTAAAAAAAATTAACTTTTTTCATTTGTTTATTTTTTTCTAACTTTTTTTATATAACTTTTTGAAAAAAACTTCAATACTAAAAAATGCCCAAAATATTTATTTATATTCATAAAAAATAAAAAAAACTATACATTTATAAATAAAATTTAATGAATTTTACCAGTCCCTGATTTATTTATTATACTTTCATTTGTTTATTTTTTTCTAACTTTTTTTATATAACTTTTTGAAAAAAACATCAATACTAAAAAATGTCCAAAATATTTATTTATATTCATAAAAAATAAAAAAAACTATACATTTATAAATAAAAATTAAAGAATTTTACCCTATACCATATACCCTATACCCTATACCCTATATACCCTATACCCTATACTTTATAATCTATACCCTAAACCCTAAACCTTATACCCTATACCCTATACCTTATATCCTATATCCCCTATACCATATACCCTATACCCTATACCTATACACTATAAACTATACCCTATACCCTATAACCTAAACCCTAAACCCTATACCCTATACCCTATACCCTATACCCTATATACCTTATATACCCTATACCCTATATATCCTATACCTATACCCTATACCCTATATCCTATACCCTAAACACTAAACCCTATACCCTATACACTATACCCTATATACCCATATACCCTATACCCTATACCCTATACACTATACCCTATACACTAAACCCTAAACCCTATACCCTATACCCTATATCCTATACCCTATACCCTATACACTATACCCTATACACTATACCCTATATACCCTATATCCTATGCCCTATACTCTATACCCTATACCCTATACCCTATACCCTAAACCCTAAACCCTATACCCTATACACTATACCCTATACCCTATATCCTATACCCTATACCCTATACCCTATACACTATACCCTATACCCTATACACTATATACCCTATACCCTATACCTTATACCCTAACCCTAAACCCTATACCCTATACCATATACACTATGCACTATACCCTATATCCTACACCATATACCCTATGAGATTTAGGGTTTAGGGTATATATGAGGTTTAGGGTTTAGGGTATGAGGGTATATGAGGTTTAGGGTATGAGGGTATATGAGTTTTAGGGTTTAGGGTATTAGGGTATATGAGATTTAGGGTTTAAGGTATTAGGTTATATGAGATTTAGGGTTTAGGGTATATGTGAGATTTAGGATTTAGGGTATGAGGGTATATGAGGTTTAGAGTATGAGGGTATATGAGGTTAAGGGTTTAGGGTATATGAGGTTTAGGGTATGAGGGTATATTAATAAGTATTATTAATATTTTAAAAGTATAATTATTTTTTTTTAATTTATTTTTGAACTGAGATAAATATTTTAGACTTTAATATTCACATGGATTATCAATAAACCAATCTACACCATTAATCTCACACTCAAATCCAATGGTCCTAATTTACCATTATATATATATATATATATATATATATATATATATATATATATATATATATATAAAACCCTCTCACACACTCTCATTTTCTCTTCCCAATCAGCACACACACACTCTCTCACACACACACACTTTCTCTCTCTAAATTTCTCTCTCTACTCCATCTCTCCCTTCACTGCCGCCGGCGAACTCCTCCCCCACTTCCGGCGAAACCCTTACTCCCTCACTTCCGATGATTCTCATCTCCCTTCCCTTCCCCATCCACCGATTCACGCATCCACACCTTCCCATCCATCTTCTCTCCCTTTTTGTCTCCCTCTACATCTCCCTCCCTCAGATCTGGCGACGGCAATGGTTGATTTGGAGCAAGCCGCCGTCTTCTTCCCCGTCTTCCTCCTCCGCCGCCGCCCCCTCCACCTCCCCTACCGTCGCTCTACCCTCTTTCCCCTCTGTGTCTCTCTCACTGCCCCAACGCCGTCTTCTCTCTCTCTCTCGATTTGTTCATATTTCATTTCGATTTGTTCATTTTAACGTATTTTGTGTTTTATTTTGATTTGAAGGTGGTGGTTGATGGTGGCAGGTGGTGGTTGTGGTATTAGAGAAGTTTAGGGGACTAAATGTGACTCTAGGAATATATCAAGGACTGATTTGAGGAAAATAAAACCTAAGGGACTGATTTGAGGAAAATAAAACCTAAGGGACTGATTTGAGAAAAATAAAACCTAATGGACTGATTTGAGAAAAATAAAATCTAATGGACTGATTAAGAAAAATAAAATTTAAGGGACTGATTTGAGAATTATAGAACTTAAGGGACTGGAATATTGGTCGCTAATCCGTCGCTAAATTTGTCATGTGAAAGAAAAAAATGTCGCCTATTTTCAAAATTAGCGACGGAATTTTTTAACTTACCGACGGAATAATCTGTCGTTACTTTAACGACAGCCCAAAAATCTGTCGTTAATATTTAGCGACATATTTTTTCCGTCGCTAATCTGTCGCTAAATGCCTTTAGCGACGGATTTTTGGCTTTTAGCGACTGATTTTTCCATCGCTAAAACCTATTTTTCTTGTAGTGATATCTGTTAGCATTGTAGAAGGTTTGTTTTGCTATTGGGCTTGTCTGTGCTGTCGAGCTCAGCTCTGCTGTTAGGCTATGTTCTGTCTATGTTGTTGACCTTGGTCTAGTCTGGGATGTTAATCTTGATTATGTCTTGACTGTTTGAAGTGTTTTAACTTGATCTTGATTATTTGCGAAGTATGTTGAATCTTATTGAGGTGATAAGGTTAGCTGCCAAGACTTGTGCTCATGTCTTGGGGTCTGCTGTTTGATAGTTTTGCTAAATGAGTCTCGTCATGGCTTGCTGTCTTTTACCGACGAGTTTACTTGTGTTATACAGTTAGACTGAACAACACCGGATACAAGGATGCAGATGGTATGGTAAGGTGCTGTCTGAAATTCTCAAGTGTAAGGTAGTCTAAGAAAACTGAAGTTTTGGTATTTTATCAGGGAGAAAGAAATACAAGAATGCTTTGTAGGTGAAAGGGAAGCATCTTCTTTCTTTCTCTATATGGAAGAGTGACTCTTTCTATGTCAACAACATTAAGCCTTCCAATATATTGCACATCATTTTAAATGTTTCATGTGGCGTTATAAACGAAATACCAATATATTGCACTCCTTTTTAAACGTTACATGTGGTGTTATAAATGAAAAATGGAGTACTTCATATTTCATTTATAATGCCAGATGGAACATTTAAAAAGGTGTACAAAACATGCAAATTTATTTGGGGTGGAGTACACAACACGGATTACAAAAGTAAATTCCTTAATCTACATTAGTTCCACTTAAAAAGAACTCGTTTTATCGAAGTTTTAAAATGACAGTGCCACTTAAAATTATACTTGAAATACATGCATCTTTTCGGCACTATTAGATTTGCAGTGACTTTTTTGGACCATTGCCTAGGGCCGACACCACTCAAAATACACTGCAACGCCTCCAAAACCCTAGCCTAAGTATTGGCCTAATTAACCGGGCTTCTATTCCGGTAAGCCCAACTTTCTATGGCGGCTCAATCCATTTGCTGTAGGGTTACAAGAATATAAACATTTTTATTGTTTCCATAGGTTTATGCATATCCAACTAAATGACATAGATTAAGTATAGATATGTAGCATGAAATATTAATGAATATATATTATGAATGCATATATATATATTCTCCAACTAGTCCTACTTAACCAAATGAGATCAATAAAAAATAAAAAACCAACACAAGGAAAATAGAAAACAACACAAACTCCCACTGATTTAAGCATTATCAAAAGTCATTACACCCATATGAGAAACATGCTCGTGAAATACTAAAGGAGATAATGCCTTAGTAAATGGATCCCCAAGCATAGAGTTTGTACCAATAAGTTCTATTTCTATTTGTTCGTTTTATACTCTCTCTCTTACAACAAGAAACTTAATATCTATATGCTTAGATTTAGATGAACTTTTGTTGTTGTTGGAGTACAATACCGCTGCTCGATTGTCACAATATAGCTTGAGAGGTCTCTCAACATTTATGACAATTTGCAGTCCTTCAACGAATTTTCGCAGCCATATAGCTTGATTGGATGCCTCGTAGCAAGCAACAAATTCTGCTTCCATAGTGGAAGTAGTTACTAATGTTTGCTTGGCACTTCTCCAATAAATTGCTCCACCGGCCAAAGTGAAGACATAACCCGATATTGATTTCCGACTATCTTGGCATCCAGCAAAGTCGAAATCGGAATAACCAACGATCTCAAGGTGATCCCTTTGTGTATGTAAGCATGTAGTTCTTTGTGTTTTGTAAGTATCTCATCACCCTTTAGGCTGCAACCCAATGTTCTTTTCCCGGATTGCTTTGGTATCGACCAAGCATACCAACAATAAAAGCAAGATCTGGACGAGTACAGACTTGTGCATACATTAAGCTTCCTACTGCCGATGCATATGGGATTTCTTCCATAAACTTGGATTCAATATTATTTTTAGTACATTGCTTTAGACTGAATTTATCTCCCTTAGAGACAAGGGTGTCATGTGGTTTACAATTTTGCATGCTAAATCTTTGTAATACCTTCTCTATATAGCTCTTTTGTGATAATCCTAAAATACCTTGTGAACGATCACGATGTATTTGGATTCCTAATACAAAAGAAGCTTCACCAAGATCTTTCATCTCAAATTTGTTTGAGAGAAAAGTCTTAGTTTCCTTAAGAAGTTCCTTATCATTACTATCAAGTAAAATGTCATCCACATATAAGACCAAAAATATAAATCTACTCCCACTGAACTTATGGTACACACAATCTTCACCAAGATTCATTTTAAAAACAAATGAAAGAATAACTTGATTAAATTTTAAGTACCATTGATGAGATGCTTGCTTAAGCCCATAAATGGATTTCTTAAGTTTACAAATTTGATTCGAATCAGTTACCGTTTCTGGTTTCTTCATATAGATAGTTTCCTCAATGTCGCCATTGAGAAAAGCTGTCTTTACATCCATTTGATGAAGCTCAAGATCAAAATGTGCTACTAATGCCATAATGATCCTAAAAGCATTTTTAGAGGATACCGATGAAAATGTTTCTTCGTAATAATTGCCTTCTTTTTGAGTAAATCCGTTAGCGACAAGACGAGCCTTATGTCTTTCCACATTACCTTGTGAATCCCTTTTGGTCTTAAAGACCCATTTACACCCAATGGGTTTCACATTATTAGGTAATGGGACAAGATCCCAAACGCCATTATCTTTCATGGATTTTAACTCTTCATTTATGGCATCAATCCACTTATGAGAATTTGGACCTCTAATGGCGTCATGGAAGGTGATTGGTTCATCTCCCACTAAACCTAATGGTTCCTCATTCTCGGAAAGATATACATCATAATAATCCGGAATAGCACTCCTTCTTGCTCTATTAGATCTCCTTAAGGGCACCGGTTCATCTTGATTTTGAGGGTGTTGAATTTCCTCATCAACAATTTCATGTTGTTCATTAATATGAGAATTAATGTTATTTTGAATTATATGTTCTTGTCGAATTTCAGGCACAAGTGCTTGATTTTCGATAGGAACTATAGGAAGAGGTATATAAACGGATTCCTCCTCTAACTCTTCAAATTCAAAATTACTATTCAAATTTTCCCCTCTAAAATCAACATCTTCAAAAACCCTAGCATTTCCCGTCTCAAAAAATGTTCTAGTTTTTGGGTCATAGAATTTATATCCCCTAGATCTCTTGGCATACCCTACAAAATAGCTACTAACAATTTTAGGATCCAGTTTGCCCTCATTAAGCCTATAAGGCCTAGCTTCTGCTGGACACCCCCATACATGAAGATGATTTAAGGACGGTTTATTATTCGTTCATAACTCATAAGGGGTTTTTTCGGTAGCTTTTGAAGGAGCTCCATTAAGTAGATAAGTTGCGGTTTTCAATGCATCTCCCCATAATGAGTGAGGTAAAGAAGTACAAGAGACCATACTTCTAACCATATCTTTAAGGGTTCTATTATGTCTCTCGGCTAAACCATTCATATTGGGTTTCCCCGGCATGGTGTAGTGAGGGACAATCCCACACTCTTCTAAAAAGCGAGCAAAAGGACCCGGACATTGTTCTCCCGAACCGTCATTCCGTCCGTAGTATTCACCACCACAATCAGATCTAACGTTCTTAATAGTCTTTCCAAGTTGATTTTCAACTTCGGCCTTAAAAGACTTGAAAACGTCCAAAGATTGAGACTTTTCATGAAGCAAATAAATGTATCCATAACGAGAGAAATCTTCTATGAACATAATGAAATATGTTTGACCGTTCCATGAAGGGGTAGTGAACGGTTCACATATATCCGTATGAATAAGTTCTAAGACGTTTGAGGCTCTCAAGGATTCTGTGCCTTTATTTGTTTGTAAATTTCCCTTTAAGGCATTTAATACAAAAGTTATTTTCTGGAGTATCATGTTTGTGTAATATTCCCTCGGACACAAGCTTGTCAATTCTCCTTTTAGAGATATGACCTAAACGCCTATGCCACAAGGTATATGAATTTTTACTTGAAAACTTTCGTTTTGTGCCTCGAGAATTAGTTTCATTATTATGGGACTCATTTATTGAATTGACTGTGTCAAGCAAGTATAGATTATCAACATAAGATAAAGTACTAGTACCAAAGAGCTTTGAATTGAAATATAAATCACATTTATTATTACCAAAGAGACAGGAATATCCTTCCCGATCCAAGGCAGTAATTAAAATTAAATTCCGTCTAAAAGACGGTATAATAAATGTATTATTCAAAATCAAATAAAAACCAGTACTTAAACATAATCTAAAGGTCCCTATGCCTTCAACTTCTACCGGTTTTCCAGCTCCCATGTAGATATATTTTTCATCTTTATTGGGCGTTCGGTAGTTCAGGCAACCCTGCATACATGAACTTATGTGAGTAGTTGCACCAGAATCTAACCACCATGTATACGAAGGAATTGAAACTAAATTTGCCTCAGTACAAACAAGGCCAAAAGACATACCTTTCTTAATTCTCCATTGGCGATACTTAGGGCAGTCATTCTTCATGTGCGTAAGGTCCTTGCAAAAGAAACATTTCTTCACTTTTTGATCATTAAATGATCCCTTAGGCTTCTTTGTTGCAACCATAATATCCTTCCCTTTTCTATTTGTCCCACGAGAAGAGGTAGATGCAAAATGGGCACTTTCGGGTTTTGTATGTTTCAATCTATCTTCTTCCTCCGTCACATGTGAAATTAATTCATTAATATTCCACTTGTCCTTTTGAAAATTATATGTCGTTTCAAAATGACCAAATTGAGGAGGGAGAGAAATTAAATTCAAATGCACAAGCAAGTCTTTTGATAAGTCCAACTTGAGTGCTTTTAATTTCGTTGATAGGTGAAACATTTCCATTATGTATTCCCTTAAGTTTCTGGTACCCTTATACCTCATGGAAACAAGCTTCCTTAAGGTAGCACTTGTTTTCGATTTATCGCTTTTTGCAAAACGTTCCTCTAGGGCATCCGAGAAACCTTTAGCACCAACATCCTCGGAGACACTATTTAGAAAGGTCTCCGGGACTGCATTTTGCATGATTCTTAGGCTCACGCGATTAGAACGGTTCCACCTCTCTAGACTTAAGCGTTCTTCTGCAGTGCTTTTGTCGGTAAGAGGGGCGGGACTTGGTTCTCTTAATGCGAGATCAAGGTCCATACAGCATAAGATCATAGTTATTTTCTTTTCCAAGTTTTAAAATTTGTCCCAGTAAGCAAAGGAATATTGTTTATGGCAGTAGTTACAGATGAAGCATTAATCAAATCTGAAGGGAAAGAACAAGATGAAACATAAAAACATATATAAGAATCTACACAATGATTAATTATATCAAATGAATTCCATTAAAAATAAAAAGATAATCAATATGACATCAAGACTAATCTTTGGATTGCGAATTGACTCACAATTTAGATTCATCTTAGGGTGAACAAATAATCTAAACAATACATTTTAAATACTTGCCTTCCTTTGGGCCGGTTCAAGTATAAAAAATGTCCTAAAGTTTAAGGTACTTGTTACCCGGCAATGAAGAATACAAACAATTCATTTTAAACACCCGCCTTCCTTTGGTATGGTACAAAGTATATAAAATAACCAAAATTTTTTATTCAATTATTACCCATGAATGTAAATACTTAATCAACAACAAGGTCTCCTTTGGGAAACAAGCATGTTATCACATATCAACATTTACATTCATCTTTTAACAAGTTTGAATTTAATCAACAAGATCACTTTGGCGATGATGTTAATTTTGTCCAAAATGTTAAGGATAAAATTAATCGGAAACATAAGGCCTTAAGGCAATTTCTGAAATTTAAAAGGTAAAATTCTGAGCAAAACTGACCCCCGAAAGCTCTCTGGACGACTCGTCCTTCAAGGGACGACTCGTCCCTTAGGGGTTGACTCGTTCCTATAAGGTGGACGACTGTATCAGAGACACCTTCTTCTGGAAAACCAAGGTGGACGACTCGTCCCTGAGGGGACGACTCGTCCTTGAGGGGACGACTCGTCCCTAAGGGGACGACTCGTCCTTTTAAGGGGAAAGACTCCATCGGAGAGGTCCCATTTCCAGAAAATTGATGGGGACGACTCGTCCCCCACGGGACGAGTCGTGCCTATTGCCCAGATTGACGAAAAGTCATCATTTTTACACCCTTTTATGAACAAGTTTGATCCAAATTTCCATACTTAATGCATTATAAAATGCTGGCTATGTAAATGGGATAAGTTTGTACTTCAATTAACATGATTCAAACAAGTAGACCTTGATTTACACACTCCAAACATTACACAATGTTGGCTATGTAAATGGGGTAATTTTGTATGAACCATTGTGTCTCTTAAAGTTTTATTTTACCATTATTTCCAGAAATTGAATGAAGTTATGAACATAATACTCTTAGACAAGATGAGTATCATGTACAAGAACAAAATTAAAAGAAATCACACAAGGATATAAACATGAAACAAAATTAAAGCATAAGGCTTTACAAGAAACTCAAACTCAATCTAATATATGAGCAGGCTCTGATACCAATTGTTGGAACATAAATGACCCAATGAACCCTAAACCGACTCACAACTAGATTCAAGTAAGAGAAGAAGATGAAGATGGAAGCGTATACCTGAGGAATCCATTGTGTGTTCTTGATCTTGTTCTTGAATAAAGGAGAGAGTAGGGAGATAGTCTTCTAAATGATAGTGCCCACACTTTGTTCTTCTTTAATGAATGAAGAGAGGATTTGTGACTGAAATTTTTGTGAATGTAAGTGTCTCAAATGGCTGATGGATAGTCTTTATATAGATAGAGAATGGGCACTTCATTTAGGGATTACACCCTTTCATAAAGTTGGTGGTGTAAAGTTACCATTATGTCCATCATTTAATGGTACTTACACCTAATGGGATTCTACATATTTTGTATATACTTTAACATTATTAAATGATTATAACACATGAATTAAATAATACATATTAATTAATCCATGTTCTAACACGTATTGCATTTATAATGCCAGATGGAACATTTAAAAAGGTGTATAAAACATGCAAATTTATTTGGGGTGGAGTACACAACACGGAGTACAAAAGTTAATTCCTTGATCTACATAATTCCGCTTAAAAAGAACTCATTTTATCGAAGTTTTAAAATGACAGTGCCACTTAAAAATATACTTGAAATACATGCATCTTTTCGGCACTATTGGATTTGCAGTGACTTTTTTGGACCATTGCCTAGGGCCGACACCACTCAAAATACACTGCAATGCCTCCAAAACCCTAGCCTAAGTATTGGCCTAATTAACCGAGCTTCTATTCCGGTAAGCCCAACTTTCTATGGCGGCTCAATCCATTTGCTGTAGGGTTAGAAGAATATAAACATTTTTATTGTTTCCATAGGTTTAGCCATATCTTTACGGGATATTACTCGTAGTGATGCCTTACCAGCCGTGATACCAGCTGATGTCGTGTAGATAGGCTTCAATCAACAAACGTTCAGGTATACTCTTAATTAGTAATTCCCTGTATAGATTTAGCCATGACGGCTTATTGATTAAAAGATACTCCGTATGTTATTTTTTCTGAATTACACACCACCTAAATTTATGGCACTCATTGAACTTGGTAAATAATTAAACCTCCCCCCCCCTAAAAAAATAAGCCTAACTCATATAATATAATATTAATCAAATAAAACTCTACATATCAATATAATTCCTAAATCTACTTCCAAATACTAAAATATTACCCATCTAAATATAAATCAAAAATTAAAACAAAATGAACAAAATAAAAAATTACACTAAAATATTTTACCCAAATTTGATCTGAATTACCGTAACGCGTGAAAATAATTCGTCATCTAGTTCATATGTCGTAGGCTTGAAGATGACCGTTTCAATTAAAAAGATATTTCTAATATACTAGACTTATTTTTAGCACTTTTGGCTTCTAAGTGAATTATTTGCAACATTTGCCGATAGAGATAATTGCTAAATAAACCTTGTGCGAGTTTACGCATTGCAAATTGAACCTTATACATCTTATCATGGCGAAAAACACTTTGTACTAAATTTTGTTGCAATTTGAACAATACATTATTCATTAAAAAAATCTCAAACAACAACAACAACAACAACAACTAAAGAAGCAAAAATAACAACATCATCATCAACAACAACAGCCACAGCCACATGAGCAAAACTAATAGCAGATATCCGCAACCTGATTGAAACCTTCAATGAAGGAAACTGACTAGGAGGGCCCAAACGAAACTCAGAATCTGAATCACCCATTATCATAGATACTGACCAAAGACAAGCATCTTCTCTCCACCAGATTTAAGATCTTGGCCTTCACTACTTCTCACTACAAGAAAATGAGGATTTAGCTACAAATTTTTTAGCTACCAATATTTTGTAGTTCAAAGATTTACATTAACAATGAATTTGAAAGAAATGGAGCGGGTGTGATGTCTTCACACTTTCAGAATTATTTATTCGTAGACAATTCTCTTTGTTTTTACAACAATATTAGTTTTGTAGCCAAATGCTAGACTAAGAAAACAAAACAAAAATATTTGTCGTTAGAATGAATTGTTAAAATTTTAGTATAGCCAAATTTTTTGGCGCACTACATTTCCTGCGCGAGTTAAAAAGTAAATAAGATTTGGCTACAAAAGTATAAATCATTTACTATGAAATTATTGGATAGCCAAAATCACCCTTAAAAACACCCCTGACATTATGCTAAAATCACCCCTAAAATTTGAGTACATTCCATAATGCAGAGTATATTATAATTTATTTAATGAATATGTGGGGTTAGCTTAACAAATATATGAGGTACCATTATCATCCCTCCTCAAGATAAAACCTATTCCTTCCCTAACCAATTCGATTAAACTCATGTCGACCTTTTTAACTGTGACCATTGAGAGAGAAGTAACTGCGGCCATTGAGAGAGAGAAGTAACTGCGGCATTGAGACAAGACGATCCGGACGGCTTGAAACGCAAGACATCAGCAGCAATCGGCCACAACCCTCAGCCTTCGTTGTTCATCGCTTACCAATCTAATCAACAACAACCCTAATTCCCATGTACGCTCTCAATCACTAGTTTCTATATGGAAGAACTATCTTCCCTCGTTTGTTTATCGGCTTCTCTGGGCGATATTATTTCACCCGTGTATTCCCCAAGATAATCATTTTTATCAACAGGGTTCTACAACCATACAGTTTTCAACTTTCAAAATCAATCAACAAATCTATCACAAACATACATACTTGAAATTTGTTGATTTTCTATACATATTACTATCATTTTCAATTTAATTGTACCTTTAGAAATGCTCCCCAGCCAGCTACATCAGATTTGCCCAAAAGGATCTGAAAGGAAGAGAAATTGGTATAACTTATGTTTATCAAAGCTAAAAAAAGTAAATAAAGAGAAATATCTCTTGAATCATGTAGAGAAAAAATTTCAAGAAAGACAAGCCAGATTTGCTCACTCTTTACTGCTGTCTCAAAAGGAGCCTCATGTTACCACATTGATCATCACCTCGTCTGGGAGGTTCACCTAATGAACCATCCCCACAACTACAAAAGGAATAAAAACATAAGGAATTTATAGTGACTGGGTCCTGGATTGCAGTTCAAAAGTACCTAAGATCTAGCAGCCAACTTAGGCTAAGAGTTCAAAAAAATATCTCTTGAATCATTATTGCATTGACATTTTCCAGTTTGTTGTTTTATCTGTCTTTTAACTTGAGCCTACTCTATAGAAAGGAAAATGGCAAAAGAAGGAAAACTGAACAAATGCCGTTCGAATAGTGCTTTATTGTTCAATTTATGATATCACGATACTTTGTTTTGTTAACTTCGTGGCATTTCATTTTCTTATTTTATCTGCTTTATATGATGATATGATGCAGTTGTCTGCGGTATTTATAGTCTGATGGTAATAACCTCCTGCTGAATGTTAAAAGAGTGTCCAACTCAACTTTTTATCATCAATATCTCCCTTGCAGCCAACTGCAAAAAATGTTGTCCCCTCCAATTTCTCTCTCCCTTCCAATTTCTTTCTCTATTGCGTTTATCAATCGATTCATTTGTCTAATATCTATCTATGTTTGATTGATTATTGAAAGGTCCTGTTTACTTTAATCAGATTGAAAGGTTAGACAGTTAAGCTTTGACAACTGAGGTGAGATCTTAGCTGTCAGATATTAACTGGTTTTAAAAGCAAGTTTTAAATGTGCAGCGGAATAATAAGTGTTTGAATAATGTTAAGACAAGTGAATATTGTATGTGTGTGTAGATGTGTGTGTGTGTTGTGTGATAATACCAAATGAACACAAGGAATTTTAAGGTGGTTAAGAGTTCACTCCTCCTACGTCCACCCTCACTGTCAACCTTGACAAGTGAGATCAATCCACTTAAATCTAGTTCCCGTTAAGATTTACAAAGGATTGGATAGGCAAGTTCCTTGAACTTCCTCTTCCTAATAAGTACGGTCTATTAGGGATTTATGCTCTATACTAAGCAAATTACAATACTCACTTAAAGTCAGTCTTAAGTGGTTTTACAATTCAGTTTATACACCTGAGATCAGTTACAAATGTCTTAATGTTGTTTTGATTGTTGGTTGCAGGTTGAGAAGGGTTGGAGGTAAGGTTGTAGAAGATGTGTGTAAAAGGGGGTGGTGTCTTCAGTCTTGGAGGAATCCTTTTATAGGCTAGAAAATAGCCGTTGGAGGGGACAAGGAGACAAGGTAGTAAATGAGTGTTGGAGATGCATTTAGAGCTTTTGTTGACTGGAGACTAACATAGCTGGAATCTGCAACCATGGATGTGATCTTTGTGGAGATTAGCTGGCAGCATCAGTTGAGAGAAATTTGGGCAATGCACAACTTGATTATCACCTAAGAACATTACTGCTGATTGTTTGAAGATCATAGGCATCGGAGGATGAAGTCTTTCTTTGTTTGAGAACCTTAGCTGTCAGAGCTAGGTTCTTTGATCTAGAAGGTTTAGGCAATATGTAATGCTTCATATGTAAATAGATTAATGCTCCATATGTAAATAGATACATTAATGTATATGATTGGTTTGGATCATTGCAGTTGGGATGAATCATAGCTGTCTGATTGATTTATAAGATGTGCAAGGGCTCAGCTGTCCAGAGTCATATGTTATCTTGGCTGTCAGATAACATATGATAGATTTCTTTGTCAAAACCATTTATAACTATGTGGCTTACATAGTTAGGTCCTAACAATTTCCCCCTTTTTGGCAAAGTAATATATCTATTAAAGATATAACCTGCAAGATGCTCATGAATTGAATATACCAATGAAGATGAACTCAATCTTCTTGATTCAATCAAAAGAGATTTTAAAACAAACACATTATCCAAAATAAACATTGTTTTTAAAGCAAAAACAAAAGGTAGGGTTTAAAAGTACTTATCCAAATAAAAGACATAAAATTTTCTTAATCAGAAAATTCATCTCTTTCTCTTCTTGCTGCAAGGATCTCCTCTCTTTCAGCTAGCAGTACTTTCTTCATCTTGTCATCAACACCTCTATAATACATCTCATTATTCCATTCCCAGCTCATCTCATCATCATATGTGAAGGATTGATCTTGCCTTTCTTTGAGAACAGCTTTGGAGAGAGGTTCTTCATCATCTCTTAGTCTCAGATTACCCCATTTGGGAGTTTTCTTTGGTTTTGAGCTTTGACCTCTGATTCCTGCAAATAGGTTAGAGAAGAAGGGGTTTGTTTGAAGAGAGATGGGTTGTTGAGCTTGATGTAGAGGTGGATCTGTTGTGACAGTGAGAACAGTAGAGGTTGAGAAGCGTCTTTGTTTCATCACAGGAGCATCATCTTCATCATTACTTGACACAATGACATTGGGAGCAGCACCAGAGGCTCTCTTTCTCAGGTTAACAACTTCTTCATCAGATTCAATGGTCTTTCCTTTGGAGGCCTTTCTTTCAGATTTGGAAACAGTTGAAACTTCCAAAATGTGTCTCATTTTGGTTATCATTGACCTTGTAAATCTCTGCATATCTGTGATGGTCACATGGTATGGAGGCACAAAAGTTGAAGGATTGAAATTTGGAGGAAGGTTAGATTGGAGAGATCTGGTGTTTAGGGAGATGAATGAAGGAGGTACTGAGGAAGTTGGGGGAAAGATAGCTGTCAGGCTTGACTTTGCAATGACAGCCATGATTTTGGCTTTATTGAGAAGGATCCTCCAGTACATTTCTTTAGCAAGCTCAATGCAGAGGGCATACACCAGGGATGAGGGCATGTAGATGCATTCATTGATGTTGTTTGACAATAATTGGGAGAACAACATTTCCCAATCAATGATGGTTGCAATGTCCATGAAGTTTGGTAATCTGGGGGCTTTATGAAAGAAGGAGTTTGGGAGAGCTATCCTATACCTTTTCCATTCCTCATGGGCAAACATAATGAGACCACACCTATTTCTTGCATGGATCATAATGGAATTTTTGCTCAACAGCCAAGGGTTGGGGATTAAGTTAGGATTGGCAATTTTAGGAAAGAGGGTAATCTCCTTCAATCTTTGGTGGGCAGCCATGATGGAGGGTAAGGAAAAATCAATGTCACAGTCTAGAATCCAAGGTTCACAGGTTGGAAGAGTGTCAAACTCAGGGGTAGGTGAATCTTGTGTTATAGGTTCAGGTTGGGTTCCAGATTCAAGGGTAGGATTAGATGATTCTTGAGTAGGCTCAACAGGATTGGATTGAGGTTCAGGTTCAGGCATACTAGCTTTCTTAGCCATATCTCTGGTTCTGATTAAATCCATGGCTTTTTGAACATCTTCCTCTGTTAACAGGGATCTTAAATAATAAAGAACAACAGGGACATGCTTAGGATCTTCTAAAGTCAGTCCTTCAGAAGCTTTGAAGACGTTTTCAGGAATGGGGGAATGATTTGAGGGGCTTGAAATGGGTGATGCATGACCAGAGAAGGGCATAGCTGTCAGAATGGGAGAGGGAGGATTGCTGTTCCCCCTTAACTGAGGCTCATCCTTTTCAGAGCTAGGACTATTCCCCCTTTCTTTTTCAACACTAGGCTCATTTGGACTAATGTTTAAGGGATTGAGGTTGAGGATGCCTTGAGCCACAGAGTCATGTGGTGAACTGGATTGGTCTTTAGATGAGGAGGGTTGAGGTGTGTTTGGTTTCAATTTTTTGGATGGGGGAGCATCTTTATCTGATTTTCTCTTCCTAGAGAAAGTATTGAGAGTAAGAGATGGGGTAGAGATTACCTTAGATGGAGTTTCAGCAACTGAAGGAACCTTAGCTGTCAGAGTGGAGGCATCCATAGCTGTCCCAGATGACTGTCCAACCTTAGCTGTTCTCACTTCCATCAATGACTCAGCAATAGCTCTTCTCACATTTTCATCACTCTCAGTGTCATGGCTTTCTTCCTCTTCACCAGCATACTCATCAATGGCTTTGTAGATGGGATCTGATTGGGTTTCTTCACTGTCAGCTTGTTCTTCAGCAATCATCTTTCCTTTGTCAGTCCCTTGAGCACTTTCTTGCTCAACAATTTCATCTACCTCTTCTTGTACTTTCTTTCCTTTGCTAAGCTTCTTTCCTTTTCCAGTTCTATTCATCTTTTCTAGGCTCTTTCTTCTCTTGATTTTGCTAGGAGAGGTCTCTTGATCTCTTTCTCTTATTACCTCACCCCTGTCATGCTTCTTCTTTGACCTCTTGTCATTGATCATGTGGACCAATGACTTCCACAATCTCATGTCATTTTCTTCTTTTTCTTTCAGTCTCAGAGTGGCCGCCTCAAGATTTTCAGAGTTGTCCCAAAATTCTACCTTTTTCTTCATCTTGAGTCTGAAAGTGCTTGAGTTAAAACTCCTTGTTTGCATAAGTGGGGAGGATTTAAGCCAAAACTTTTTAAGAGGAGGGTTGAACTTAGGGATTAAGTGGTGTAGGATTCCACTCATGAATCTGAAGTTATTCATTCTTGGGGTTTGCTTCTTGAATTTCCATGGAGTGGGAGAGGTGGCTAGTTGAAAATTGTGTAGAAGGGCAACACTCCAATTGACATCCTTAGCTATCAGACTCAAGCCTTGCTTCCACTCATTTGGACTGATTTAGTCCAAAGATGATTGGTTTCCATCAAACCCCTTGATAACAACATCCATCAGGGTTGATTTAAACAAATCAAGGGTTCCCTTTTTGATGGGTTTGTTCTGTTCTACAAGATAGTTGCAACTGGGTTTATTGAAGAATCTCTTGTAGAACATGTCCAATGCACAATCCTTTCTGTCCCAAAGGTTGCTCCTTGTTCCTTTTCTCATAGGAATGTTGTAGACTTCAGACACCAATTTGGGAGACACAAGGATCTCAGTTCCATCAATGTTGATCTTTATTGAACCATCATCAAGTCTCTGTCCAGACATATACATTTCTCTATATAGATTCTCATAGATGGGGGGTTGAGCTTCCATCATTTTGCAGAGGTTATTGGATTCAAGAAGTTCTTTAATGATGGCTCCAACTTCATGGTTGTAAAAGTCAGGTTTGATAAAGTAACTATGTGCTTCAGGGTAAGACATTTTTGAAAGAATAGAGGTTTAGGGTTTACAATGGTGTAGAGATTTTTAGAGGAGAGAATTGGAGGGGTGAAAAAGATTTGATTGAGGGAGGGGTTGATTTCGTAATGGTAATAAGTTAATGAGGAAGAGGTTTGAGAGGCTTAACGGCTAAGACGTGGGTTAGTGCAACGGTTAAAAATTAGCATTCAAGAATGTGACTGTTCATGAACAGTGTTATTTGTCCCCCCACTCATTACTGGAGCAATAACTTCCCATAAAACATGGGAGTTATTTCCGTACACAAAGACGAAATTTCAGAGGGAATAAATCAGAGGAGTTAATGGATATGTGTTAGTGGCAAGTTCCAAAATTTCCTCGATTTGGCAAGAACTAAATTCATGGATGTCAGACTTGATGACCAGCCAAGCCTATTTTGAATGATCATTGCCACTAGTTTGACTGATAATGATTTTGTCTATAAAAGGAAATGATTCAGATGGTGGAATTTACCAAATTCATTTCATTTATAACAAATGGGAAGACTTGTTTCAATGTTCAGTCCTAGCAAAATGGCTAAGACAGCAAAGAGACTTGTTTTTCAAAGTACAAGGGTAGATGAAACAAGAGAGGAAAGATTTGAGAGAGAGTTTCTGTCATATAGACTCCAAGCGATACGAGGTTTGGAACGGGAGGTGGATCAAATGCTAAATGATGATCCACATAAGGAAGGGAGTTGAGAGAGAGAGAGATAAGAAGGAAATCTTGGGAGGAGGAGAGACTAGCACTTTTGGAAGGTGAGAAAAATAGGTTGAGGGAGATAGCTAGGAGCAAGGGTAAAGCTAAAATGGTTGGAGAGGGGCACAATGATCGACGGCTAAGGTTAAGGTTTGTCAAGAAAGGAGAGAGAAGGTGAATCAAGTAAGCATGTTAAGGATGATGTAGAAAGGGTTTATACCTTGGGAGATGGTGAAACTTGACGGTAATGAAAGGATTAAGGTTGACACACAAATTGGTCAACTGATTTCATAAATTTGTCAAGGAAGTACTTTGTACCCGAGAGATTTACTCACTCTTAGTCAAGAAGTTCTTGAGGGAAGCTGGAGACAACTTTGCGGGTGTGCAAAGTTCTCCTTCTAAGGTTTATATGAAGTTGTTCTCTCGGTTTCTCAAGTGTTTGAGTCAGCGGCTACGAATGGTGATGAAGATGAAGGTCCTCGGTCGATCAAGCTATCATTGCACGAGGCAAGTGCAAACTCTTCGAGTACCTTCGGCTTTATCTCACCACTCGGTGAGTATCCTCCTTATAATGCGGTTGAAGAATGGTGGCCAGGAGGGTGTGTCCTTCTTTGCGGTTCTCAACCTCGGCTATTGATCCTTTTATGGAGAGGCACCTGTATGGCTAGAGAGATATGGGGACTTCAAAGAGAATGCATATCAAGCTCCAGATATTATCTATAGTGATAAAGGATGTGGGGATGATTGCTTCCAAGATCAGCTATGGAATAGTCAGGATTGACAATCCTTAGCTGTCAGAGCATTCAGGAGGGTTAGATGTGATGGGAAGGAGGATAGTGAAGCTTTTGATGAAGAAATTTGTGTTTGTGTTTGATGTTTTGTGTTTTAAGTTTGATTGTAAGGTAGGAAAGTGTTCTGGTTTGATGTCTATGAAGCTTTTGGTTTGGTGAAAGGGTTAGGCATCGAGATACCATATTGTTGACAGCAGCCATAGGAGATGTTTTTCCTTTAATGAATAAAAATCTTTATTTTGGTAAGTTGATCATGCCTAGCATTGCTCTTAACATCTCAAATCTCTTTTCATCCATTGCCTTTGTTAGGATATTAGAGACATTATCCTCAGTACAAACTTTTGCAAGGTTAATATTCCCTTTTTCAACATGGTCTCTAATGAAGTGATGTCTGACCTCAATATGCTTTGTTTTTGAGTGTTGGACAGGGTTTTCTGTCATGGCAATAGTGCTTGAGTTGTCACAAAATATGGGAATGTTAGACAATTCCATTCCAAAATCTTGAAGTTGGCTTTTAAGATAGAGAATTTGAGAACAACACAAGCCTGCAGCAATATACTCAGCCTCATCTGTTGAGGTGGCTACTGAGGTTTGCTTTTTGCTAGACCAGGAGATGATTCTTGAACCAATAAACTGACATCCACCACTTGTGGATTTTCTATCTAGATTGCATCCGGCATAGTCGAGAATCGGTGAATCCAATTAGAGAGAATGGGGATTCGGTGGGATACCACAAACCATAATCGGGGTTCCTTTGAGATATCTCAAAATTCTTTTGATAGCGAGAGAGATGAGATTCCTTGGGATTGGCTTGAAATCTTGCACGAGAGACGGACACTAAACATGATATTAGGTCTTGAAGCTGTTACATATAGGAGAGATCCAATGTAACTTCTATAGAGTGTTGGATTTACACTTTGACCATCTGGATCAGCATGGAGTTTGGTTGTGGTTGACAAGGGAGTTTTAGCTGGGGAAGCAGTTTGCATGTCAAACTTCTTGATCATATCCCTTGTATATTTAGCTTGGTTAATGAAGATTCCTTCCTTCATTTGCTTGACTTGAAGGCCTAAGAAGAAAGTGAGCTCACTAATCATGCTCATTTCAAACTAATTTTTCATAATATCCCCAAATTCAGTGCACAAGTCCTCCTTTGATGAGTCAAAAATGATGTCATCAACATAGACTTGGATGAGCAACTGATCATCTCTATATTTCTTGATAAACAGAGTGCTATCAATATGGCCCTTGGTAAATCCTTTGCCAAGGAGATATTTAGATAGGGTATCATACCAAGCTCTAGGTGCTTGTTTAAGCCCATATAATGCTTTTTCCAATTTGTATACATGATCAGGAAACTTGGGGTGCTCAAATCCAGGGGGTTGAGATACAAAAACTTTTTCATTTAAGACTCTATTCAGAAATGCACTCTTGACATCCATCTGAAACACTTTCATTTTCTTGAATGAAGCATAGGCAAGGAATAGCCTTATTGCTTCTAGTCTTGCAACAGGAGCAAAGGTCTCATCATAATCAATGCCTTCTTCTTGTCTGTATCCTTGAGCAACCATTCTAGCTTTGTTCCTTACTACAATACCTTCTTCATTCATCTTATTTCTAAAAACCCATCTTGTCCCAATGACAGTTTGGTTTTTAGGCTTAGGAACAAGCTTCCAAACTTTGTTTCTTTCAAATTGCTCCAATTCTTCTTCCATTGCTTCTATCCAATCTGGGTCTTGAAGAGCTTCGTTTATCTTTTTGGGTTCAATTTGAGAGATGAAGGCACTCATTAGAGAGTCAAGAACAGGCATGTTAGGAGGTATGTCCATTTTATGTATAGGTAGGTCAATGTAGATGTTTTTATTTGGAGGGATGATGTGGGTAATGATTTCAGGTTGAGGAATTGAATGAGAGGGGTTGTCACAAGGTTGGATAGGGTCTTTTTCAAAGGGATTTTGATTACTGGATGAAGGTAGACTATTAGGTGCACCTTGGCTGTCAGATGCACCTTTGTTGTTGAGAAGGGATCCTTGGCTGTCAGACAAAGTGGGATGAGTATTAGAGTTTTTGGGCACAATATAGGGAAGGGTAGGTGAGTTTTCTTCAGGATTGAGGTTTGAAGGGTCATGAACAGGAGAAACCTCAGGAACATTGTCTGAATTCCCAATAGATTCATCAAAATCACATAATTCAGTGTGGCTTTGATCATTGTTTTCATCAAAGTCTACATGAATAGATTCTTCTACAAGAAGTATTCTTTTGTTGTAAACCCTATAGGCTTTGCTAGTGTTTGAGTATCCAAGGAAAATTCCTTCATCACTTTTGGAATCAAATTTGTTAAGATTGTTTTTCCCTTTGTTGTGTATAAAGCATCTACTTCCAAAACCATGGAAGTATGAAATGGTTGGTGTTCTTCCATTCCATAGCTCATAGGGAGTCTTGGAGTGAAATTTATTGATGAGGGTCTTGTTCTGGACATAGACGGCGGTGGTATTTGCTTCACCCCAAAAATACTTAGGGAGGTTGTGTTCGACGGCATGGATCTTCTTTGCTTCACAAATTGTTCTATTCTTTCTTTCGGCTACCCCATTTCTTTGTGGTGTCCTAGGAGCGAGAGAAATTGTGCTCAATCCCTTTTTGATCACAGTATTCTTCAACACCAGTGTTCTCAAATTCCTTACCATGATCAGATCTAATTTTGATAATGGATAAGCCTTTTTGGTTTTGTACTTTATTGAACAGTTTGACTAGTTGTTCCAATGTATCCCTTTTGGATTCAAGAAGAATAATCCAAGTAAATCTAGTGTAGTCATCAACTACAACAAGAGAGTATCTCTTTCCACCAAGAGATCTAGTTCTGATTGGTCCAAACAGGTCCATGTGGAGTAATTGAAGGGGTTTTGAGGTATCTAGTCTGGTTTTGGCAGTGAAGGAGGTTTTCTTTTGCTTTCCACATTGACAAGCTTTGCACAATTTGTCCTTTTTGAAGGGTATTTTGGGTAGGCCTTTTACTAGGTTTGAGTTGGCTAGTTTTGAGATGCTTTTCAGGTTTAGGTGAGCCAATCTTTTGTGCCATAGCCATGACATATCAGATTGGCTGAAGGAGAGAAGGCAATGGGCATCTGAAGAATCCACAATTTCAAGGTTTAGACAGTAGAGGTTGCCTTTTCTGATTCCAGTGAGAATAGATTTGTTGTTGACATCTTTGACAGTGCAGTGGTTTTTGGAACAAACAAAATGATATCCCTTATCACAAATCTGACTAAGGCTAATCAAATTGTGCTTGAGACCCTCTACATAAGACACATTAGTGAAAATAATGTCTTTAGTAACAAGGTTTCCTGATCCTTTGACTTTGGCTTGAGAATTGTCACCAAAAGTTACATTTGGACCATTTTTAGGAACATATTGTTGTAACCACTCCTTGTTGAAAGTCACGTACTGCTTTGCATCCTTTGTCCAAGTATCATATTCCTTTCCTAGGTTCCTACAAAATAGAAAAATACATTTATGGTACCCTTTATTCTTTTGGGTCCAAAGGATTAGAATTTCTTTGGTACCCTAGCTTTGTCCATTGCCCTCTTTCCAAAATACTGGTTTAGGGCATTATAATATCCCATGATTTGCAACATATAGGGTGTAGGAGCATTTGGTTGGGATTGACTAGGAAACTGGTTGGGAGAAAAGAATTGGTTTTGGTTGTGAAACTGAGAGTGATTTTGAAAGCTGTTTGAGTGAGATGATCTAGGGAAGTATTTTGACTGGCATGGCTTCTTCCACTTGAGTATGGCCAGTTGGGTCTTTGTTGTTTGGTATATGAATGATGGTTATAGAATCTTTCCTGTCTGGGAGATCTCTGCTGTCCATCATGTCTTGGCTGTCTAGGAGATCTCTGCTGTCCACCATGTTTTGACTTTCTAGGGGATCTTTGCTGTCCAGTGGTCTTGTACTGGTTTGTCTTTACTTTCTCCATGATTCCTTTCTTTTGCCAAATGTAATTACCTTTGTTGCCTTTGTTTGCTTGTTTTTCTTTGCCTTTTGGTTGGCTTGGACTTGCAATATGAGTCTCATCAGTGCAAGAGGGGCTAGGTGGAGTTGTTACATCAGTGTGGCTAGAGCTAGCTTCATCCATTTTTCCCTTTTTCTTGAGATCTTCCTTGGTTTGAATAGGATAGACATTTTCTTGGGCTTTGACATAGTTTATGCTTTCAAGAACCATCTTGTCAATAGCCCTTTCATCAGTGAGAGGGGTATATGTGTTCATAGTAGGATTATTAGCTCCAATCCCTGATTTGTCACTTGGGTGTCTTTGGTAGTAGCTAAAGTGGGTCAAGGATTTTCCATAGCTGTTCCAGGTTTCAAACTTCTTTCTAAAGGATTCATTTTCATTTTCAAGGTTGATGTTAATTTGGTTGGTTTCCAGAAGTTTAGAATTCACAGCTGTCAGCTCTTCATTAGCTTTTTCAAGCATAAGGTTTTGAACTTTCAGTCCTTGGTTGGCTCTTTCAAGGCTATCAATAGTTTTACTTTGGGATAGATTATCAGTGAGCAATGAAGCAAAGCCAGTTTGGTGTCTTTTTATTTGAATTAAAAGAGTACTAACAAATTGCTTAAATTCTTCATTATTTAAAGAGTTAAATTGAGGTACTGTTTTAGTTCTTGACAACGACTAAGGCTTCAAGATCTTCTTCATTGTACGAGTCTTCATCATCTCCGGCCATCAAGCATATCATTGCTTCTTCTCCTTCACTTTCGAGTCATGTAGTCACATTCCTCATCACTAAACTTAGATGAGTCGGCAATCAATACTTGCTCTTTGTTCTTCTCATTCTTCTTCTTTGTGCGGTTGTAGCTTGATTACACCTTAAGCGTGAATAATCTCCTTGGAGTTTGAGAACTTCTTAGCTGTCTGATTTTCCCTAGGTTTCCTTGGTTCAGGGCAATCAGATGAGTAATGTCCAAGCTTCTTATAGTTGAAGCATTCAACTTTCTTTTTGGGGTTTTCTTGATCAGAAGTGGATGGGCTATAGCTTCTCTCAAAGGACTTTTTATGAGCTCTCAAGGTATTTCTGACAGCCATGGATATGAAACTGGGTAGATCTCCTTGGGAGAGGTTGTTTGAGGGAAGGTTTACTTTTTGGAGGGAAAGAAGAACCATAGAGTCAATGTCTTGTTGGGTGATTTGTTTTTGGGTGGTTTCTTGGGCAGCTAAGGCAAGGGTTTGTGAAATGGAAGGAACTGGTTGAAGTTTTATCATTTCTTCTAGTTCATAAGCTTCAAGCTTTCCAAAGTATTGTTCAACAGTCATGGTGCTCCATTCTGAGCCTTCTCTTATTGGTAGAGCTACCTTCTCATATTCTTGAGGAAGGTTGGAGTATATTTTGAGACACATATCTTGGTTCTCAAAAGTTTTACCATGATCAGCAATGGATCTTACCAAGTCTTCAAATCTTGGTTTTGCAGCACTTACTTTCTCACCAGGGTAGAATTTAAAATTGTCAAGTTGTCTAAGAAGGTTGTATAGGTTTTGGGTTCTAACACTGGAGTGTTTCTGGAATTTGGTATTGATGAGTTCCCAAGCAGACTTTGCAGTTGGCTCTTTTGCAATTTCTTGTGCTAGAGAGTCATTAACACTCTTTTGGAGTATGTTTTTGACCTTCAAATTAGCACTAACTAGTTGTCTTTACGAATCGAGTCCGAGTGCAGGGATTTATTTTCTTTGCTAGGTCCACCATTTGAATCTAGGGCGACGGGGCAAGTGACTTCATTTTCTAGCACAAACCAGTTCCGAATCTTTGTTTGCATCAAGGTAAGTTTTGATTTTTGAAGCATATATTTCAAATGATCCACAGTCATCAATGTGGGGAATGTCTTTCTCATTATTTCTCCTTGGTTGAGGCATGGTGGGTTGGTAATTGATCCTTCACAAGTTGTTAGACTTTTGAGTGTGAAGACAAGCTCTGATACCAATTGAAAGGTCATGTTTACTTTAATCAGATTGAAAGGTTAGAAAGTTAAGCTTTTACAGCTGAGGTGAGATCTTAGCTGTCAGATATTAACTGGTTTTAAAAGCAAGTTTTAAATGTGCAGCGGAATAATGAGTGTTTGAATAATGTAATGACAAGTGAATAGTGTATGTGTGTGTAGATGTGTGTGTGTTGTGTGATAATACCAAATGAACACAAGGAATTTTAAGGTGGTTCAGAGTTCACTCCTCCTACGTCCACCCTCACTGTTAACCTTGACAAGTGAGATCAATCCACTTAAATCTAGTTCCCGTTAAGATTTACAAAGGATTGGATAGGCAAGTTCCTTGAACTTTCTCTTCCTAATAAGTACGGTCTATTAGGGATTTATGCTCTATACTAAGCAAATTACAATACTCACTTAAAGTCAGTCTTAAGTGGTTTTACAATTCAGTTTATACACCTGAGATCAGTTACAAGTGTCTTAATGTTGTTTTGATTGTTGGTTGCAGGTTGAGAAGGGTTGGAGGTAAGGTTGTAGAAGATGTGTGTAAAAGGGGGTGGTGTCTTCAGTCTTGGAGGAATCCTTTTATAGGCTAGAAAATAGCCGTTGGAGGGGACAAGGAGACAAGGTAGTAAATGAGTGTTGGAGATGCATTTAGAGCTTTTGTTGACTGGAGACTAACATAGCTGGAATATGCAACCATGGATGTGATCTTTGTGGAGATTAGCTGGCAGCATCAGTTGAGAGAAATTTGGGCAATGCACAACTTGATTATCACCTAAGAACATCACTGCTGATTGTTTGAAGATCATAGCTGTCAGAGGGATGAAGTCTTTGTTGTTTGAATCGAAAAGATGTCGTTGAGGCCGGGGGAGAATAACATGGTGGAGATCCGGAAGAAGAAGCGTGAGGAGAATTTGATCAAGAGGCGTCAAGTGTTACCGTCACCGTACTTTCTTGCTTCAATCCGAGTTTCCACCGTCGAGAAGAAGTATGTATATCAATCTATTTGTTTATATAAATTGCACCTTCATCAGAGCTTGTCTCGAACTTCCTTGCTAACTTCCTCAACTCCGTGACTTCTCTTTGTTTCTCATGGCTGAGATTAAGAAAGACGGAGAAGTCGACGAGACCTGGAAATCAGGTTCCTAAAATCTGAGAAGGAAACAGACGAGGAGGGCCCAAATGGATACACGGATTTCAATGAGAGGGTGGAGTCGTTGATGGGAATGCTGGTGAGGGTGGGATTGTGTGATAATCCATGTATCAATAGAGCTGCTCCTCAAGAGGATATTGGGGAACCTTTCAATATTTTGAATAGAAACAATCTTAATTGGGAGGATCATGAGAAAAAAAAGTGGATTATCAGGTTATATCATCTTCGATGTAGTTCATTGGATATTAGTAAGTTAGATAAATGAGTTAAAATTTGGACAAGGGAAGCCTAGCTTGGTAATTCATCTGGATGAGTATTTTGTTTCATTGATTATTTAGCATCAACTTTTAATATTTTTTTTGTCCAACAAGGAGTACATTCCAGTTAACATAATTCAAAGTTTATTTGCTTCAATTACATATGTTTTTCATCTTTTGTCACTGCATGGAAAGATTAATCTAAAAATTTAATTGATGAACACATGTTTTTAGAGCAAACAACACCCAAAACGACATGATTAACCTATTTAAACATTCAAAAGCTACACCTTGATATGACCATAATAGCTAGTTCATTTTGGATATGCATGGTGAAGTCTAATATTTTTATACTATATTATTTCATTTAGAAGCAAATACTTTCGTTTATTAAGGGAGTAACATAGAGCTTTGACCACTATATTCCCTTAATGCATGAAAATCTTAGATATTTCAGCTAATACTTTAAAAATGTGAAATGGATTTCGCTAGATTTTGGTTGCATCGTATCATAAAAAATAAATCCAGGTTCAGTGGGTATATCATAAAAGAGAATTAATTCTAGCAAGAGAAAGCCTTACCAATTAAACAATGAAATAGAATGAACATCGATCCACATTTCTCAGGAGAATCACCATTCTCCATCATGCCATAAAGTAACAGACTCTGTTGATAACATAAAAGAAGCAAATGTCATTTTTCAAAATTCTTGGCATTAAATTTCGAAACATTTAGTCTAACGATAATAAAATGAATAACAATTTTTTTGGGTAAAAAAACGTTTAGGGACATTTGTTTTTGCAAAAAATAAAAATAAAAATCATTTTGGGTCAATTTTATTTTTGAAATTGGACATTCATTAGGGACAAGGGACAAGGGACAGAGGGAGTAGAAAATTTTCAGATATGGATAAAAACGTCACTCAGCCATTGGTACAAGATTATAGCTCAAATGAATGATGGTAAATACAGAAAACAGAAAATCTCTTCATCTATGTCTGAAAAAACACCTTTATTCACAAAATCATATACATTCTCCGTTTGTTTATCGGACTATTTCAATCGTGGGCATACAGGAAAATCGGCACAAGAATGGAAAATCGTGGACTAAAATGAAAACCCATAGATCAGATTGAAACTGCAAAAACCTATAGGAAACAATAGAAATGTAAAAAACCTATTTTTAATCATGGATAGAAATGAAAATCAAAATAAAAAAGGAAATAAGAAGAAGCTACAATTATTGAGAAAAATCACTTACTTGGAAAGCATCAGGAAATGTTTCTGACTCGCGGCTGCCACAAAACTAGGGTCGGCGTTGAAGGGTTTATAATAGGGTATTTATAGCCAGAAAGGATGCCAATTTGAGTAATTTTAAGCATAACCCTAGATATTTAGCGGCAGCCCTAGATTACTTTTATCTTTGAGATAAAATCTTGGAATAATTCCCCTATGGACCCCCAAAACATAGAAAATACTTAAAAAGGAAATGTTATTCCTATTTTTCCTGTCGTGACCATATGGGGGAATATATATATTCCTCCAAGGTCCCACATTTATTAATATAAAATGTAAATTCCCAAACTACCCTTCTCCCATTGAAACAAAAACACGCAAGCCATGCCCTAATCCTCATTTGACCCTCTCTTTCTCTCTCTCTAAGATTCTCCCCCCCTTCTTTCACTCCAAGTGACCCCATTCTACCGCCAGCCTGAACCCTTTTAATAGCGTACATGTCACTAAAAACCTTTACAGATCCGATTCTCCCAGTTGTCTCCTACAACAACATATGGCACAATGTTGAGCATGTCAAAGCCCTAATCACGTGCCTCTCCTAACGCTGCATACTCTAAGCATATTTTTGAGCTTCAGTCTTCTTTCCATCTTCATTATATACTGCTTTATACATACATTGAGAAAAGGAGATTATGTTATAACATATCTATGTAGAAGATAGAAAATAAACCAATCACACAACACAACAATATTGTGGTTCACCAACTTGGCTACGTCCACGGGCAGAGGGAAAGAATATTATCATCAACTGGCAATCACCAAATACAATCTCTAATCTAATGCACGATCTTCTTGATCACATGAATTCATAACTGTGCAAACCATAGATCTAGAGAACATAAAGAGACAAGAAAACCCTTGTAACACCTATAATTATTGATCTCTATCACACTAGGAATTACAACCATGAAAACCGCTAGGGAATAGGTCTTATTTATACCGCCTATTCCTAAGCCTGCAGGGTTTTGGAGTCCTACATCAAATCTGTCGCTGATCAGGCCTGAAACCGCCTAGGGCGCGATCGCCCCTATCTAGGGTGTGATCGCCCGGTCCACCCAAACAGGAACCTCGCGATCGCCTCAAAATTTCAAAAACTCCGCGCGGTCGCTCCCTAGGTGCTGTCACAGGAATTACCGATTTGCCCCTTGTTCAATCCTCTATGTTATTCCCAAGTTAGATGACATCAAACCCAACAAATCTCCACCTTGATATCTAACCTCCCGATCTATAAACAGAGCTCCCCTCTGCCTCAAATGTGCTATGCCAAACACCAAACTTGTCCTCCGGACAACCAAAACTTTAACTTCCTAGACACCCAAATCGTGTTATGCCGAACACAAAAACTCTTGTTGCAACAGTTGATTAGACCCGTTCAACAAGTAAACAAATGTGTCTGCTAGACACCAAAATGTATCCTTATGGACACCCAAATTGTGCTGCACCGAGCACACCAATGTGTCTCCAATACACCCAAATGTGCCACTACAGTAGGCACTCAAAATTGCCCCTACTGGTAATTTGGCAAATCCAGTTGATATTTAATCTTGCCAACCCAAACAAATGAAGCGGCCATATCTGTGGAATCCCCAATAGTACGTACCTTTTCCTCGATTCCTACCCCGCTTCCCAATTGTGTGAGTTGATCTACTAACCGTGGCATGCCCGGTTCAATTCCACCTTGAGTAACTTGCTGCTCCACCTGTTTGTCAACCACCCCATGCGAAGTTATGTAACATGCTTCCTTCAGATGTGTCTTTACCGTACCCTCTATTGTTCGATGCTCGACACTCAAAAACATAGATCCGTGGAGGATGTACAAGGAACCTTGTTTTACCCCCTTACATTCGAACCCCTGCAGACATTTACTGCTACACCTTCACTCTTGAAACTGTATCCCATCTTGTTTAGCCGACTAAGTGATATCAGATTCTTCGTTAGTTTAGGAATATGTATAAATTTGTTCAATGTACAAAACTTACCACCCAAAGTTTGCACCCTTATGAATCCCATGTCAACTATCTTGCAGAAAGAACCATTAGCAATATAAATATCACCCACTTCCGTTTGCTCGTACGTTGTAAATCATTTCTTGCGCGAACACATGTGATAAGAAGCCCAAGATTCAAGAATCCATTTATCTATCGTACCTTTGTCTTCTTTGGTTACTAGGGCATAGTCCTCATCGTCTTCTGCCATAGCTGCAGTAGACCCAATTATCTCGCTCTTATTCAACCTGGGACATTCACGTTTCCAATGCCCCTTTTCCTTGCAGTAAGTACATACATCTCCAGGTCTTGGACCCTTTTTAGAAGAACTCTTGTTTCTCCTACCTTGGTCCCTATTACCTTTTGTAACCAATCCTGTTGACTGAGATTCTATATATAAATCACTCGCCTTGCAGCTCAGATCCTTGGTCTTGAGATTATTCTTAACCTCTTCCAAAGTAATTGTATTCTTACCATTAATGCAGAAATTCACAAATTCATCATAGTGGTAAGGAAACATATAATATAAGAGCATCATCCTCATCTTCAACATTAACATAAATATAACACAACTCAATTAATAAAGATGTAAACCGATCTTTATGGTCCCTAATGGGTGTACCTTCCATCATTCAGAGAGAATACAACTTCTACTTTAGATACAACTTGTTGGTCAATGATTGTGTCAGATACATATCTTCAAACTCAAGCCACAGAGCACCACCAGAATCAGTAACTGCAATATCCGCTAGAACATCATCATCATGGCACCTGATAATTTTAGAGTGGGCCCTATCATCGAGCGCGATCAGATCTGCTTCTTCCTTTTCAGCTTCTTTCCCTAAACCCTCTGCTTTTGAAGCTGCTACATCACCTATGGAACCTGCTACCACTTTTCCCTTTAAATCCTGACGATTCATGATTGCAGCAGCCACCGGAGCCCACAAACCCTTGTCTCTCAACAAGGCTTTTATCTTGATCTGCCAAAGAGAAAAACTATTGTTCCTTTTGAACTTGTCAACCGGTGATTCAATTCCTGATTCCATCTTCTTCTGCAGTGGAATACCCATAGACCTTTATTAACCTGACCGGCTCTGATAACAGTTTGTTATAACAGATATATGTAAAAGATAGAAAATATCAATCACACAACACAATGATATACGTGGTTCACCAACTTGGCTACGTCTACGGGCAGAGGGCAAGATAATTATTATCAACTGGTAATCACCAAATACAATCTCTAATCTAATGCATGAACTTCTTAATCACAATAATTCACAACTGTGCAAACCCTACATCTAGAGAAAACAAAGAGACAAGAAAACCCTTGGAACACTTAGAATTATTGATCTCTATCACACTAGTAATTACAAACATGAAAACTGCAGAATTTTAGAGTACTGCAACAAATCTGCCGTTGATCAGGCCTGAAACCGCCTAGGGCGCGATCGCCCCTATATAGGGCGCTATCGTCCCGTCCGCCCAAACAAGAACCGCGTGATTGCCCCTTCATAGGACACGATCGCCCCAAAATTCCAGAAACTCCGCGTGGTCGTGCTCCTTGCCTGGCGCGGTCGCTTCCTATGTGCTGTCACAGGAATTACCGATTTGTCCCTTATTCAATCCTCCAAGTTGTTACCAAGTTAGATGACATAAAAACCAACTAAATAGACGATCACCAAAAGTTATTATTTATCAGCAATAGCAATGGGGTTTTCTATGGGGAACTTTCTTCTGGCGCCGTTTGAAAGCTCACCACCGACAATGCAAAAATTAGGCCACTATCAATTTAAGTAATGCTACCATTGGATCCAATTTGGATCGTCAATATGATCAATGTATAACTGCTATATTGTTTTCATTAGGGCCGACCCGTTACCCATGGCAAATAATGCGGCCGCCATGAACCCTCGAAATTTTTGTCAATTTTGGGCCCCAGATTTTTAAATTTACTCTATACTCCCTCCATCCCAATTCACTTTATACCAAAAATTTTTTGCACAATTATTTATGGAAAAGTAGGAGAGAAAATTAGTGGAAGGAGTTGTTATGAGTAGAAAGACTCGTCTATGGACGAGGCGTGTTGGGTGAACTCTCGGTTCTTCCCAACACGTAACCTTACCCCCGAACCCAAAATTCTCTTTTCAAAGGTTTTCAATGTTTCCTTTAAAACGACGTGGCGACTCCTAAAATTTCATTATTTTTCGGCGAGTGTTCATTCAGTGGCGACTCCGCTGGGGACTTGAAACTTGGTTTTCAAAAGTGGGTCAAACTTTCGTGCTTGTTCGATATTCACTTCATTCATTTGTGTGTGCAAGTTGGTGACATTATATGTGTGTAAATGCATTTAGTGCTTTGCTATATTCCCTCCCCTTCCTTGCTTCCTGTTTGTTGTGCTGGGGCTTGGTGTTGATCTCTTGCTTGTGCATGGAGGTTGGGGCTTGTGATGTTTGGTCCTGGAAATTGGGTTTGATCAGTCGTGCGACACATTGCGAATTCTATGTCCTGTGTCCCGCGACAGTTCTTGACACTCGGCAGGATTCGATTTTTTGGTACATGTTGTGATTGTGGGGCTGTCCCATGATAAAATTATGATCATTTGATTTATTGTACTCTGTGGGGTTTGGTGTGTGTATGTTGTTTTCATTTTATCCCCCCCTTTTCAAATAAAAAATAAAAAAAAAAGAAAAAGAAAAAAAGAGAAGAAATCCAAAAAAATCATTTTCATAAATAAAGGAACATAGTCATCCGCACACTACTTCACATAGATCTAGAACCCTCGGGTGCGATTGACGGCATCGCGGACGGTGATGTATGTCGCCTACGCTTGAGCGCCTAATGTCAAACCTATCCCCCTAGCGCGTCATAGGTGGCGCCACACTTTTAAAGCTTACCCGAAATGGTTGGTTTTGACACAACAATTTCAAATACACTAAAATGAATTGTTTCAAAATTTATAATAGGCCTTCGTACCTACCCCAAAACCTAGCACGTGTGGGCATGTTGCCGATGCAACGTGGTTTCACGTATGGACACGTCGCTCTCGTGATGTGTCTTAACGAGAGATCATGCCGCATTGTCACCATGCACCGACGAGAGGTCATGCCAGATTTTTTCCTTGAAATTCTTCAGGAATACCCGTTATGCTGCCCAAATTTCCCCAGAAATTGGGATTGCTCGTCCGTCCCATAAATGCTTTGGTTTTATTTAGGTATTATTGCCTATTATTAATTTTTGATCAATACATTTGGTGTATTTTCGAATGATGTGTCCCTAGGTTCCACCGAGGTCTAGATTGCGTGAATAAAGGCTTATCCTTTCCCAACCGTTCCTAGGACTTAAAAGACACCGATTTCTACTTGAACATTAATAAGATGCTTGCGCGAGTCCGTCTCATTTCCTATTTTTCCCTCTCCCGTACCTCCTCAAGGTTCTCTATCCCCCACCTTATACACGCTCTTCACCTCTACAAGGCAACAGCAAGTTGGGCGTGTGCTCCTGTGCCCGGCGTCCGATTGGTCCATATTCCCGAGGCGGAAGCAGTTCAAGTGCCCGAGTGATTTTCATCTGATTCAGAATTCGAGATGTCTGGTGTAGAAAGTGTGGTGGTTAGCCAGTCTGGAGTTTCTCGCCCATCCGAAGTTGATGCAGTCAATCAGTCTTCGTAGGATCTAGAATGTCCCTTTCGGACATGAGTTTGTCGAGTCCAAGTTGGACCAATTTTTGCTTTACAGTAATAAAATCTTTGTTTCTTTTCTTTCTAGACTCGAGACATCACTTGCACACCCACGTTACACTAAATTGAAATGGTTTTATTCTAGATGATCACTTGCGCTGCTCGATTACTAATGCTTTGAAATGACTAATATTTAAATTGATCAGAGTGAGAAAATTGACCGACATCCTTCTCAAATTGGGGCTCACCAACTCCCCACATCGCATCTCATATGCTCACATCTCTTCCATCATCCTCACCATCTCATTGTTCGATGAATTTGCATGAATCTTCCTCAAGAAAGCTTAAGCAAGCAATGAAGACTTGATCTCGTTTAGATCATCCGGTAAGGACTACGGTTGAAAACTTTCACCCATAGGAAACCATTACCTCACCTTCACCAAACAATATCCCTTTCATTTCAAGATCGGCATGTTTGAAACCCTGGTTAGCCATCACCTTTGCTCCATGATAAGATAAGTCCAAGCGAAGCCAAGAAGTCAGCTTCGAGAGTCGGCGACACATAAAATACTCAAGTTATCAAAAGAAGGATTCCAAATCCTCACAATTCAGCAAGAATCCTCAAATTCTTAAGTAGCGTTTCAAAAGAAGGACTTTAGATCCTCACCGTTCAGCAAAAGTCCCCGACTTGTCAAGAAGCTCTCCAATGAGAAAAAAGTCTCAATAGCTTGGATTTTCTCTCACCAACACCTTCCAACCAGTTCCAACCATCCTCTTGATTTTAGAGGATATTCCCAATACCGAAACCAATCCCAAGCCGTCCTCTCGATTTTAGAGGATATTCCCATTACCATTACCCTTACCTTTTGCCAAAACAAATTTGGACCTCTCATTCTTGGAGGAAATCAAATATCCTCGCCTTAGAAATCCCAAACACATCCCTGCAATCCAACCTCTCATCTTTAGAGGTCCAGTCAGCAAAAGGCCCAGCCGACCTCTCATCATAAGAGGTCATGATATTCCGAATCACCCGATAGCCGATCGAAGCCCGGAACCCAGCCGCAGTTCCTACCGGATAGAAGTTTCAGACCATCAATCAAAGATTATGGAAATTCAATCCATTCATTCGACACTTCATGTGAGCATATTTTATTTCACCTCCACAAATACTTGCTGTGGATGTCCCGCTAGGGCTCCGCATTCGTGTCTCCCATTGACACTCCAGAAGGACATGTCTTTCAATTCTCCAAATCCTCAAAGGTCCTCAGATCCTCGAATTTCAATATTCATTCTCTTTTCAAATCAGGATAAGCCCGAACTACGGCGACCTGAGCTCCTCCCAAGGAGGGGAATGTAGGCAACCGCAACTGGTCCGGTCGAAATCACAAACAAATCTCAGTAAATCCGGTCTTCTCAAGGGTCGTCCCTATACACAGATCCTTCTTTCCATCTTTCCAAATTTGATCCCGATATCAGTTGGTTTTCTCCTTGTGATTAATTAAAATATTTGTTCATATCAGATTTAGTGTTTGAATAACCCGAACATGAATAAAGGGTTTTAAGCAGCCTTGTGATCATCACGAATAAGACATGTTTTCAAATGTCTCGACAAGTCTTCTCTTTCTACATCATAGGAAGATAGAGCCAAACACTGTTTTTTCTGTCAAGCAGGGGCTTCCATACACCTTTCCACACCTTGTGACGCTTATACTCTCCCAAAAGAGTTAAACCCAAAAGCGAGTGTTACACAAAATCGGAATTCATTCCACTTCTCAAAAGATTTGCCCCTGCACGTAAACATTTCCGAGTCTTGTCCAATGACTGATTGACTATATTTTGAAATGATGGGTTGCCTCCTTGGCCACAAGATGACTCTGTCTGCGATAAAGCTGCATGGAATTTCCTCAAGCTGGGGTTTGGTTAAGATATCCCTCGGGCTCTCCTTACCAGATTTCCCTCCTGGTTTGCTTTGCATTATCAACTGGGGATTCGCCAAGCCGGGACCATCCTCCGCACATTCTATGATTCTTGCCTCCTCGGGTGCGCGACACACTTTGTTCTCATCAGCAACGAATCAATCTAACGCAACCGCACTCCAGGGAGCGTCCCCGACTTGCCCATGCTGCACCTTGTCATCCATACATTCCTCAATCATCACTCATACATTTCCCCACCTCATGGGAGAGGGTCCAACCCATACATAATCACATAAACACTTTCGTTCCATAAACAATCCATCATAGCACAACTGCTACATACATATCTGCTCGTCAAGCCGTGCAAAATCCTCACTCCTTTCCCATCCCCAACCGAAATGGACTCGTGCAACAGAAGATTAATAATGCATAAGCAAAAAGTCAAATAAAATGCAAATTGCCTAGAGTGTTGTGTTCCCCCCGTAGGTTACAATAATCAAAGTGATCATAATCTGGTTATGGGAGCTGCTCCTCGGATCACAATCTGGACAAGGATTCCAAATCCTGCAGTGGCGGACCCCGCCTTTATCATCTTTATCGGGCCCTTCACATTCGGACTCATCAGCATCATCTGAAAGAGCCTTAGCTGCCTCAGCCTCCAAGCAATGCTTGTCAAAAAAGAGCTCCTGCTGCCCCAGTATCCAAGCAATAATGCTCACCAGTCTCGACGACTTCAAAGCCTATTCTGTAAAGACCGTCCCATGAACGGCCATCAGCAAGCATCGACAAGTGGTATTGGTCCCTCCGGCAGCCACGATCATCAGTAATCGTAGCATAAGTCCCTTCGACAGCTACAACCCTCCACGATCATCAGCTGTAGCATCATTCCCTCCGGCAGCTACATCTATCCCCAGCAGAATCAACGGTAGCATGAATCCCCTGGTTGCTACCATTCACCATCAACAGTAGCATGAGACCCTCCGGCAGCTACAACCATTCACCATCAACAGTAGCATGAGACCCTCCGACATCTACAACCTCCCATCAGCAGTAGCATGAGGCCCTCCGCCAGCTACAACGTCCCATCAAGCAAAGTTCATGACTCAAAAAGTCAGCCAACCGTCAACAAAGACCGTCCCACACCCGGCAAACTAGCAATTCATCAACAAAAGTGGCATGAGACCCTCCGGCAGCCACAACCTCCCACAATCACGACCAGCAGCAGCATCAATCCCTCCGGAAGCTACAGGTAAGCACAACACAGGTATGAAAGCATATCTCAGTCAATTACTTTTCTAAAAGCATCAGTCAAATCTTCGGGTGACTCCCCTAACAGTCAAATTCCCTTTGGCTATACGTCCTCGCCCCGAGGCAGCCATCCTTTCCATCGGCTACACGTCCTCGCCCCGAGGCAGCCATCCGTTCCATCGGCTATACGTCCTCGCCCCGAGGCAGCCACCCATTCCTTTGGCTACGCGTCCTCGCCCCGAGGCAGCCATCCGTTCCTTTGGATACGCGTCCTCGCCCCGAGGCAGCCATCCGTTCCATCGGCTATACGTCCTCGCCCCGAGGCAGCCATCCTTTCCTTCGGCTACGCGCGTCTTCGCCCTGAGGCAGCCATTCGTTCCTTCAGCTACACGTCCTCGCCCCGAGGCAGCCATCCTTTCCATCGGCTACACGTCCTCGCCCCGAGGCAGCCATCCGTTCCTTCGACTACACGTCCTCGCCCCGAGGCAGCCATCCGTTCCTTCGGCTACACGTCCTCGCCCCGAGGCAGCCATCCATTCCATCGGCTACACGTCCTCGCCCCGAGGTAGCCATCCGTTCCTTTGACTACATGCCCTCGCCCCGAGGCAGCCATCCATTCCATCGGCTACACGTCCTCGCCCCGAGGCAGCCATATGTTCCTTCGACTACACGTCCTCGCCCCGAGGTAGCCATCCATTCCATTGGTCGCACGTTCTCACCCCTCTAAACTACGACCGGCTTGATTCCCTCCAGGGATACGTAGGAATCCTTTCTCCAAAGGTCCAGCCATCCGATCTCCCAGATCATCGTACAGCCCTTCGCCTTATCCCCTGCCGCTCATTGGCATTGGGTCTTATTTTAACGACAACCTCACTTCTTCCATAAGTGACGTTGCCGAGGGGCTCTGTAAGTACGCCAATCCAATTCGCTACCCTTTTCGGTGCATTTTAATACGATAAAATTGCGTTAAGGGGAATTTTGGTAAATTCCCGGTCCATTCCGAGACTTCCGGAAATATTCCATAAGTTTCTCGCGAAGGAAGTACCTTTTGGTACTTTGGTCATGCTAAAGGACCTACAGAGAATAAACCTGTTTGGACCTTTTGGGTATTATCCCAGAATGTTCCAGAACCTGGTTTTGGCGCCAAAAGCAGTTGTTTTTTTTTTTTCCTTTTCTTTTCACAGGTCTGTCAGACAGCTGCTGGACCATCCTAACCAGAAATCGGCTAAGAAGATCATCTACTGCACCATGGTCCAAGAACCACAGAGCTGCTAATCACGCTCTGGTCCAGCAGCCATGGCTCATCCACCAGACATGGGTTCACTGTCTCCTTAGAAATCAAGGATACAGAGGTACGACACTATAGAACTGATCCTGTTCAAGTAAGGTCGTAAAAAAAGCAGTTGTTGACTCCTTGTGTCACGCGACAAATCGAGGCTTGGAAAATGGTTACAGAATATCGTGCGACACCTTGTGACCATCAACTGCAGCCTATAAATAAGACCCTACCCCTCTCAGAAATGGATCCCTTTTCCACTCCACAACGTCACTCTGCCAAATTCGCATCATAACCTCTCTCTCTCCTCCTTCCACACCAACATACACACCAATTCACCCCAATTCAACCTCCATCTCATCCAATTCACCCACTTACCTTCATACAACCCATACCAACTAAAGATCTAAAGACTAGCACTCCATGTGCTCAACTCCATCTCTGCGGTGATTCGAAGGCCAATACATCTAACTTGGTGTATTGGTGGTGTATCTACAAGGGTAACGATTCCCTCCATCCCTCTCTCTCATTTACTTGCTCCTTGCACAATTCCTATTCATCCACCTGATAATTGAGCTCCATCCGCTTTAATTATCAGTGGCAACTACCATCTCTCTCTTTAATTTGCTTGGTTGGTATAATTGATGCTTGTGATGTAATTGGCATCATATCTCATTACTTGTTCATCAAGGGAGGGTGGATTTCCCCATATCCACACTCCCTTGGTCAATATATTGCTGATTCGTGCTATCCTGAGTTGTTTTGTGGTTCTAACTTGATCTGGTTCGTTTTCTGTTGAATCTACATTCAAATTGTAAAGTCTCTGCAGATGGCATGGTTATGTCACGCGATACTATAGGTCTCATCCGTCCTGTGTAGAGTGACATAACTAAGTCTACTTGTCACTGAAGATAGTGTGTGGATCTTCAATATCCACATTCACTTGAAGTGTTAGTGTAGATCTCAGTTAGTCCTGTGCTTATTGTTGTAAGGCTTCTGCATGTGATAGCTAGTGTCACGCGACAGAACATGCCTTAGCTGTCCTGTGTCACACGACACTCTTTGTCATTCTGCAGAAGTCACTTTCCAATTGTAATATGTTCTCCTCTTTGTAAAATGGGATGTGGCTTCCCAGAGTCAATGGTTCACATTGTAATTCCTCCGTTGATCAATAAAGCAATGCATGAATATGCATTTTATACATATCTTGTCACAACACAAATTGCACACACATTTGGATGTTTTGAATGTTGCACATAGAAAGACTCGTCTACGGATGAGGCGTGTTGGGTGAACTCTCGGTTCTTCCCAACACGTAACCTGACCCCCGAACCCAAAATTCTCTTTTCAAAGGTTTTCAATGTTTCCTTTAAAATGGCGTGGCGACTCCTAAAATTTCATTATTTTTCGGCGAGCGTTCATTCACCTGTACCACCTCAACCATTCCCCCCGTCTGCCCCTATATCTTCTTCCTCCATTCCATACTCTTTTGCCCCCACACTCATGCCAGCTCCCTCACCTTCTCAGTCCAACGTCCATTCCAGCACTTCTCCCTCTCCTCACCCCTCTACTGCCGAGCTTGATACTTCCCAGTCCCCAACTTCCCCTTCTTCTCCTCAGCCACCCCCACCCCCACCTCCGCCTCCCCTCCGTACCATCACCACTCGACTCTCCAACAATATCACTAAACCTAACCCTAAATATGCTAACCTTGTTTCTCTTTCCACCCCCACTAGTCTGCCTATTTCTACCAAAGAAGCTCTTGACTCTCCACATTGGAAAGCTGCCATGTGTGAGGAGTTCTCTGCTCTTACCAAAAACAATACATGGTCCTTAGTTCCTTCTACCTCCGCCCCAAATATTGTTGGCTGTAAATGGGTTTTCCGGATCAAGCATAACCCAGATAACACAATTCAGAAATACAAGGCCCGTCTTGTAGCCAAGGGCTTTCATCAACGCCCTGGCATTGATTATTCGGAAACCTTCAGTCCGGTTGTCAAACCTGTCATGGTTAGACTTCTCTTATCTCTTGCTCTCTCTCATGATTGGAATATTTGTCAGCTTGATATTAATAACGCCTTCTTACAAGGCAATCTCAATGAAATTGTCTTCATGCTGGTTTCACCGACACCTCTCATCCATCTCATGTGTGTCATCTTCATAAGGCTATCTATGGCCTTAAAAGGCTCCTAAAGCATGGTACAGGGAACTCAAGAATTTTCTTGTTTCTTATGGCTTTCACAATTCCATTGCTGATTCCTCTCTCTTTATTTACTCAAAATCTTCTCAAACACTCTTTCTCTTGGTCTATGTTGATGACATTATTGTCACTAGTCCCTCTCCCTCCTTCCTTTCTACTTTTATTTCTCATCTTTCTTCCCATTTCTCTCACAAGGATCTCGGTCCGCTCTCTTTTTTTTAGGAGTTAAAGTCACTCCCAACTCCGATGGTCTCCTTCTATCTCGGTCTAAATACATTTATGACCTACTCTCTCATCATAATATGTCTCATTTGAAGCCTGCTATCACACCTATGGTCACTTATCCTACCCTTTCTCATCATCCAGTTACAGCCATTTGTGACCCTACTAAGTATCAGGCTATCGTTGGTAGCCTCCAGTACTTATCTATCACTCAACCTGATATTGCCTTTTCAGTTAATAAATTATCTCAGTTTATGCAACATCCGCAATCCAAGCATTTGGTTGCTCTCAAGCGATTACTTCGCTATCTTCATGGGACCTTTAATTTTGGCATTCAGCTTTATCACAACTCACCATTCACTCATTTTGCGATGCTGACTGACTGGTGATAACGACGACTACATCTCCACCACGGGTTTTATTATAAACATTGGCCGAAATCCTGTTGCTTCGTGCTCCAAGAAACAAAAGGCCCTAGTCCGTTCTTCGACCGAGGCTGAGTAGCTGATGCTACAACTGAGGTTATCTGGATTCGCAATCTACTTTCTGAGCTTGGCGTCATTCTTCACCATACACCAGTCATTTAATGTGATAATCTCAGTGCTACTCACTACTCTGCCAACCCCGTCTTCCATTCAAGGATGAAACATTTAGCCCGTGTCTTCCATTTTTTCGTGAGTAGATACAATAAGGGCACCTACTGGTTCAACACATTTCGGGATCGAATCAACTAGCTGATGCTCTCACAAATCCGCTTCCTCGTGCTCGGCTTGTCTCTCTTATTTCCAAGATTGGACTTCTTCGCGAATCGTCCATCTTGCGGGATCGTGTTAAGGATCCAAAGGATACAGAAAACAACAGTTCATCCCTTGGGGACGAGTCGTCCTAGTCCAAACCAAGTATTCCCCATATGTGGGACGACAGACTCAGAGGGTGCAACATCAGGGACGAGTCGTCCCAGACGTCGTGAGTCGTCCCATCAGAATCTGCAGATCAGGATCAGCAGATACACAAATCTGATCTTGATCCTCCTCCTTAATTATCTTGACATGTTTAGATTAGTGTAAATATTCATTGTAGTCTTTTTATTATTTGATGTATATCTCTTTACCAAGATAGGTGTATTAGGCTTGTATATAATCTCTTGATTATCATTAATAAAATCAAGGTCTTTTTCAATTATTGTTTTTCCTTTATACAAAACATGCAAATTTATTTTGGGTGGAGTACACAACACACGGAGTACAAAAGTTAATTCCTTGATCTGCATTAGTTCCGCTTGAAAAGAACTCATTTTATCGAAGTTTTAAAATGACAGTGCCACTTAAAAATATACTTGAAATACATGCATCTTTTCGCACTATTGGATTTGCAGTGATTTTTTTGTACCATTGCCTAGGGCAGACACCACTCAAAATACACTGCAACGCCTCCAAAACCCTTTTTATTGTTTGGATCTCAATCCATTCGCTCTAGGGTTGAATAGAAACATTTTTATTGTTTCCATAGGTTTAGCCATATCTTCACGGTGAAGCCTTACCCGCCGTGATACCAGTTGATAGCTGATGCCGTGTAGATAGGCTTCAATCAACAAACGTTTAGGTATACTATTAATTAGTAATTCCCTATATATATAGATTTAGCCATGACGGCTTATTGATTAAAAGATATGTTATTTTTTCTGAATTACACCCCACCTAAATTTATGACTCTCATTGAACTTGGAAAATAATTAAACCTCCCCCCTAAAAAAATAAGCCTAACTCATATAATGTAATATTAATCAAATAAAACTCTACATATCAATATAATTCCTAAATCTACTTCCAAATACGAAAATATTACCCATCTAAATATAAATCAAAAATAAAAAAAAAATGAACATAATAAAAAATTACACTAAAATATTTTACCCAAATTTGATCTGAATTACCGACCCTGCGTGAAAATAATTAGTCATCTAGTTCATATGTTGTAGGCTTGAAGACGACAGTTTCAATTAAAAAGATATTTCTAATATACTAGACTTATTTTTAGCACTTTTGGCTTCTAAGTGAATTATTTGCAACATTTGCCGATAGAGATAATTGCTAAATAAACCTTGCGCATTGCAAATTGAACCTTATACATGTTATAATGGCGAAAAACACTTTGTACTAAAATTTTGTTGCAATTTGAACAATACATTATTCATTAAAAAATTCCCCAACAACAAAAACGACAACAACAACAACAACAACAACAACAAAGGAAGCAAAAACAACAACAAAATCATCATCAACAACAACAGCCACAGCCACAGCCACAGCCACAGCCACAGCCACAGCCACACGAGCGAAACTAATAGCAGATATCAGCAACCTGATTGAAACTTTCAATGAAGGAAACTGACGAGGAGGGCCCAAACGAAACTCAGAATCTGAATCACCCATTATCATAGATACTAACCAAAGACAAGCATCTTCTCTCCACCAGATTTAAGAAGAACTTGGCCTTCACTACTTCTCTCTTATCAAGTTTCTCTAACAATGCATCAATCTTCACTTCATCAACTCTGTCATTCGCAGTTGTATTGGTTGCAAGAGCTTTGAGTTCAGGGTGCACATAAATTGCACCTTCATCAGAGCTTGTCTCGAACTTCCTTGCTAACTTCCTCAACTCCGTGACTTCTCTTTGTTTCTCATGGCTGAGATTAAGAGAGACAGAGAAGTCGACGAGGCCTGTAAATCAGGTTCCTAAAATCTGAGAAGGAAACAGACGAGGAGGGCCGAAACGGATACACGGATTTCAATGAGAGGGTGGGGTCGTTGATGAGAATGCTGGTGAGGGTGGGATTGTGTGATACTCCATGTATCAATAGAGCTGCTCCTCAAGAGGATATTGGGGAACCTTGCCATATTTTGAATAGAAACAAACTTAATTGGGAGGATCATGAGAAAAAAAAGTTGATTATCAGGTTATATCATCTTTGATGTATTTCATCGGATATTAGTAAGTTATATAAATGTCTATTTTTGCCTTTCAAAGAAGCTAACAATTAAGTAGTCCATAATTCATTTTAACAATGTATGTACGTAATCACCTTTAAATCATAAATGCATTTTCCTACTTCAAACTGATATAATATCGTGGTTCATAGTAGTAAGTTAGATTAATGAGTTAATATAAATCAATTAAATCTTAAAAGAGAATTTGGTTGCATCTTATCTTAAAAAATAAATCAAGGTTCATTGGGTATATCATAAAAGAGAATTTATTCTAGCAAGAGAAAGCCTTACCAATTAAACAATGAAATAGAATGAACATCGATCCGCATTTCTCAGGAGAATCACCATTCTCCATCATGCCATAAAGTAAGAGACTCTGTTGATAACATAAAAGAAGCAAATGTCAATTTTCTAAAAATTTTTGAACGGTGGGAGTAATTAAGGTAACATATTCTACAACCATGTTGGGGAATCATTGAAAAAAATACAAACTTCAAGAAGATAGGAAAAGACCTGAATGTGTGTAAACCTTATACTTGAATTATTTAGCAACTTGCATAGAAAATTGGTCACTTAAACAAACAACATTCGGTATCAACAAAGCACCATTACATAAAATCATTTTGGGTCAATTTTATTTTTGAATTTGGACATTCATTAGGGACAAGGGACAGAGGGAGTAGAAAATTTTCAGATATGGATAAAACTTCAGTCAGCCATTGGTACAAGATTATAGCTCAAATGAATGATGGTAAATACAGAAAACAGAAAATCTCTTCATCTATGTCTGAAAAAACACCTTTATTCACAAAATCATATACATTCTCCGTTTGTTTATCGGACTATTTCAATCGTGGGCATACAGGAAAATCGGCACAAGAATTGAAAATCGTGGATTGAAATGAAAACCCACAGATCAGATTGAAACTGCAAAAACCTATAGGAAACAATAGAAATGTAAAAAACCTATTTTTAATCATGGATAGAAATGAAAATCAAAATAAAAAAGGAAATAAGAAGAAGCTACAATTATTGAGAAAAATCACTTACTTGGAAAGCATCAGGATCATACTGACATACTAATGTTTCTGACTCGCGGCTGCTACAAAACTAGGGTACCGGCGTTGAACCCTCTCTTTCTCCCTCTCTAAGATTCTCCCCCCTTATTTTACTCCCAGTGACCCCATTCTACCGCCAGCCTGAACCCTTTTAATAGCACAGGTCACTAAACACCTTTACAAATCCGATTCTCCCGGTCGTCTCCTACAACAACTTATGGCACAATGTTGAGCACGTCAAAGCCCTAATCACGTGCCTCTCCTAACGCTACATACTCTAAGCATATTTTTGAGCTTCAGTCTTCTTTCCATCTTCATTATATACTGCTTAATACATACATTGTTAAAAGGAGATTATGTTATAACATATCTATTTAGAAGACATAAAATAAATAAATCACACAACACAACGATATCGTGGTTCACCAACTTGGCTACGTCTACGGGCAGAGGAAAATAATGTTATCATCAACTGGCAATATAAATATCACCCCCTTCCGCCTGCTCGTACATTGCAAACCATTTCATGCGCGAACACATGTGATAAGAAGCCCAAGAATCAAGAATCCATTTATCTATTGTACCTTTGTCTTCTTCGGATAATAAGGGATAGTCCTTATCGTCTTATGACATAGCTGCAGTAGACCCAATTTGCTCGCTGTTATTCAACCTGGGACATTCACGCTTCCAATGTCCCTTTTCCTTGCATTAAATACAGATATCTTCATGTCTTGGACTCCTTTTAGAAGAACCCTTGTTTCTTACCTTGGTTGCTATTTCCTTCTGCAAACAATCCTGCTGACCGAGATTCTATGGATAAATCGCTTGCCTTGCGGCGCAGATCTCTGGTCTTGAGATTATTCTTAACATCCTCTAAATTAATCGTATCCTTACTGAAAGGTCCTGTTTACTTGATCAACTAAAATAAGATCAGACAGTTAAGCTTTGGCAGCTAAGGTGAATTCTTAGCTGTCAGATATTAACTGATTAGATAACAAGAGTATAATGTGCAGCGGAATAAATAGAGTGAAATAATGTAAAGACAAAGTGATTAGTGAGTGTGTGAGAGTGTGTGATAATACCAAATGACAAGGGTTTAAAGTGGTTCAGAGTTCACTCCTCCTACGTCCACTCTCACTGTCAATCTTGACAAGTGAGCTCAATCCACTATACTCTAGATTCCTTTAAGAGTTACAAGATTGATTAGGCAAGTTCCTTGAATTTCCTCTTCCTAATTAGTATAGTCAATTAGGGATTTGCTTGTTACGAAGCAAACACACAATACACACTTAAAGTACAGTCTTAAGTGGTTTACAAGATTTGTTTATACACTTGAAGTGCAGTCTCAAGTGTTTGAAGTTGTTTGATGATTGTTTGCAGGTTTACAAGTTTGTAAGGGTGTGAGAAAGGTTGCAAAGGTTGTGGGTTGAAGGGCTCGAGCTTCAGTCAAGGAGGCTTCCTTTTATAAGCTGAGATATAGCCGTTGGGGAGACAATGCAGTAAATGAATGTGGGTGGAATAGTGTTTGCATTTAGAGCATTGTTGACTGGAAAAGAACACGCTGGAATTTGCAACCCTTGAGTAGAGGATCTTCATGGAGATGACAAGGCAATGTTTGTTGAGAGTTTTGGGCAAAGCACATCTTGGTCATCACAGAGATAAATCATTGCTGTTGGCTTTGAAAATCATAGCTGTCAGAGAGATGAGTTCTCTGCTGTTGAGAATCTTAGCAGTCAGGCTTAGCTATTAGATCTAGATGAGTAGGGGAAAAGGTTTGAGGTTGATGACATGTAATGATCTCTTTTGTAATGAAATACATTTGATTTATTTGATTGGCCTTTCTTGATTATTGCTGTCAGGTTGATTTATCAGAGTAGGTTAAGTCTTGGCTGTCTAATGTCCATTGAGTGTATCTTGGCTGTCAGATGATATTGGATATGTTTCTTTGTCAAAACCATACATAACTATGTATCTACATAGTTAAGTACTAACAATTTCCCCCTTTTTGACAAAGTAATATATCTTATGAAGATATGACCTGCAAGATAGCTTATGAATTGAATATACCAACGAAGGGAAGATCAATCTTCTTGATTCAATCATAAGAACAGAAACACAAGATATTATCCAAAATAAAACATGTTTAAGACATGGGTAAAAAGGGAGAAAATAAAAACACTTAGCCAAAAAGTTTCTAGTCTGAATATTCTTCTCTTTCTTTTCTTGCTGCAAGGATTTGAGCTCTCTCAGATAGCAGTTCCTTCCTCATCTTTTGTTCCACACCTCTGTAGTACATCTCATTATTCCACTCCCAGCTCATCTCATCATCATAGGTGAAGGCATGATCTTCTCTTGACTTGAGCACAGCTTTGGTCAGTGGTTCTTGATCATCTCTCAGCCTTAAGGGACCCCATTTGGGAGCACTTTTTCCTCTTGCAACTTGATCTTTGGTTCCTAAAAATAGGTTAGAGAAAAAAGGGTTTGATTGCATAGAGAAGGTTGGTTGAGCTGGATGGTGAGGAGGTTCTGTGGAGACAAGGTGAACAGCTGAGGTTGTAGATTGAGGCACTTGCTTCACTGGTTCATCATCCTCTTCATCACTGGACACTATGACATTTGCAGCAAAACCAGAAGCTCTTTTTCCCAGGTTAACAGCTTCCTCATCAGAATCATTGGGCTTTCCTTTGGAGGTCTTCTTTTCTTATTTAGCACCAACTGAGGCTTCCATTATGTGTCTCAACTTTGTGATCATGGTCCTTGTAAATTTTTGAATATCAGTGATGGTCACATGGTAGGGAGGCACATATGATGAGGGGTTAAAGTTGAATGGAAGGTTTAGCTGAAGAGATCTGGTGTTTGGGGGAATGATGGGAGGTGGTTCTGAGATGGTTGAAGGAAACGTGGCTGTCAGATTAGGCTTGGCAATGACAACCATGATTTTGGCCTTGTTGCTACAAATCCTCCAATATATCTCCTTGGTCAAGTCCACACAAAGAGCATACACAAGAGAGGAAGGCATGTAGATGCATTCATTCAGGTTGTTTGGCATAAATTGGGAGAACATGACTTCCCAATCAATTATTGTTGACAGATCCATGAAACTAGGTAATCTTGGGGCTGTATGGAAGAAGGATGAGGGGAGAGCTGATCTGTACTTCTTCCATTCTTCATACCCAAACATGATGAGGCCACTTCTGTTTCTGACATGAATGATGATGGCATTTTTGGTCAACAGCCAAGGATTTTCAAGGATGTTTGGATTGGCAATTTCAGGGAAATAGGTGATTCCCTTAAATCTTTGGTGGGCAGTCATGACTGATTGAAATGAGAAGTCAATTTCACAGTCAAGAATCCAGGGTTCACAAGCTGGAAGGGGTTCACTATTAGTGGTAGGTTCTGGTGGCAATTGAGGTTCAACATGTTCAACAGGTTTAGATGGAGCTTCACTGGCAGGCTTGCTTGACTTCTTGGCCCTATCTCTAGTTTTGATCACATCTAGAGCTATCAACATTTCATCTTCAGGCAATACTTGTCTTAGATAATAGAGGGTAGTGGGAAGCATTTCAACTGATCCTTCAAGGGTTAATCCTTCAGCAGCTTTTAAGATGTGACTAGGAATGGGTGGTGAATCAGATGGGCTGGAGATAGGTGAGGATTGGGATAAGGAGGCCTTAGCTGTCAGATTAGGGGACAAGTGACTATTGTTCCCCCTAAACTGAAGGTCATCTCCTTCAGATTCAGAAGTGTTCCCCCTCTCATTTTCAACACTGGAATCGTTTGAACTGAGCTTAGAGGCATTCAGGTTTAAAATTTCTTGGGCTACAGAGAGAGGTGGTGAGCTAGATTGTTCTTTGGTTGGTGAGGGGAGAGGTGTGTTTGGTTTCTTCTTTTTGGAGAGGGGAGCATTCTTGTCTAATTTTCTCTTCCTAGTGAAAGTTTTTACTAAGAGAGAAGGGTTAGTGATTACCTCAGTTGAAGTTTCAACTGGTTGAGAAACCTTGGCTGTCAGACCTTGTGCAATCATAGCTGTCCCAGAAGCTTGCACTATCTTAGCTGTTCTGTGCCTAGCATCAGCCAGTGATTCAGCAAGGGCTTTCCTTAGCTGTTCATCATCATCATCATCTTGACTTGCTTCATCTCCTCTATTAAACTCATCAATATCTCTGAATATGGGGTCTGAGTTGGTATCTTCACTGTCAGCCAACTGTTCTTCAGCAATGTTCTTCCCTTTGTCAGCCACTTGTACATCCATATCTTGTACAGTCTTTTCTTCAGATACCTTCTTTCCTTTGCCAGTTTTCTTCTTTGAAGCTCTGGCTATCCTCTTTCCAGCTTTGCTAGATGTAGTTTCTTGAGCCTTTTATTTGATGACAACCCCTTTGTCATGCTTCCTTTTTGATCTTTTGTCATTCACCATGTGTACTAATGATTGCCACTGCTTCATTTCCTTTTCTTTCTTCTCTTTCAACTGTTGGTGTAATGCCCTAGGCTTTAGTTATGTTTAACTTAAAACCGTTATGTATCATCTTTATTGTTTAAATTTATTATTTGATTATTATATAGTTTGCATATTTATTGTAATAATTTCCGTCCCAGATTATTAAGAGAATAATTAGTATAATTATCAATGGATAATCATATGATGATTATATGCATAGGGATGCACATTGAAATTATGGGTACTTGTTAGAGAACAAGTGACTGGACTTGACCCGTATGAGATTTATGTCATGGTCAAATGTCATAATTAAATCTCATATGGTCACTTCATTCAGTCCCTAGACCTGAGATTATCATGACCTTACATATGATGAAAGTCATGTTTGATTTTAGTCAAACGATATCTTAACATGATATTTATAAAGGCTATCTTTGCCATGATCGGATTCATGATGGGAAGGGTGATAAGTCAAGATGGAATTTGTCCCTCGAAAGAGAGATGTTTTGCTTGGGCCCCTCAATGAGTGATAATGATGAAAGCGTGCGGCCACACCCCAATATGATTGGACTATCATTATACTCAAGATCAAGAAAGAATTGAACAAATACAAGTTGACGTGGACCATGACTTGTGTTCAATATAACATCGTGAGACAAAGGGAGAAATGGAAGTGTACCATTGGAAACGTGAACTCTTACGTTATATTATTTGGGTAGACATAATGGCTTGCTAGAGTCCGCTTATGTCTTATGAGGGTCGATTTGATCGAGCTCATTGCCAATATAATATAATCCTATTGGGTCACACACAACTAGAATGAATTGGTTAAACCAAAGGAAGAATGATTGAGAGTTCCTGATGTGACTTGTTGTACCGCGCGACACAACTTGCCCATAGGCTGCTTGTGGTCGTGCGACACAACAAGACTGATGCAGTTTGACAGACAGTTTCCTAATTCGATTATAAAACTAATATCAATACTAAGGTAGTATAAATATGCAGTCTGTAAACCCTAATTAAGTTAGCCGAAATTTTCCAAGGGAAAAATCACACTAAAAGGTTTCTCAAATTTCTTCCAAGGGTTTAAGGATCTAGCAATCCACATGAACCGTTCTTGGTTCATTCTTACGTGTGGATACAACAATAGAGGGTCTTCGCTCGTTTAACGATCAAGGCCTAGAGTTCCAATCCGAAGATTGAAAGGTTTTTGAAGATCAAAGATTGTGGTTCAAAATCACACCAATAAATTGTTCGATAGCTCAAGACCGGAAATCAATTAAGGTTGGTAAATTCTATCACATAGGAATTCAATTTAATCGTATAGAACGGATCTTAGGGCTTGGTTTTTGTGTTATTGGATGCTTAATTCCGCTGAGCATGGACCCATAAAACCCAACAGTGGTATCAAAGCCCCAATCATATGGTTAAGTTTGAATTAACATGCTAAGATTAAGATATAAATCGTTTATATGCTTATTGCATGTTTTGTATGCGGTAGAATTTCGATTGTTTATGTGAAACAATATGTAAATCATTTTCTGATTATGTTGAATTAAATTCTTTAAAAAGGTTGTTTTATATGATTTAATTGCTTTATGATTGGAATTGATTGAAATTTGGAAATCTGCAAACTGGCAACTCGTGTCACGCGACAGAGTTGGTCATGGGCCGTCAGATGACCTCGTTAGGTCGTGCGACATTGTAGTCCTCTGTCACGCGACAATCGTTGTCTGATCTGGACAGAACCAGTTTATTAATTTTTCTTGCTGATCTATGATTATGTTTATAATCTGATATGTTTCTATCTTAATCTGGATGCTATAAATTTCCAGAAATTAAATTTATAGGGCTATGCTAGATTAATTCATTGTTCTTTCATGCTTAATTAATTTAAATGTGTTTTTATTAATTGTTACGATGCATGAATTATTTGTTCTTAAGTGTTAAGAATTTTATTAGATGTTTAGTTGAAACATTGAATTGTGATTTCCTAAACGTAAAATCTAGGGAGAAACGCGTTTCTCCATAAGTTATGGAGAAACGGGTCCCGACATGTCGCGCGACAATGAGCTAGATAGCCAGAAACCTATGAAAGTGATATCCAGAAACCTTCAAATGAATATCCAGAAACCTTCAAAATGTTTCTGGATATACATTTGAAGGTTTCTGATATCCGAAAACCTTCAATAGCAATTTCTGGATATGCCCTAACACATTTACGGATATGCACCTAACGGTTTTACGGATATGCACCTAGGTTCTCGGATATACATTTCACATCCTTCGGCTATCAAATACAAAGCTTACGGATATCAACTGCAAAGCTTCGGCTATCAAATGCAAAGCTTCGGATATCCGAGAAGCTTTTGGTCTTGGCCTTGGGTTTTTTTTTTACGATATACATTTCACATCCTTGGCTATCAAATACAAAGCTTCGGATATCAACTGCAAAGCTTCTGGCTATCAAATGCAAAGCTTCTGGATATCCAGAAGCTTTTGGTCTTGGCCTTGGGTTTTTTTTTTTCTGGTTATCAAATGTAAAGCTTCTGGCTATGAAAAACACGTTTCTCCATAGTTATGGAGAAACGCGTTTCTCAGCAGACGCACTCTTTCCTAAATGTTTAGTTGAAAAATTAAATTTTGGTTTTCTGATTGTTTATGAGAAACAAGTCAGTTTACGCAAAATTTGAAGGAATCTGATTGTTTATGAGAAACAAATCAGTTTATGAGTCTGATTGTTTAAGAGAAACAAATCAGTATACAAAGTATTGATTATGTTGCATTCAAATTGGTATTATAATTGTGCATTACTAGGAGAGTTCTGTCGAAGGAAAATTTGATACTTAAGCAGTCCTTGTGGCTCACCTATTTTCTTGGGAACTTACCTGGTGCACAGTTATGATTATCTTTGTTGATATGCATATAATCTACTTTAAATAACCTTCATTTAACTTTTAAGTTATTTATGCCAATCCATGATTAAAACACTTGAGACTACTCGGATAGTTTTGGGTGGGCTTGCTATAGCAAGGTGCTTTGATTCTATTCCGTTTGCGAGCAAGATGAGGAAATGGTGGTTCCTATACGTTTAAAGTGGATGAACTTAATTGGGTTATCAAAATAGTTTTGGACCCAAGGCATAAGATGAGATTAGAATATGCTTAGACATATGATGTCTTAAATAAATCTCATAAAAGATCTAAGAGTCATATACGATATGATTGATGTTTTCTACCTAATTAATTTAATCTTGAGCGGTGCGCCATAGCGTACTTGAGATTAAATTAAAGTTCGAAAGGAACGATACAAATAATTCTGATTGGATCAGAAGCCTAAAGAATGATTCTTGGGTAAATGTGTACGTTCTTGACGAATCCGTTCCTATTGAACCTAGTGCAAATGTTGCATATGGCAAATAAGGAAGCAACATTAGAAACATGCTGATGATTCTGACAATATTGCTTGCCTTGTAATTGCCACCATGTTTAAAGGCTCTTATGAAGAACCTTGAGCACATGATAACTTTTCTTTTGTTCTAGAATAACACAAAAGGAAATGTTCCAAGTGCAAGCTAGGCAAAAGATGTATGTTGTAGTGAAAGCTCTTAATTCATATGATGAAAGAAGGAGCAATCCGCAAATTGTGTTAATGGTTGACACAAGAAAAGGGTTCATAAAGGAAGGAAAAGAAGGTAAAGCAAAGGTTGCTAAACCAAAGGCAAATGTTGTCAAAGCCAAAGAGGCTAAACCCAAAGTATCTCAAAAGGATGCAATTTGCTGCCATTGCAATGAGATTGGTCGTTGGAAGCATAGTTGCAAGGCTTATTAGGAAGGCCTAAAAGGTGAAGAAGGGTAATATGATTGCTACTACTTCAAGTATCTATATGATAGATATTTTCTTTTCAACTTCTTGTTCTTGGGTATATGATACCAGACTGGATCCCACATTTGTTTAAATGTGCAAGGAATAAAGAATAGAAAGCTACTCAAAGAAGGTAAATTAAACCTATGTGTGGGAATGAAGCAATAGTTGCTACATTAGCCATAGGGACTTATGAAGTCTCTTTACCTTGTGAAGTAGTACTTGTTTTGAACAAGTATGACTATGTTCCAGATTTGAGTAGGAGTATTATTTCCGTTTCTTAAATAGATGATGAATGATATAATTTTCTTATTTTCAATAAGAAGTTTTATATTTATTTAATTATATGCCTTATTGTAATGCATATGTCATTGAATGGTCTTCATATCCTTGAAGATGAGAAACAAAATAATATTGAAGATATCTATAATATAAATGAAAATCTGAACCGAACAATATGAACAACGCGTTCATATGGCATTGCCGGCTCGGTCAAAAAAATAAGAAACATATATCTAAACTCCATTAACATGGACTTTTAGACTCATATAACCATGAATCATTTGAGGAATGTGGATCTTATTTATTGGGATTATTGACCAAACCACCCTACACTAAGAGTAGTGGGAGGGCTAGTGGCTTATTGGTCATTATACATGAGATGTATGTGGACTATTAAGTAGCATTGCTAGGGGAAGACTTCGGTATTTCATCACATTTCACTAAAGACTTATCTAGATATGACTATGTCTATCTGATGAAGTCCAAAGGTGAATCGTTTGAGATGTTTCGAATATTTCAAGATGAAGTACAAAACAACTTGGCAAAACTATTAAGTACTTCGATTAGATCGAGGTGATGGATATTTGAGCCAAGAGTTTGACAATCATCTCAAAACTATGAAATCGTTTCAGAGTTGACTTCATCCGGAACACCACATTGTATGGTGTGTCTGAAAGGAGGAATTGAACCTTGTAGGACATGGTTCGTTCGATGATATGTCAATTAGACTTTCCTATTTTCTATTTCATTTTGAGGATATGCATTAGAAATAATGTGGTTACACTGAATTGAGTCCCTACTAAATCGGCTCCTAAGGCCCCACATGAGATGTGGCATGAAAGAAAATTTAGTTTGTCTTTCATGAAGATTTGGGGTTGCAAATCATATATAAAGAGACTTGTCTCTGATAAGTTAGTACCAAATCTGACAAGGTTATTGTTAGAAATTAATCTTACAACCGCAAAGAGAACAAAATGTTTGTTGCTCTATACGATTCGTTTCTTGAGAAATAATTTCTCAATAAAGAATCTAGTGGGAGTAAAACTAATCTTGAAGAAGTTCAAGAACCTGAAAATAATATGGATCCAAGAGTAGAGACGGAACCAAGTTCACAAAGGAGTTGTGGAACCGGTTCAATATGCACAAGTCCATCATAAGATCGGATAGGTTACAATCCGAACCCAAGAAATATTAATTTCTCGTTTCGGAAAGTAATAAGGTTGAAGTCATTTAGAATGACGATCCTACTTCCTATCTTGAAGCGATGTCCACTCCTAATTTGGATAAATGGTTAGGAACCATGAAATCCGAATTATAATCCATGTTTGACAATCAAGTTTGGAACTCGATTGGGCTACCTGAAAGTGTAAAAACTAAAGGTTGCAAGTAGGTCTTCAAGACCAACATGGATGGAAAGGTGTATACTTTCATGACTAAGAATTGTAACAAAATTCTTTAAGACACATTCTGAAAAAAAAAATCTCTGTTTTACTCAGAAAAGGAATTTTAGTGACCGCACACTACGCGAACTTGCTGCCTCGGAACACCGCACTTCACGTGCACTTGCTGCCTCGGTACACTGCACACTACAACCCCTAACCCGGGATGGCCTTATCAGTTGCACTCCGATTGGTCTGCCAGACACCTTTCGGGGGCGCACGGGGTCGTCCCAAACATCTCATCCTCGCCCGTGTAAGCCATGCACTCTTTGTGTCACACTTTGTCCAAGACCCCGGTTGGTTTTTGGCTTAGCTCGTGTCATAAAGCCTAAGTGTATGTTTTTCACGCCGGGCCCCGCTCCGAGTCAAGCTCGAGAGTTTGAGACCGAAGGTCGTTCCCGACCCGAAGTCTTGAGCTTTTCATCCTTGACTTTGACGCGGAGCTCTGCCGAAAAATATACCCGAAGGTTCAATGTGACGCCGTGTCACCAAACCTCGCCGTATGTATCGTGCCAGCCACAACTTGGCCAACGCTAAAAAGCTATGGTCTCTCGCACAAGAGAGTCAGGAGAGGTCATGCCCAAATTTTGGCACGATCCCCGCCTTAACTTAAGGACGTTGACCTCGACCGTGGCCCGTACGCCACACACGTCGAAAGTTTGCGTGATCAGCTAGCCTTAAGTTCACTTTTTCCTTTGTCGGTGGAACTCGCTTGCCTTATCAGACCTCGCCCGGGATAGTCCGTCCTGAGAAAGATGATCTACAATGGAAATGAGGGGCTTATAAGCGTAGTGACGAGATCCACTGATTAGAGCTCTAGGATTAGTTGCGAAAAAGAAGACTCGCTCTTTTCCAACCGATTAGGACTCTGAGAAAACGCGCTTTAAGTAAACATTAATCGGTAACTGCACATTGCACAAGCCCGAAAACCTTGAGCCAAATACCATTTTCCGAAGCCTAAACCCTTCCTTTCGTTCCTGCGCGAGCGTAAAGTGGTTCAGATTTCCGGCCGCCGCCTTGCCGGGATCACCGTAACGGCAGCGGCGTGGACAGGTTCTTCGGTTCCCTCGGTTCCCTCGGAATTTCCGACATGTCTAGCTCATCGAGAAATCGTGACGGGGAAGGACCCCGCCACCGGTAACAGATATGACATTGGAAGAAGCCATCCGGGCTTTCGAGGTTCACAAGAGGCGTAAAGAAGATCGGCAGAATTTCGTGGTACGGCCTTCGAATGAGCGTGGTATAGCGCCTATCCCCGCCGACGGTACTTTTGTCCCGGTCGAGGATGACGATTCCCGAAACCAGTTCACCAAACCTTCAATCAGGTTCCTCCCCGCCAACTTACGGGATGCCTTCCAACCAAGGAAACAAATGACCTAGGCTCCATGTTGCCACCACTCGTGGCAACCCCGCCATTTTTGGTCGCCCCAAAGTGCTACTCCTATCACTCAATACCACCGCACCGCCGGACCATCTCAGGATGCCAATATCCCTCAATACCCTCCCGGGCTCGTCCCGTTGCCTATACACGAATCCTAAACACCGGGACAAACCCCGATACAGCTTCGTAAAAGGCTCCCATATATCCACATATATCAAGCCTTCCACCTCCAATCACTACCGCTCACGTGGTAGTACCCGGCGTTGAGCCTCACAGTCCACCACTAGACCCAACCTTAGCATGGATGGTCGAGCAAATGAAAGACCTGAAAGCCACCATGAGCAGCTCAAAGCAGGAAACGCTCAAATCCACAGATCCAGGAATGGTCACGCCTTTCCCTGCCAAGTTCAGAATGCCGGAGATGGACCGATTCGACGGAACCGAATGTCCTCAGACGCACGTCGATACCTACGTTCTCGGCATGAGAGCAAAAGGAGCAACCCTCCAGCAAATGGCCGACCACTTCCAGCATACGCTTAAAAGTTCGGCGTTACGATGGTTTCTGAGGGTCAAGCTCGCGGATCGCCACACCCGGGAACAGATCGGTAACATCTTCCCGGAACGGCATGCATCCAACTTAGAGTGGGAAACAAGTCGCGAGGACTTAATCACCACTGAGCAGAAAGCGGATGAAAGTGTTGGGGAATTCTATAAGAGATGGAGCTGGAAACTCTCCGAGATCATGGAGCCACTCTCCAAAGACGAACAGATGCGGATCTTCAAGTCCCGCTTAAGACCGTCCATCGTAACTCTCATTAGTCACAATTTCTTCCTGCATCTCCGAGCCATGGTTAATGCCGGCTCACAGTTTGAGAAGGATCTCAAGGAAAAGTTGGCTACCGCACAGCCCATACGTATACCGTTCGCCAGCTTGCATTCAATCCCGCACCGGCCCCCGGCAAAGGGAAAGATACGTCTGTCAACTACGTCCATCGGGGACAACGGTCGGGTAACGAAACCCCGGTCCCACAAAGCAACAATTCTACTTAGAAACAAATGCCGTACACTTCGACAAGTTGGACATGCCACCGAGCAAGATGCTTTGGAAGGGTTAATCAAGGAGGGTCTCCTTAAGCCCGTTGCCAATTACAAACCCAAAATTCCCGTAGCCAATGCGGACAAGAGCAAATCTCGCGCCTTCCATCGCATCACGGCCATAGCACCGACAATTGTGTGGGGTTACGATACGAAATCCGTAACTTGATAGAAGAAGGCAAGTTGGAGCGCCCCCGTGGCCCAATACGCCGGAAACCCTTTTCCGAACAATAACAGCGTGAATTCCATTGAGTGGGTGCCCAAGAAGAGTGCCACGTAACAGTTTCTCCGCCTCTTTCAGCTGGATCCTCCTCTAATGTCCACATCGCCTACGATGTTTGTATCGCTCCGCCCGCCCGGAGTACGAGTCCCGAGAAACCGTCCGAGCAATCCTCCGAGAAAACAAAAGAAGAAATCCTCTCAACAAAGAATCGAGAGAAAGATACGAAGCCGGGGATACCGGTGTAGGTACGCTCGGAGAACCCTCCGGGAGGTTCGACTACTACGTACCGTACTCCGGCCTACCCTCTTTGCCTCCGTGCCATGCGGCTTTAGAGCGAGACAGGTGGGAAAGCCGAAAAGTCCCGTGAAACCAGAATTCAGACCCTCGGGACACCGGAATACCTCGGATCTTGGTAATCTTATCGCAAGTCGAAGCCTAACCTCCGCGGGATCGCCCAAGATTCAATTTGTCCAGCCTTCCGAGCTCGGACCGGCAAAGGAAGATCAAGGTCGGCTTGGCAATCGCACTCGATCAATGTGCTAACCAAGGGCGGCAACCGCCACAGGCGGCCTCAACACACTCCCGAGGTTCCAAAGAAAGGCTTTACCTCGCAAGAGGAAGACAGAAATGGATGGCCGGATGACTCTCCTTCTACGGATAGAGACGAGATCTACGACTCCCGTTTGTATGGCAGTATGATCACGTTCGTGACGAAGACCTACCGAGAGATGCCTCGAGGCACAACGAAGCTCAGTACATCACTCTCAAACTCAACACCATATCACTCCCCGGGATTATTGGTAGATAACGGGTCAGCCGTTAATGTCCTCCCTCTCGGCATGATGCGAGCTCTCCGCATCCATGAAAGCCATCTCGATTCCATCGGCTCGGACTATCAAGGCCTACGACAACTCGTCTCGTCCCATCCCGGGGACGGTGACTCTGGGAACTTTGGTTCGAAACCCAAATGGTGCCAGCAAAATTCCACGTGATGGACATTCCATCCGAGTTCACAGCTCTTTTGGGACGCCCTTGGCTACACCACATGAAAGCCATAGCTTCCACTCTCCATCAGTGTGTTAAATTCATTAACCGGCAGGGAGATCCGAAAGTCATCCGAGGGGATAGTTTCCTCATAGGAAACGAAGCCGAGACAAAAGAGCCAAGCGTGTCCGCACTCGTGCACCGGGGTACCTCCTTCGAATCAACCAAGGGATTACCGGGCAAATCTCATCGAATCCCTTAGAGTCCGGAGATGCTAACTATGTAAACGTACTCGAGCAAAGTGCACTCGAAGCAGTCCCATACATCAAGTTCAACTGTCGTTTCCAACATTTGGAGGCAGATTGGAAGGAAACGCTGAATATCGCCATGATACGGGCACATAAACCCCCAGTCTCCAATCGGAGATTTGTCAGCATTCTCCAAACCAACTCTCCGGCCCCGCCAGGCGAAGAGATCTTCGTGATAAAGGTTGACAAACACCGTCATACTCATCTCGAATGTATGACAGTTGTGTGGGCTGTCCTACGAGAGGGATTCCCCACTAATCCTTTCCTCTCAAGCATGGGGTACGAGATTTTCCTAGCTGCTCCAGCAACGCAACCGGACGCAATACGTCCCTACACCTGGATTGAGCGATCAGATGACGATGAATCTGGACTCTCCGGAGTCGAGGACGCGCACCCGCAAGCGCACCTCTGCATTCACATGCTCGCTTTGAGGACGGAACTCCTTCCGATCAGGTCACCTACGACCAAGGTTCCAATAGCATGGAAATTGTGAAGCTCAAGGTCCAAGCATGCATGTGCCTATCCGACAATTGAAAGTTACTGGTTGACACGACGAAGAATCCCTCTGATCAAGTGACGACGACTTCGTCAACATCATCTATTCCAGATATCCCGATGATACCAAGGATCCGGTCCTTATCGTCAGATTCTGCAATACCAAGGTCACCCTCGACGACCGCCGCTCATGGTAAACGAGGCTTTGGCCAAGCGAGCTCGAGCTCATCACTACTTCCGAGTACCGGCCCGGTGGCAACCGGCCCGTGCCGTCGCCAAGCTTATACCCTCAAGCACCGCCAAGGCCAAGGGCAACAAATGAAGGAGACCAAGCTCCTCACCCCGTTACAAGTCGGAGATCAACCTCGGGAACGCTTACGGCGGCCCACCCCGAAAACATCCGTGAAAGTCTTCCCCGCAAGGCGAAGTCATCTTCCGACATGGGAAATGACCACCTCAAAGCATCAACATGCTCCGGGCCGATTCTACTCCCACCGTCACGGCCCCGGATTGAACATCCCGCGCCGACCGCTAGCTCGATAGACTTGGCGATCGAGCGAGATCACGAGACCGTCAACATTGCGAGAATTCAATACCCCGTGAAGTCGATCAAGCAGATATGGGCAAACTTCTTGGTAATCGAGATCAAGGAAGGCCGCATGGAATGTCGATCGACTTCCTTCGTCAACGTAATCCAAGTGTTCCCGCCATTCGGCGATTTGAATGTAATCACGGTTCTGGACACTAGCCAGACGTTGCGCACCTACGGGGACTGCTTAGCTCTCGCAAGGAAAGCCCTCATGGAACTAGCCACTCAAGAAAGTCGTCTTTGGGACGAAGACCAAGCTCGAAAGACCTACAGGGACCAAGCCCTTAAAGTGTCACAGGCAGCTTTCCGATGTAAAGCTAGAGGCCACTCTAGACTGTTCGACCTCAAGAGTTTTGCTCATGGCAACTTCCCCGACTACCGTCTGTTCTCATCCAACCCCTCTCGCTGTAAGGGTGGTCAACGGTCCCGATGACCTAGGAGATGGAACGACACAACAGAACGAATCCCAGCGCTTACCTTCCCGAGGAAAGCAAGTTCTCTGTGAAAGCGACGACGAAGACGATGAAACCATTCTCTTCCAAGCCGGGCATGAAGTCAACAAAACCGGACTCCCAAGGGTCCTGGGAGGATGGGAATGGATCATTTCCGCACTCAAATTGAAAGGCCAACTCAGGGAGGAAGGTCTATTTAAAAACAAGAGGAAGATGGAAATTCGTCTCGAGCAACTACTCAGGGAAATTCCACAGTCTACGGCATTCGTTTACAGAAATGATCAACTGGGGCAGCAACCAGTCACATGGGCAGATGTTTGGGAAGCCGTGTACTCACCTTCTGACATACCCGCCACTCAGATAAAGCAGAGGAGAAAAACTCTCCCCGATGGAAGTTTACTTAGACTGCCGCACGCAGTTCAAAGAAGCACTGGCTATTCTCACATGGGAAGAAACACAGGCATTAACTCTCGACGCAGGTTCCGCTGCAAGAAGGTTGATCCGGGCCCGTGAGCGGAGGAAAACTAGCAAACCACGAGTATCGCTGCACCCAACTCCGTAATGCCCCGAGTATGCTCAAGAAGAAGGAAAGGAACGCGATATACCGTGAAGAGATCAAGGAGACCGTTCGCTTAAGCCGAGAACTCTCCAACCTCCCCGGAGGGTTAGCAACACACGCCCGATTCAGCAACCATTGTTGTGCAACGACATTCAAACAATCTGCGTCAAACCGTAGGCTACCTCCCCGAGAGGCATCCAAGCCGGTATCTGGGGACAGAATCCGTCAAGGCTGCCGAAGCTCCCGGGAATTCATCCACAATCAATGAGTTGAGGGAAGACATATGGCCCTATGCTACGAGGAATCCTCCTCAAACTATGGCTCAACTCAGGAAGCGGCTGTTCGAAGGGACCAAACCCGATGTCGGCGTTCTAACCCGATCGGGTCAAATCCATGCATTGCCACCTAAGGCCACCAAAAAGCCGACGGAGCCGTAATTGCAATCCGGCCGGCCCGAAGACGCAAATTCCTTGAAAGAGGACCCGATCCTCACTCGGCTCAAGTGCACTCGGGCGAACATTTCCCTTTGTTCTCTCGCTCACCTCCTCTTATCCTCACAAGCCCAAGCTAGAGGAAAGCTGGCCCGTACCATGGTCCCCGTGGACGCAACCCCGCATGAAGTCATTCGGATGATCGGCAACATCCACTATGGCAACAAAATCACCTTCACAGATTTGGACCTTCCAAAATTTGGGGTCGATCACAATGAGCCGCTCTACATCACGGTCCAGTGGACGAGCGTCGCCTTCCGCGTGTTGGTAGACGGAGGTTCCGGAATGAATGTCTTGCCCGCCAAGATGATGGACCCGCTTGACATCAAGCCCACGAGATCTTAAGCCTTCAGTCCACACTGTCAAGGCCTATGACTCTACTTCCCGTACAGTTCTCGGGGTTGCTACTCTCAACATCTGGTTCGGCAAGCGGGTGATCCCCACCGAATTCCAAGTGTTGGACATTCCAATCACTTTCACAGCCATCCTGGGGCGTCCCTGGCTGCATCAAATCAATGGCGTGGCATCCACCCTTCATCAGTGCCTCAAGTTCATGCAAGGCAACGAGCTAACCACAGTCTACGGCGACAGCGTCACCACCGAGGGGACCAGCACCAATGACATTCCAGTGTTGGAAATCAAGCATAATGACGACATGCCATTAACGGGATTCACTCTGGAAACCTCCAAGATCCAAATATGCAACGTGGACCTTCCACTGTCTCACGACCAGATTCCTCCTGCCATGAAGATGATGAAACTCATGAACTTCATCCCAGGACTGGGGCTCGGCAAAAGGCTACAAGGCCAACACCAAGTTATTGAAGTCAAGGACCACACCACGGTCCAGGGGCTTGGCTACGTGCCAACACCGGCTGACATCAAGGAAGACAAAAGGCTCGCCCGCACCAAGGCGACAGCCCGCAAAAGGGGAACCTCCGACGGCACACCCAATCTCCGGCCTTACAGCTTTGACCTCGCTCATTACTTCACCAAGGGAACCGACAGCAGAACTGAGGGGACCGACAAGGGAACCGACAGCAGAACTGAGGGGACCGACAAGGGAACCGACAGCAGAACTGAGGGGACCGACAAGGGAACCGACAGCAGAACTGAGGGGACCGACAGCGGAACCGACAGTGGAACTGATGAAGATGAGAAAGAAGTAGGGATAGTCGCACCGAGACTACGGGAAGAATGGAACAGCTAGCACGGACCTCAAGCGTTTCGGAGGACTCAAAGCTAATCCGATAAGGGAGCATTCCTCGACATCACAGCTCTACTGGACCAACCGCCACCACACCAAAGCATGAGTACACGGTCAAGGGAATCCTGCACTTGGAGGAGCAACTCAAGGTACCTTCCATGGGAAACGATTGTTCGGATCAGCCGCCGAGGCCACATTCGAGACAGTAACTCCAAAGCGAAGGAACCAGGAATTCATAGAAGACGCTCTCGGTGGACCGGCTCTACAGAGTCTGTTTGAAGAAGTCATGGAGTTGCCAAACATGATCGACCGGGCTCCAACAACAAAGCATGATTGCCATGATTGGGACAGCGAAGCCAAGCCTCTCGATCCCGCACCCTCCTCGAAGCATCCAAAGCAATGCCACCGAAGAATTGGGTAACTTTCACCGACCAAGGGCAAGCCGAGTAGAATTGGAAGACAAGCCGGGCCCGCACCCACATCTCCCTAAACCCGGTCTCAAACCCTCTCGAGTCGGTCTTTGTCGAGTCCGGTCCCTTCGAGTCATCCAACGGCCTTACGCCGGTGGACTATAATGTTGTAGCCAATCATGTATTCCCGTTCTTGTTTAATGAAAAGTCGACCTTTCGGAGTATCCTCTCATTGCCACTTTAACAACCGATAAGTTAACAAACAACTTAAAAGACGTTAATAATTCAATTGATAAAGAAGCGAGACACATTAAACGAACAATACATTAAAGAAGTTCTCGAGCGTGTAGTTGACCAAGAGGACAATCGGGCCCAAGCCGCCGAAGAGGTTATGACCAAAGTGAACTCCGGGGTCGGTGCAAGAGCCTAAAGAGACACAAGTGGGCGGTTTCTTCGCCGATGCGAGAAAAAGAAGCCCCGATAAGCCTCCTCAGGGAGTATGTTGACGTGTTCGTCCGGTCATACCAGGATATGCCAGGACTCGATCCCTCAATCGTGGAACACGTAATTCCCCTGGATCCCGAATCCAAGCCTCGTCAAATGTAAGCTGCGCAAGATCAAGCCAGAGTGGTCCTTGCAAGTTAAAGAAGAAATTGAGAAAATGCTCCGAGTTGGTTTCATCAGAGTGATTGAGTACCCGACTTGGCTCTCCAACATCGTGACGGTCACCAAGGCCAACGGAAAGGTCGATGCCGCGTAGATTTCCGGATCTCAACAAGGCCAGCCCTAAAGATGATTTTCCACCGCCTAACATCGACGTCTTTGGCAGTCGACACCAGGCAAATTTCAAAGTAAAGTCCTTCGTGGACGGGTTCGCTGGATACAACCGTATCAAGATGTCCGAGGAGGATCGTGCCAAGATCGCCTTCACCACTCCATGGGGGACATACTGTTACACGGTCATGCCGTTCGGTCTAAAGAACGGCTGGGGCTACTTACCGGCGGGCTGCAATGACCCTCTTCCATGACATGATTCACAAAGAAATCGAAGTATATGTCAACGACATGATCATCCACTCCAAGGGATCGGACATGCAAAGACATGACGGATCCGAGGAAGTTCTTCAACGGACTGGAAAGCACTCCCCGAGGCTAAACCCGGCAAAGTGCACCTTCGACGTCAAGCGCGGCAAGGTACTCGGGGTACATGGTTACGTAAAGAGGTATCGAAGCCGATCCCAGGAAAATCAAGGCCATCATCGACATGAAGCCGCCTCAAACCCCGACGAAGTGAAGAGCTTCATGGGAAGACTTCGCACATCGTCGCTTCATCAACCGGTTGACATCTCTCTGCGAGCCCATGTTCAAACCGATGAAAAAGAATGCCGACATCAAATGGGACTCACGAGTGCCAAACGGCTTTTGAAAAATCAAGACCTACTTGGTTAATCCCCCACCCCGTGCCCACCCACATGAAGACAAGCCACTACTCCCGTATCCGACGCAATGCACACGTCAATCGGAGCAATGCCGGCACAAGAGCAGAAAAGATTCCAAGGTTGAGCATGCAATCTACTTCGTAAGCCGAAAGCTTCAAGGAAGTGAACTCGGCTACTCAGGCATCGAGAAAACTTGTACCGCCTTGGTATGGGTAGTCGGGAAAGCGAAACACTACATGCGGTCGCATTCGGTGCTCTGGTCTCCAAAGTGGACCCCGTCCGATATCTCTTTGACAAGCCATCTCTGTCGATGCGACTAGCCAAGTGGTCATTCTTCCGGCTGAGTTCGACATCAAGTACATGGTCGAGAAAATCAACAAAGGGCGAGTAATGGCGAGATCGGCTTGCCGACTTCTCGAGAAGTGAACCTAAGGGTCCCGATCCGCAATTTCCGAATGACAGAATCTTTTCACTTACAGCGCAAACCGCCGGCAACTCTTCTTCGATGGGGCGGCCAACAAGAAGGGGAATGGTATTGGAATGCTCCTTGTCGATCCCAGGGACGAGCATACTCCCATAGCCATCAAGCCGAATTTCGAAGCAACCAACAATGCGGCGAATCTGAAGCTTGTGCGGCGAGTTTGGAAGCCGCCCTCGAGCGCAACATCTCATAGCCGGATGTATATGGAGACTCGGCATTGATCATTAATCAAGTATCCAACAAATGGAAGACGGTAGATTCGGCCTTCGAAGTACCACGCGTACATGGAGGAACTCATTGCTCGGTTCAAGGACATCTCTTTTCATTATTTGCCAAGAGACGGGAACCGCTTCGCGAGATGCCCCGGCAACCCTCGCCTCTCTTGTCGAAATTCCCGAAGGGAAAGCGGTAAAACCCCTCGAGAATAGGTAGACGGGAAACACCCGCCTATTGGCTTTGTGAGATCGAAAAAGAAAAGAAACGATCGACGAACCCCTGGTACAATCAGATTTACCGGTACCTCCAAAGCGGAGAAGCTTCCTTCACAAATGAAGATGGAAAATACAAAGAAGGGATCAAAGCCAAAAACATGATGGCATTAAAACGCCCGGCATCCCATTTCGTCATTCCGGGGGTATGTTGTACAAGAAGCGCCACCAAGGGCCACTCCTTCGGTGTGTAAACAAAGAAAAAGCCAGCGAGCTAATGAACGAAGTTCACAACGGAACCTGCGGGCCGCACATAAACGCCCAAGCATTTACACAGATCATTCTCCGTATGGGATACTATTGGATATCAATGGAAACAGACCGCATCCGGTTCGTGGAAGGCTGCGACAAATGTCAACGGTTCTCTAACCTCAATCACATCCCTCCTCATGAACTCTATTGTATGATTACGCCATGGCCTTTCGCCACATGGGGAATCGACGTCATCGGCAAGATTACTCCTCCAGGGAGCAATGGTCACGAGTTCAATTTAGTCGCAGTCGACTACTTCACCAAATGGGTAGAAGCCAGATCGTACAAGGTACTGAATTCTAAGAAGGTGGCCGAGTTCATCTGAGAGAACATCATGTGCCGATACGGAGTGCCCAACGAGATCATCTCCGACAATGGGACCCACTTTGAAGGAGATTGTGACCAACTACTGATCGAATCGAGTCACACGTCACAGTCTTCTCCTTACGAGACCACAAACCAATGGTGCGGTAGGCGGCCAACAAGACTCTCGCCATGATAATCGAAAGATGACCACCGAGAGGTCGGGATTGGCCCGAAAAGCTACATCTAGCCCTGCAGGGATACTGAACGTCGCCGAACCGCCACGGGGAGACTCCGTTCGCACTTACCTACGGAATGGAAGCGATGTTACCCGTGGAATTGGAAATTCCATCCCTCCGAGTCCTCTTGGAAAACGGGATCAATGAAGTCGAATGGCTACAGAGCCGTCACGACGAACTTGCTCTACTCAACGAGCGCAGATTGAAAGCCATGGAACACACTCGAGCCTACCAAAGCAGAATGGCACGAGCATTCGACAAGAAAGTCAAGATCCGAGACATCAGAGAAGGCGACTTGGTGATAAAGGAAAAGCCTCCTACGCAGACCAATCCCCTCGGAAAGTGGGAGCCTACCTGGATAGGACCGTTCGTGGTACAAAGAATCTTCTTCGGAGGAGCCATTAAGCTAGCAGACTTGGACGGAAACCCTTTCGTTAATCCCGTGAACGGAAGCAAGCTCCGCAGATACTTCGTTTGAGGAAGAGCACGAGTCAACTCTCCTTCCCCATACACCGTCCCCTCAGTAAATTAAAAGTGCTAAAAGAGTAATACCCAACTGGATACATTCCCGCTAATGATCCAGGTAAAAAACAGGGTCGCACTTCTTTTGTCTTTGTTTTCTCAAATTCACCTAAAAGTGTCAAACTACGGTGACCTGAGCCCCTTAGTCCAACTGTAAAAGGGGAACGTAGGCAGCCATCATTGGTTCGGTCTAAAAAAAAAAATACAATAAGCATCAATTGCTTGTGTTTCGAAAAACTCTTTTCATTTAACCTACAAATTCATAACGGTTAAAACATTCTTTGATGAGTTCAAGCACGGTCAACTCTTGACTCGCTACACGCTAGCAAAACTACAATAAAACATTAATCAATTAATGTGTCTGCAATGACAATGGGTGGATGCTCTGGACAGCAAGGTCAACCTAGTTTCCCGTACTAGGTCCTTCATCCTTCTTCCCCTTCCCTTTTCCCCGGCGAGTGTTCTTCACCTTCGCAGGAAATATTCCGGTAGGCCTTCTACCTGGCTCAGGGACTCTTCCCGACGCCTCCGTCAAGCCTGTGGCTGTCAATGCAGCCCTTTCTCTAGCTCTCTCCTGAGCCACCTCGCTTCGAGCCATCATTGCAGTGCTTTGATTGGCCTCCCGATCAGCACTTGCCACATAATCAGCCATGGCATCGCCAGTACGATTCCCAGGGTTAGCCCTTGCTTCTGTCCTCCTCAAGGTCGAAGCCGTCTGTGTGATCGGCACCCAACAGCTCACTCCGTCTCCACAAGATAGCCATCTCGTGTCTCCCTATACACTCTTCGTACCGGTTCGTATCTTGCGTCGACGTAACAATGCCCTCTCTCGGTGAAAGAGAACCCCTGGCGGGGAAAGGACGCGTATTGCCACCCGGGTGATCGGCAATAGCGTCGAAGGATCTTCCATCCGCGAGGATCCCACCTCAAAGGTAGCGGCATAACTCGGATCGATCGCTGGCACCGCTCCCGGCTGTCTTGCGCAGAACCAATGATGGAATATAGAAAGACGTCTGAGACAGCCCCGGCACTCTGACAACCAACAGACCCTCTTGAGCGGTCCTACAAGTCTGTAACTTCCAATGGGGAACCCACCATCGCAAGTGATGCGTGCAAAGTCTGGCCATCCAGAGCTCCAGCTCAGCCTGATCGCCCCTAAAATTACCCGGGATTTCGCGCGGGGGCGCGGAACGCGGTTGTCTTTCGCGGGGGGTTGGTGTCTGAGACCTCGCTTCATGGGAAGGAACAAAATGAGGAGTCGCCACGCGGTTTTTGTATTTTGAGCCCAAACGTTGAGAAACGGCTATTGTGAAAAGGTGTCGTTTTTATTGGTAGCAAAAACTTAGGAAAAGGCTGTGAAAAAGGGGATCATTTTTATTGGCAGCAAAAACGAGTAAAAATCTTTTAGTACCAGAGATTGTTAGGTTCGGAGGTCACGTTACGTTTCGGGTAGAGTATTACGAGATCGCCTGAAACGCCTCGCATGACGAGTCTTTCTACCTTTCTCAAAATCGTGTGTGTGTGTGTGTGTGTGTTTTGAAATGGGGGCTTGAATGACAAGCTTAATCTTGGTTTGAATGACAAACGTTTGATTAGGTGACTTTGTTTGAAAAGACGAGCGTTTGAATGACAAACGTCGGTTTTGAGTTTGAAATGAGCGTTTGCGTGGCAAACGTCGGTTTTGAGACGGAAATGAGCATTTGCGTGGCAAACGTCGACTTTGAGTTTGAAATGAGCATTTGCGTGGCAAACGTCGACTTTGAGTTTGAAATGAGCGTTTGCGTGGCAAACGTCGACTTTGAGTTTGAAATGAGCGTTTGCGTGGCAAACGTCGATTTTGAGTTGAAAAGGAGTTCGAAGGTCGAACTCCGGTTTTTTGAACCGGGCGTGTCATTGTTAACGATTTTTATGGAAAAGTGCGTATTAAATGATTTTAAGTGTCAAATGGCGGCTTTTAGTTTGAAGGTGAGCGTTCGGAGGCCGAACGTCATTTCGCGCGTTTTGAAAGAGAGTTCGACGGACGAACTCCGGTTTTGAACCGGGCATTACATTGTTAACGATTTTTACGGGAAAAATGCGTATTAAATGATATGCGATCAACGAATCGGGTTGCGACTCGGACTTTGAAAAGTAAATACTATCACGATCCAAACGGGTTGGACTTGTAAATGACAGTATTTAAAGCAGTGTCAACGGAATCAAACGATCCGGAATCGTAAATGACGATCGACGAGGACAATCGGCTCGGATTTGTAAATGACGATCAACGAGGCCAAACGGCTCGGATTTGTAAAGTTGCATGAAAGTAAAGGACGTTCGACGGATCAAACAATCCGGAATTGATAAATGACAATAAAAGTAAACGGAACGGGGTCGGAACGCCGTTTTAACCCGCGATTACTTCTCTTACGGAAAGAGAAGAGGATCGAGGGGCTAAAACGTATCGGACCCCGTTAGACGGAGGCGTCTACATTTTGGTAATGGCGTTCGAAACGGTTATAGCGACTGGCGCGTAAACCGAGACGGAACGGGAGATTTAGAGAGAGGGAGTTATACCTATGGCTAGGGTCGACTCCTTTGGCTCGGGAGGTGTGTACGGGACACGGAAAGTGATTCGAAAGGTTGTTTCGAAGTAGTAGGGTGCGTATTTAATCGAAATACGAAGGTTTTACGCGAATCGAGACGAAACGGGAGCTCGGAAGGGGTGAAAACTGCTTAGGCCGTGGGGGTGGTGAATTTTTGGAGTGAATTTGTTCCCTTTGAAAGCTTTGACAGCAACTTCTATTTATAGGTGAAAATTGCAGTAGGAGTCCGGACGGACTAGGAATGAATCCAGGGGGTTTTTGGGTATTTTGGAAATCTGGGGGACTTGCTGGCAATTTCAGGAAAAGTGCACAGGGAGTCCGGCCGGACTAGGCTTGCAAATCAGGGGTATTTTGGTCTTTTCCCTTTGAATTTGATTGAAGGGTGACTAGAGGGAGGTGGCATGGCTGCCACGTGCCCCTCTGAGTCACCATCCATGTGGGAATTCGTTCCCCGGTCCCGGTTTTGTCCGTTTTTTTTTAAAATAACAGTCCGGAAAATGTCCGAAATGCCCCCGGAAAGTGCCGGAAAATGCGTTTTTCAGGGAAAGCCGTGCTTTTACGTGTGATGACACATGTTAAGTACGGTTCGACGTCGGGATGCACGGGGCAGTCCCGGGACGTCTCGTTGGCATAGCAACGGGGAGTTTAACGAGTTCCGGTTAACCTGGAGCGGGCCAGTTAACGGATTTCGGTTAACTTTCTGACGGATTTGGACGATCCGGATTTGGGTACTTACAGTTAGCCCCTCAGCAACGTCTCCTCCGAAGGAGGTGGGGTCGTTGAAAAAGATAAGGATCCAAATCGGGATGCCTTACTTTGAAAGAGACATGGGCGGTCAGCTGGTTGGACCCTTAGCGAAAAGGATTCCTACGTATCCCGAGCGGGAATCAAGCCGATCGTAGTTCTGAAGGAGGGGGGCAAGGGCCGCGCATAGGGACCTTGACCTGAGCGAGACTGTTAGGAGGCGTCTAAACCTGGATAAGACCATTCGCGCGGTACCTGTACCTGAATGGAGACTGTTAGGAGGCGTCTGAACCTGGGACTTCTGAAACCTTCGAGGGCGTGTGGTGCCTCAAACCGGAGTTGTGATGTTGACGAGGGCGTTCGTGCCTTGGGTGCTGGGCTTATTGCTGTCGCCAGTTTTATCCTGCTGGGGATGAGCGTTCGGGCTTACCTTGATGGCCGAAGAGGGATTGTTGTGCGGGCTTATTGCAGCTGCCGCTGAGGTGGAACGGTCGGGCTTACGACTGGCGGCCGGGGAGATGAATGTTCACTTGCTGAAGTGAAAAGGTGTTCGGGCTTACGAGGATGGCCGAAGAGGGATTGTTGCAAGGCGTTCGTGCCTTGGGGTTCGGGCTTATTGCTGTTGCCGGTGAGGTGAACGGCGAGGGTCTCGATAGGAGAGTGGAGGTCAGACCGCGAAGGTCGGGATTGACTGTTTGGAATCGGACCGTGAAAGGTCGCGATTGAGACTTTGAAATCGGACCGTGAAAGGTCGCGATTGAGACTTTGAAATCGGACCGCGAAGGTCAGGATCGACTACTTGAGATCGGACCGCGAAGGTCGGGATTGAGAATTGGAATCGGACCGTGAAAGGTCGCGATTGAGACTTGAAATCGGACCGTGAAAGGTCGCGATTGAGAATTGGAATCGGACCGTGAAAGGTCGCGATTGAGAATTGGAATCGGACCGTGAAAGGTCGCGATTGAGGATTGAAATCGGACCGTGAAAGGTCGCGATTGAGGATTGAAATCGAACCGTGAAAGGTCGCGATTGAGACTTTGAAATCGGACCGTGAAAGGTCGCGATTGAGGATTGAAATCGGACCGTGAAAGCTCGCGATTGAGACTTTGAAATCGGACCGTGAAAGGTCGCGGTTGAGACTTGGAATCGGACCGTGAAAGGTCGCGATTGAGACTTGAAATCGGACCGTGAAAGGTCGCGATTGAGACTTGGAATCGGACCGTGAAAGGTCGCGATTGAGACTTTGAAATCGGACCGTGAAAGGTCGCGATTGAGACTTGGAATTGGACCGTGAAAGGTCGCGATTGAGACTTTGAAATCGGACCGTGAAAGGTCGCGATTGAGGATTGAAATCGGACCGTGAAAGGTCGCGATTGAGACTTTGAAATCGGACCGTGAAAGGTCGCGATTGAGACTTGGAATCGGACCGTGAAAGGTCGCGGTTGAGGATTGAAATCGGACCGTGAAAGGTCGCGGTTGAGAATTGGAATCGGACCGTGAAAGGTCGCGATTGAGAATTGAAATCGGACCGTGAAAGGTCGCGATTGAGACTTAGAATCGGACCGTGAAAGGTCGTGATTGAGACTATGAAATCGGACCGTTAAAGGTCGCGATTGAGGATTGAAATCGGACCGTGAAAGGTCGCGATTGAGACTTTGAAATCGGACCGTGAAAGGTCGCGATTGAGACTTGGAATCGGACCGTGAAAGGTCGCGGTTGAGGATTTAATGGTGAAGACCATTATTAAATTTTAACGTCAGGAGACGGGCGTTAGTGAAAACTAACTGGGAATTTATCCTCGGGAGAGGGGCGTTAAAAATGTCTAACTGGGGAATTTTACACTTTTGGGGAGGCCCAAAAAGAGGTAAAATTGGAATTGCCAAAAGTTGAGGGATCAAAATGGAAGGAATCTTTTCCTGGTGCAGTAAGAGTCCGGCCGGACTTTTACTGAGTTTGACTAGGTTGTTATCAGCGCCGAGGCAGAAGAAGAGTTGGCCATTTTCTTCCATTAATTCCGATGAGAGAGGAGAGAAAAGAGAGAAAAAATCCAACCCAAATTGCAAGGTTTGCTCGAATTTGTGAAGGAAAATTGCTATGGAGGGTGAAGGAGGACCAATGGCTCGCCACGGAAGGACCGATGACGAAAGAACACGGTTGGTTCGGACCATTCGAGCCATTGTTCACCCATTGAATCCGGCGGAGTTTTATCCGGCGAGGGATAGACACAACTCCAAGGATGGGATCGAAAGACAAGTAAGCTTCTTACAAATTCCATTAATTTTAAGAATGTGCATTCTTTAAATGTTAGAAATTTGTTAGGAATGAACTTAGGGATTTTCGTGCCCGAATTGGGGCTTTTGACTTTGCCATGAATAGTTGTCGAAATTGACTAGGATGTAGTTCAATTGACACTATGGGTGGATGACATAAAAATTTTGGTTGCAAAATTCCATGTCTAGATGCATTTTCCAAAATTAAAGTAGCTTTAATTCGGGACGGAGCGAAATTTTCAAAAAAATTCGAAAGAATTTGAAAGTTCCGGATTCGACGGAGTTTTCGAAATGTTCTGAAAGTTCCGGATTCGACGGAGTTTTCGAAATGTTCTGAAAATTCCGGATTCGACGGAGTTTTCGAAATGTTTTGAATATACGTAGGAAATGAATGAGAACCGTATCTGCATTGCATCCTTTTGACATGCGTTGGTGCATTTTTGTTGACGTTGCTTCTGTGTTGTTTGTCTGCAGGGGACAGGGACGGTTAATACTCATAACCAGAAGAGTCGGGGTGCCTTTGAGGCGGTGCAAGCATTGTGGAACATTATCCCGGACGTGGCTCGAGAGGGAGAGAGGAGTCTGCGGCAGCTGGTGCTTGACTCCGGCCGGGCCGGGTTTATCAGCCGTAATCGCGACACTCGATACGCCGAGGCGAGGTCCATGTATGTTGCGCCGAGCGAGTGCGGTGGGATACGGCCCACACTTTCCATTTCAGATGGGGGAGGCGACGGTGACTCCCACGGATTTTGCCGCTATCACAGGGTTGCCGACTTATGGCAACACGCTGGTGTGGGTTGATGGTTACACCTGAGCTTGATTGTCTAGGCTGCTTTGGGTTTTGATATTACCGATGCCAGGGGCTTAGGCATTCGGTACATGGCCGATGGAGAGGCATCTCGGAGGCGGGTGTTGCCGCTTATCCGGGCCGGATCCCGGAGGATGACCGCGGAGCGCCCGGCTCGAGGGTTCCTTTGGTTTGCGCTGCTCTGCGACTTTATTCCCGACTTCGACACGTCTTGTCACTTCCCTTTGCTCGGGTCGCCGGTAGACTTGGATGCCGTGAGGGGTTTGCGTGGGGGAGGCCGGACCGCCGAGCTCTACCATTCCTTGGACAGGTTCTCGCGGGGAGAGGAGCACTCCTTTAGCTGCTTCACGCCTGTCTTGGATGTAAGTTCACGTACTTTTTCTCTTCCTTGCCTCTTTTATGTACTCGTATGTATTTGCTTGTCAGTAGCCGACATAACTTTCCATTCTCTCAAGTGTGTCCGATGCTATGAGGTGTTCGCCCGCAGTGCTTGGGACATCAAGGAGCCGTACCGTCCCCGTTCCCCGCCATGCCGGTTTGCGTAAGAAGGCGAAGAGGGCGGTCTCTTCGAGAGTTGGCACTCGAGTGTCATACGAGGAGATATCTCTCGGCACCGAACCAGGAGTTCTCTCGGGAGGATCCACCGACCTCGGTGGAGTAGGTTCGATCATGTCGCGGTGCAGATTGCCGCCGAGACTACACGGAGGCGGAAGCTCTTGGTGGGACTTCACCGTGACGCCATGTATCCGGGGAGAGGGTGACTCGTCGCATTGGCGTGGGTCTCTTCCCTTGGTGCCGGTGGATCCTCCTTTGTACATGCAGCATCCCCGGGAGATGCCGATGGACGAGCTGGAGGGGTACATACAGGGCGTGTACTACACCGAGTACATCATAGCGGGGGCCGCCTATGATGTTTTCTTGAGGATGAGGCTGAGGAGCCCGCAGGTACAGCATAGAGAGGGCGAGGTCCCCGGAGGTCCTCGAGATTTTCCGGTCCCGCGAGCTAGGCTAGCGTACGAGGGGCTGGACGGTTCGCGTAGGCGACTTGTGATCCCGCTCCCGGCTGAGCCGAGACCACGATACAGGGCGGACCCCAATGCTTCGGTGAGCACCCTTTTTGATTTTCTGCCTTTGATAGTAGCATTCTGCAAATGTTGCATCTGTACTTTCTGCTTGCTTTCTGATGACTTTCCTGGTTCGCAGGTATCTGGCCGTACGTATAATGAAGCCATGAGGCTGGTGGACGGGTGGTCCGCCTACGCTAGGAGGCTCGTGGCACTACAAGAAAATGAGGATTTAGCTACAAATTTTTTAGCTACAAAAATATTTTGTAGTTCAAAGATTTACATTAACGATGAATTATTTATTCGTAGACAAATCTCTTTGTTTTTGCGACAATATTAGTTTTGTAGCCAAATGCTAGACTAAGACAACAAAACAAAAATATTTGTCGTTGAATGAATTGCTAAAATTTTGATCCCAGACAAATTTTTTGACGCACTAAATTTCCCGCACAAGTCAAAATGTAAATAAGATTTGGCTACAAAAATATAACTCATTTGCTATGAAATTATTGCATAGCCGAAATCACCCTTAAAATCACACATAACATTATGCTAAAATCACCCCTAAAATTTAAGTACATTCCATAATACACATATTACATTACATTTAATGAATATTTGGGATTAGCTTATCAAATATAAAAGGTGCCATTAGCCTCCTCAATTTAAAACCTATTCCTTCCCTAATTCTATTTGTAGAGCTCACCCCTTTTAACTGTGGCCAACAGAGGTAACTGCGGCGACGGCCAACAGAGGGTAACTGCGTCGATTGAGGCGCGGCGATTGAGGCCATTGAGAGAGACGATCCGGACGGCTTGAGAGAGCAGACAAAGACGTACGCTCTCAACCGGCCGCAACCCACATCATCAGCAGCAGAACCGGCCGCAACCTAATTCCCAGGTACACGCTCTCAATCGATTCAATGGGTATGATAAATCTCAATCTATCTTCAATTTCAAATTTTCTATTTTTTTTCGCGATTTTCTTGTACGAATTAACTTCGATTGCTGGTCCTGGAGGGTAATAATTGATGTAACATACTTTACGGTGACATAATGTTTCTTCTGATTGAACATACTACTATTCTATATGAATGTTTATGTAGGAGATGGCATTCATCAATATTTGAGTATGACTTAAAGTGTGGCATAGAGGATATAGACTAAAGGGTGTTTTTGGCCTCATGGTTTATGTGTGGGTTTTTTCCTTTCTGTTTTTGGCCTGATTTTTTTATATGCATTAGACATGTGTAAGTCTTTAATTCATTGTCTCTATTTAACCTCTCAGTATAGTTTTGTGAAAAGAATCCTTTTACCGAAAGCTTCAACAATCTTCAAAATGGAGGCTTGAAAGACTTTCCGGAGCAGGTATGATAATCAACAATAGAGGTCTCTGTTTCACCAATGTTGTGAGCAGGTATGATATACTATCAAAACTATTCTGATCTCTATACTCCCTCTGTCCCAACAGAAGAGGTGAGTATTCCTTTTTGGGCCATTCCATGTGGATGGAGATTTACAAAAACTGTAAGGCCAACCTCCTTAAAAAAAAAAAAAACTAAAATGGGACACTCCTCAGATGGAGGGAGTATTATTTATATCTGAGTTTCTGAGTTATCTTGTTTGTGGTTGGTCATTATCTCGTTAAACCTTTTTATTGACTGGGTTTATCCTATTCTGTAGACCTGTACTTCAATATTTACTGTTTGATCAGTGACCGAGCAAATTGCTCGAAAACAGTCACGGTACTGACTAAAGTTTTGTGTCTAGACTTGGAAGCAGTTTATTATGGGGGAGGGGGTGAAACAACATTACAAGGCATATTTGAGCAAATTTTATTCATAATTTCTTTTGCTGTCTTTTATAATTTTCTTGAACATGTTTTCTTATTGCTTTTCATCTTTCAGAGGCTAGCCATCTGGTTTTTGAGCAAAGGGAATGCTCCATTGAAGCTCAATAGAACTACAAGAGTCAAGATAGCAAAATTCACAGTCTTTATGGAAGCTACTGTACTATGCCACCATGAAATATTGTATCTTAAGAATTGGTTACCACGAGCCATGGTTCACAGATATAAAAGCCTACTTCGCAGGCTGGCCAAATCAAGAGATGAAGTAAGTATTGCATTCCTCAAACTTTATTGAATGCAATTTGTTAAGAGTTAACGTGATAAGGCATGTAGTTTTTTCTTAGAACTATGAATATCATGCCAGATATCATAATATGGATATCGTCTTGCAAAATAATAATAATAATACTTATCAAAAAAAAAAATCATGGTTAAAATTTTATTCACCTGGCTTTTTTTCAGTATGGTAAATAATAGAAAATGCGGAGGTTCTACATTCCTAATTATGGTTTACTAATCTTTTCCTGTGTATTTTAATAACTTGTATTGCTATGTTCACTAATAGGCAGTGAGGAGTTTAGGTCGGATAACAAGTTGCTTTTTCAAAATTATTTGGTAATGGCATTCTCGATGTTTAAATTGGTTGGGTTATCCCCTGTAATATCAATCAAGGAATCTCATATGCATATATCATTTTGTCAAACTGATGGTGGCTTGTAGCCTTTTCCTACATCGCTATTGCAGAAAATTTACTAGTTATCTTTTCTTTTTATGATTTATATTTTATAATGAATTTTGATCTCTATTGATGTTATAATTTTTGGGTCACTATGTTTTGAAGAGTTGGTAAAGTGGGTCTTTATTCTAAAAGGTCTGGTAGTCCTTTAATTTTAGATGGGATAAACTTGGCAATTGAATGACAGGTTTTCATTGCCACGGTTCATTTTAAGCCCTAAAGATGGATAACCTGTTGCATTTCTTATTCCAGTTAACGCTTTTGGACGGAGGGAATAGCTCTCATATTATTAATGTTAAGCATTCTTTGCTTTGTAGAGGTCATTGAGTCCTTGTGGCATTTGGGACATTAAAGGGTTTCTAGTGGGTTCCCTTGTATTTCTCAGGGATCTTGATTATCTTGGAAGTTAGGGGACAGTCTCTCTCTCTCTCTCTCTCTTTGTTCCTTCCCCTATTGTATATATGCATCAAGCGCCGATGTTGTTTCTTATTCTTTTTTCAGCTGATGCTTTATGCATGCCAAGTATAGGCTTATTGCTGTCATACATCATGTTGAATTTGATGCAGTAGCTATAGTTGAATAATCTTTGTTAATATTCAGTTTTTTTCGTTTTGCCACTGTGATTCACATCTATAGATGGTATCCTCAATCTGGGACTAGCAAGCATGCCTTGCATTTGAGGTGGTACATCTTCAAGCCCCAAATAATGACCAAAATCTGACTCTGTGTTGTTGCAGAAAACAGTTGTGTCAGTGGATCTACTTTGTTCCAAGTGCAGAAAGGTGATGAAGTTAATATCAATCATTGAAGGAGTCAACTCGATTGTACTCGACCCATCCAAAAATACCGCGACAGTAATTGGTGAAGCTGATCCAGTAAGGATCATTAAGAAGGTGAGGAAATTCAGAAGTTCACACCTCGTATTAAACTCTGTAAATGTACTTGTAGCATTGTATGAAAGTTTGCTCTAATATATTTTAGGCAATGGTCAAGAAGTATGATTGAGCCAAAGGTTCCCACTTTATAAGCTGTAACGGTCATTATTGTTAGCCTCTTTATTTAAATAAGTCCTCTTTGGTTGTTTCATATGCTCTAGTTTAATTAGAGATCATTTTGGAGTTCACCGTATATCTTTTATTATTTAAAGTTTATTGTTTGGATTTGTGGAAAAAACATATGAAGAGCTATATACTCATTTTTTTCTCTTTTTGTGTATCATATAAGTGCAGGTGAATCTTAGTGAGTACGTTGAACGAAGTTTACGCAGCAAAATATTGTAAGTTTTATATGTTATATAGCGTGAATGTTATTGCTTATTGTGATCACCTCCATGGAATTTTAATAACTTATTATCTATTTTTTAATATTGCAGCTTATCATTATTATTCTGTACACAGTCATTTGGCTAGAGCTACTACGTAATTACTTATGGAAAGAAAATTTATATAGTTGGACATTGAAATAGTGAAGATTTGAGATAGTGAAGATATGTTTTTGTCGCTATAACTACATTGAGATAGTGAAGATTTGAGATAGTGGAGATATGTTTTTGTCGCTTCAACTGAGATATTAGAGACATGTTTTTTTTGCCTTCATTATTTGGGATGTACCAACAATTTAATGATAATTAGTTATATTTTGATAATGTGTAGTATTTTGATAAATATAATGTTTTCACATATATATTATTTTTTCTTGGAGCAGCAATTAGATTAAAATCACATTTGATTAAAATCTCATTTGCAACACAATATTTCGTAGTAAAAAAGATGGCTACGCTATGAAAATGTTTCATAGCAAGACAGTAACATTCGGCGACGAAAATATTTTGTAGTAGAAGAATATATTTATAGCTATGAAAATGTTTCATAGCAAGATAGTAACATTCGGCGACGAAAATATTTTGTAGTACAAGACCGGATAATTTGGGACGAATTAATTCGTCGCTAAAAGAATTCATTTGGCTACGAAAAATACCCTTTAGCGACGATTTTATATTTTGTCGCAGAAACTATTTGGCGAAGAAATTTATTTTTCGTAGCTAAAAAATATACCTACGACTACGAATATTATTTCGTCGCCAATACCCTTTAGCGACGTCGCATAGGCGACGAAATTGCGACGAAAACAGATTCGTCGCCAATACTCTTTAGCTACGAAATCTTAACATTTTGCTACAAATTTTTTCGTAGCAAAATCTCAATTTTTTTGTAGTGTGGAGTTCATGCGGTGAAGTTCCCGGAGGAGCGTGGATGTCCGTGATCGGGGGCCGTCTAGGCCGAGAGATTCGCCTGCTCCCACAGCCGGTGGGGAGGACTTTACACAGGGGTTCGGCCAGTTCGCGGGCGGAACGGCTGGATTTGGAGCTCCTTCTTCTGCGCACTCGGGGCGCGAGAGAGGGGAGTCCTCGAGTTCGCGTACTCCGAGGAGGCCCTTCGCCTATTCCCGGCTGGGAGGAGTTCGGCGAGTTCTGTTTGCGACGGATCCGGCGGGCGGAGCAAGACGTCGAGTGTACGGATGACGAGCAGGACTCGAGTAGTCCCCCTTTTATCGCTTTCTTTCTTTTTGCTTTGTTTAGACAAAATGCATGTATTTGTCAGGAACAAATTTTGATTTGAACTGTATTTGCAAAAAGGCGCCCGTGGGGCGGAACCTGTACTTCGCATATTTATTCTGTGATCACCTTCTATTATTTTTGGCAAATAAGGAAGTAGGTTAATCAAAAATAAATAAAATGAGAAATGCATTAAAAATTGAACGGGTCAAAAATTAAGCATGTATGCACTAATTATTAATTATTTGCACTGTTGCACGAGCCCGGGGCGTAAGGGATGCGATATTTGTTGCATGAAACCATGGGCAAGACGCAGATTTCTCAAAGGTGAACAGGGAGTGGCTTGGAAATGTTTCCAATTTAGGGGCAGATGGCTGCAGAGTTGACCAAGTCAACTGCAGAGGGAGTCCGGCCGGACTTGAAATGAATTTCCAGATTCTTTAAATTGCAGTTTCAGCTTTGCAATTGTTTAAGAAACTGCGCATAGTTTTTTGTTCATCTGGCTGAATTCTCTCAAGCTTCCAAGGTTCCTTTCATTTTCGTACATGGCTCCCTTTCCCAAGTTATCATCTCGGATGCAAGAGCGATATTTGGACAACTTTCAGTCGTGGGTACGGAACCACACGAGGCAGAACAAAAGGTTTTTCGAAGGCTGTTACGGGATTAAATCTGTTTGGGCTTTGAAGGAGCTCATGCCAGATTGGGATCTTTTGAGAGCCGCGTCTCGGTTTTGGGACGTACGGAGGAATGTGTACAGCTTTTCGTACAACGAAGTCACTCCTACGTTTGAAGATTTCCGGGCCATTCTGGGAGTGTAGCGTTGTGAGAAAGAAATTCTGGTTCTTTTTATTTTTATGAGTCGCCACCTATATTATTTGATTGGAAACATAGAAAAACCATTTGAGAGATTTGAGTTCGGGGCTTAGGTTATGAAATGGGTAGGTTTAGAAGGCATCCATTTCACCAAATCCGGAGATCGGTCTTGCTAAAGAAAAGAGAGGTTTTTCAAAAGAAGAAATAAAAAACGAATTCAAATACTACAAATAAAGGTCCATTTGACGAGGTCAAACGGAATGTAGGATCGATTGCTTCGAGACCGTCTCCATGATTTGGAGAGGCTCTAGGCCGATCCTAGATTCTATGGACTTATACCACTCTAACAATCAATTAGAAGGAAGATTAGGAATTACCTTGCGTGAGGTGATTTGGGCAGAGTTTCGGCTCAAGTTTAGAGTCGAACCTTCACACGGACAGAGCTTCGCCTTGGTCCTTGGTTTGGAGATTGATGCTTGTTTATCAACAAGGTTGACAAACAAACTATGAGGTGAGTTTTAGGGTGATTTTGAAGGATTCTTTCAGGGAAAGAAAACGACAAAATGTGTGTGTGTTGTGTAAATTCGCGGTTCGGGACCTTCGACCTTCGACCTCTCGAGCCTTGGAAGTCACCAAGTATTTATAGAGGTTGGATATGAAGAAGTGGAGAGTTAAAACCCTATCAGATGGTTCTAGACCTCCTCTCCCATTGGTTGGCCGGAGAGATAAAGTTTTATCCCGAAAAGAGGTTGAAATCGACGAGGGAACCGTCGTCCGCACTGCAGAGGGAGATATCTCGCGCGAGACACGCCATCTCGCGGCGAGATATTGCTCCTATGGACAGTTTTGTCCTTTCCTCGTTATCTCGTATGCAGTTTAGTCCCAAACTAACGGTAGTTAGTCAAAACTTTAACGAAACATGACGAAATGGTGGATTTCTACTTCTTGACTCAAAGCGAGACTTAGAGTGGTATAAGTATGATCCGATGTGTTCAGAATGGGTTGTCTACAGAGCCCCTCGGCGACAAGTCTTATGAAAGAAGTCATGTCGACGATAGAAAAGACATCATTCTGAACATCGGGATGGTCGTGCCGCACGGCTGCCTACGTATCTCTATCGGAGAATCTGACCATAACGTAGTTCGACTCCAAAACACGAAATGGTTGCTTTAGGTATTTTGAAAAACGTTTTTTGAAAATCGAGGAGATTTTATTTTTGAAAAGGCAAATTCATACTCGAGGAATCAAATCAAGACCCAATTCGAATATACCCGTCCGTCCGAAGATTCGCCCGTCCGGGCTCCGAACCCGCGAGAAATATGTTAGAAAACAAAGGCTTACCCGTCCGGTCCTCTCGAGTCCCGTCGTTTTTGTGACGATTCGCCGTTCTGGGCTCCGAATCGGGCTTTTTGCTGTTGGGGATGACGATTCACCTGTTTGGGCGTTGAATCGGGCTTTTGGTTTGACGATCCACCTGTCTGGGCGTTGGACCGGTCTTTTCTGATGACGATCCACCTGTTTGGGCGTTGGACCGGTCTCTTTTGATGACGATCCACCTGTTTGGGCGTTGGACCGAGCTTCTTGATGACGATCCAGCTGTCTGGGCGTTGGATCGGGCTTTTTGATGACGATCCACCTGTCTGGGCGTTGGACCGGGCTTTTTCTTTGATGATTCACCTTTCTGGCTCAATCATGTGAATTGGGTTGATCTTTGGACCACTCGGTTCTGGGCGACCGGTGCCGTATCGGCGATTGTGCGCATGTCACGTTTGACTCGTTCCGTGACTTGCGGTACCGGTTCTTCCACGTTTCCTTGCTAGTTTATCATTTACAAGGGTAAATGTGTCAAAATTTTGAACTTTGACGTTGCGTAGACGCTTATTGTCGAGGACAATTTTGTCCTTTTCCAGAAGGTTTATCTCGCGGCGGGATAAGATATACCGCGCGAGATATGTACTGTCGGGGCATATAAACAGCAGCTCTAGCTCATTTTGAAAATATCCTTTTTCAAAATTTCCCTCCCTAGCTCGAGCCAAGGTCGCCTTTTCTGTGGTTTTTCGCGGATTTGCTAGGAGATTCTCCCCTCTAATCCATTCTTAATTCCTCCTTCCTCCAAAATCCATGGCTCAAGAACAAGGAAATCCGATTTTGCGAAGCTATTTGCTAGGGAAGGATTATCCTCGCGATGATCTTACTTTTGATAGGAACGCGCATATCTCCACTGTCATTCGGGAGGGCTTGGTAAGAACTCTATCTTCACCTCTTGTTTCTTGTATTGCATTGATTTGAATCTCCTTTCCCTTGAATTCAAAATTCCCTCAATGGCCTTTGTTCATGTTTGTGCTTAGAACTAGGTTCCCCTTGCATGCTTTGATTTTGTGCATTTTCTTTGGATGTTTGTTGTTGCATCGTGTATGTATGAGTCTCCTACATATCATGGATTGTAGGAGAGGTTGATTCGGATCATGAATGGCATCCTTGGGCAAGCTTTTCTCGTACGCCCGCCAAGTGTTCGATGAAATGCCCCAATGAAAAATTTCTTCTATTTCATTGATTTCTTGACATGGAATAATTTCTAATGTTGCCCTCTCTCGTTTTTCCTCTCGTTTTGCGCCGTATAAGCCGATTAAGAACCTGTCGAGGAGTCCGAAGATGGCTAGGGCGGTTTGGGACAAGATCAAGGATCTTGACGGCGTCCGAGCTAGGGTGGCCCAAACGGGTTTGTTGACTTTCATTGACAACCTTCGGGGATAAGGAGGACTCCCCAAGTTCTTCAGTGCTATCCGGGAAAGGTGGTGGGACACTACCCACACGGTCCATTTGCGCTTCGGGAAGCGACTATGACCCCGACCGACTTTCTCGGCCATCACGGGACTAGAGTTCATTGGGCAATCCCCGCCGAAGTTTCCGAATTTCAAGCTCGCGGGTCCAGCCGGCGTGGAGGCAGCTTGATTGGTTTTGTCCCTAACAAGGTTAAGGGATTTGCCGCTGAGCCGACACCCCTCCGGCCGATTGATGATTATGCCGAGAAGCCGAATGCGCCACGGATCGACTAGTGAGGGGGCCCTCTCGGTACATCCTTTCGAGACCATTTTTGCGAACCATTCCTCTACGGCTCGTCTTTCGTTGTTACGTTTGTTGGTTGATCTCGGATGAAGTGAGCGGCTATGACCGGGGCTCACGGATCGGCCTTCTGCTACCACGCCATGGATGAGGCGTGTAGGCACACCAAGGATACTGTCGGGGTATTCTTATGCCCGGGAGGTATGCTCTTTGATTCTCGTTTCGTTTTCGTCCGTATGCTCTATCTCGTGTTTCCTACTAAACTGCTTCGTTTTCTTTGTGCGTATATGGGGCTATACTATCTTGGGCCGTATAAGTTTGAGCCGGAGAGCCGGCCCCTTTGTTTCCTGGATGTCCGGAGGTGGAGCCACCCCAACCGGAGCGTTGATGAGGAGGAGGATCAGGATTGGACCCCGACGGTTGCGGAGGCACGGGCCATGCCGGACACCTTTCGAGTACGAGAGACCGGGCTCGTATCCTTGGACTTTGTTAGAGCGGGAGGTGCATCGCGCTTGGGATGCTACCGGGATGCAGAGGATGCCGGCGTCTTTGGAGGGGGACACCATGTATCTTGGTGAGCGGGTCTTCCCACAAAGTATGGCCGGGGTAGACTATCATATAGCGTTCCGGCGGATCCGCCGAGGGCGATGTATCCCACCCACTCTATTCCGGAGGATGATTATGCTAGTCTTTGGTAGGAGATGCGGCGACGGCTTGTGTCATCCCCGGGCCTCTTATGCTGAGTTTCGCCTCGATTGATGGGTCCCTCCTCGGTGGGGGATAGGCGATCACATGCTCGTGGCTCCACCTCTCGCTTCGCTTCAGTTCATCGCCCCTAGCACTTCCTCTCAGCTACCGGTTCTCCGCCTTTGCCCACTCACGGCCCTCCGAGCTACACGTATATGATGGGAGCATGCCGATGATGGGGCACATCCCGTCTCCTAATCAGTTCCCGAGGGTTACCGCCTCCCGCCGATGTCTCTTTGGTATGTTTCGTTTGTACTGTTTCGTATTCGTCCATATAAGTGTATATGTCCGACTCCATCTCGAGCATCTTCTTTTCTTTGATTGTCAGTCACCATATCCGCGGCCGATTACAACCGTGGAGCGACCAAGATGGCCGGGTTGATGGCTTTGGTGTCGGACTCCGTCCGAGAGGCCGCTCTGCATAAGGCTTCTTTGACGGCCTCGACGGTGGCCTCGGCTATGACCCCTACTTGCGGAGCCAAGAGGTCGAGGAGGGATGGTAGCCCCCGGTGGTGATGGCGGAGGTGCCGGCGGCTCGAGCGACTTGATGGCGTGATCCCCTCCCCTTTTTCTTTATCTCGATTATCTGTACATATTGGCCGTGTGGGCCTGCATAATTTTTTCTTTCTTTTCCGGTACTGTTAGGAACACATAGGTAGCACAAACAATGGTTTTTCTTAATCCCTAATCCTAGGTCTAATTAGTTAGTTAATTAACCTTCTCGACTTTCCATGTTTTCGAAAATGGAATGGCTGTTAGGCCGCAATTTTGAGCCTGAGTATGGTGTTTTATTGCATGTTATGAACTATACACGCAGGTTTTTTCGAGACTTGCTGCGTCAAGCCTGGGCTAGATTGTTGTTTGAGTAGAACCGCCGTTGCTTTGCCGTAGGGATATCTCGCGCGAGATAAGGTGTCTCGCACGAGACACGCTACCCAGTGTAAATATCTTCCTTTTTCGAATGTGATTTTGTCAGCTTTTCCCTATAAAATCACCCCGTAGTCCGGCGTATAACTCATTCTAGCCTTTCAAACTTTAGAGATATCCCGTTAGGGTGAAACTCTTGTCTTCTTCTTCAACCCCGTGATCCATGGCTTCCAAGGAGATTGCCCCAACGTCCATGATTGTCGATGATTTTTCTTTGTCCTCTGAAGTGATTGCATCTTTCAAGCAAGCATCAAGGGATTTTGTAAGGTCGTTTCGCAACCGGTCTCGCAATAAGTTTATCGCAATTCGGATTTAGAATTCTTTTCACTTTGAAGAACCTCCAACCGGATTGGAAGTTATTGCGGTGGTGCCGCTCGATTTTGGGATCCCTCTATTCATCTTTTCAATTTTTCTTTGAATGAGATGGTGCCTACTGTGGAGGAATTCGCCATTATCTTGGATATGCCTTTGATCGGTGAGATTGCTGTTCCTAAGTATCATAGGAATCATTCGGAGGCTTTGAACGAATTGTTAGGGATCCCCCTTGATACTTGCTATGGGTTGGTTCACCGCAAGTGGGTTGATTGCTCTTCTTTTCCGGACGCTTCGCCGGTGATTCTCGATGATGACGCTTTTCATGTCCATAAGCGGAACTTTCTCGGCTCTTTCTCTTTCAAAGATGTTTTGTTTACGTGCAGGGACGGCTTGGTCGATTCCCAACCGGTGGAAGTTGTTCTCGTTGTGCTAGGAAACGTTCTAGGAACATTATTCCGCTAATCTTGGGTGAGACCCTTCATGGTCTTGATGAGCCGCATAGGATCAAGGCGTCATGACTCAAGGGAGTCCCCTCCGTTGACTATTTGGCTTAGGGAGCATCTCAAGTTGATAGGTCCCCCGTTGGAATATTCTCCTTTTACATATCATACGCGAAAGTTGTTGATCAAAGATCTTTCAAATGGATGAATGGGCCGAGTTGATTGCGAAGACCGAAACCGCCGATATTCTCTCGGTGTCCACCTTATTGGAGGTTGAACAAGTATGTTGCCAATACCAAGGGTTTTGACAGGTTGTTCTTCCGGTTTGCGAGATTCCTCCTTTTACTTTCCCAAGCGGGTGCTCCGTCGCTTGTCAGCAGCAGGACACTTATCTTTTCGAAGGAGCTTCTCGTGAAGTGTCTTATATTGGTGTAGAGTTTGCGCAGTGCTAGCTCAAGCATGGGGTGAAGGAACTAATCGGGACCGTTGGTCGAACCTTCGGACTTTTAATGCAAGCATCTTCCTGTCTGACAAATATTTGGATTGGTTCCTCCATACCGGTCATCCTAGTGCAGAGAAGATTGATGATTTGCGGCTTTTACTGCTAAGAGATTCTTTTGTAGCTAGCAGTATCTTGCGAAGGAGCGAGGCTCGCCCGATCCTCGCTAATGTGCGAACTGATCCAACTCAGGATTTTCTTGATGGGGATTGGTACGAGAGGCGAGGCAAGGGAATGCCTGGAAAGACGCAAGCTTTGGATAGGCCTCATGTCTTCAAGAGATTGTCGAAATCTGTCTTTGATCGTCTCGACTCTGTTTTTGACCGTCTCGATGGGATGTTCTGCTTGAGAGGCTCAAAGCGCAAGGAGGATCACGACGACGGTGGAGACCATGTCCGCCGGCCAACCAAGTCAATGAAAGGCTAGATCTTTAGGAGTACCAAGAGATTGCTTTGATAGATCAATTGTTTCTGCTTTATTAGTATTATTTTTTTTTTCAAGTTTGTTAGCTTAGCAAATTAGTCGTTGTGGTTAGGATTTCCCTATTGTCATTAATGAAACGCATTCGATTAATAAAAGGGACAACTTTGATTTATTTATTTGATTAGACCGAACCCGAAGGCTGCCTACGTTCCTCTTTTACAAAGAATTAAACAAGAGGCTCAGTCCAACGTAGTTCATTTTTGAGAAAAGGACAAAATATGGCTCTGTGCCGTGGGGTAATCTCGCGAGATAAGGCCCCCTTTTTTTTTTTTTTTTTTTTTTTTTTTTTTTTATATGCACACCCTTTCTTTTGCCTAGACCGCCCTTCGGGTTTTCAATCCAATGGGCTTCTTTTCTTGTGCTAGCTCTAATTTTTTGCCTAAGTTGTCCTTTCCGGGATTTTCAACCTAGCGAGCGATTTGTTCTTAGGGGGCCAAGTCACGCGAAGTACTTCTTGAGCTTGTCCATGTTGACCGGCTTCGGTAGTTGATCTCTGTCTAAGTCTACCACCGAAGGGCTCCCCTGCAGAATATCTTCTTCACAATGTAGGGTCCTATCCACCTTGGTCCCCACTTGCCTAACGGGTTGAAAGGTCCGGACGATGCTCACTGAGCACCAGTGTCGCCTACTCGATGTTCCTTGTCTTGACCTTTTGTTGAAAGCTCTTGCCATTCTTCTTTGGTAAGCTTGAGTGTGTTCGGCCGCTTTCAACCTTCTTTCGTCCAACAGGCTAGCTCTTCGTATCCGCTTTCTAGCCGCCGACTTCATTCACTTGGTTTTCTAGGAGAACCCTTAGTGATGGTATTTCCAATTCTATCGGTAAGACAGCCTCCATCCCGAATGTGAGGGCGTAGGGAGTTTCTCCCGTAGCCGTTCGGATCAAGTGCGGTACCCCATAGTGCGAATGGTAGCTTGTCGGGCCAGTCTTTTCCAAAGGATCGCCATTTTTCGATGATAGTCTCGATTGTTTTGTTCGCGGCTTCAACCGCTCCGTTTGTTTGAGGCCTATAAGGAGATGACTTGTGTCTCGTGATTTTGTACTCGGCCGCAGGCGATCGGTTTCCTTCTCGAAGTGTGACCCATTATCGGATATCATCTCGTGGAACCCCATATCGGCAGATGATGTTGTGCTTGATGAATTCCCGCAACCTTTCTCGGCATTCGTAACTTTGTAGGAGGCGGCCTCGACCCATTTAGTGAAATAGTCGATGGCTACTAGGACGAAACAAAGGTCCGTTGGCTCCTCGCGGTGTGATCTTTCCAATCACGTCTATCCCCCATGTAGAGAACGGCCAAGGTGAAGTCATTGGGTACAGCAAGGAAGGCGGTGCATGCCGAAGATTGGCGTGTATCTCGACACTTGTGGCACTTCTTGACCATTTTGGTACAGCCGGCTTCCATGGTCGCCCAAAAGTACCCTTGTCCGATGATCTTTGGCGAGCATGTTTCCGCTCATGTGGGTTCCACATATGCCTTGATGAACATGGTCCATTATTTCGGGCCTCTTCCTCGGTGGCGCAAAGGAGGTTTCCTTGGGAATGTTTCTTGAATAGACGGCCGCCAGTTGATGACGTAATTGGCACCAACCTTTTAAGGGCGACCCGAGTCTTCGTGTCCTGTCTCAAAGTGGTATGGTTCCATCTAGGATGAAATACCAAATGTCGTGGTACCATGGTTTCCTTCGGAGTTTTCAACAGCGGCACCTTTGGATAACCATTTGTCTTTGCAATGTGAAGATCTATAACGGCGCAAAGATGCGGAGTTGCACGCCGTGTTATTTTGAAGGGTTTAACCGTTTCCTTTAGGGATTTTGACCAAAGAAGCAAGTGTGGCTAATTCGTCCGCAAACCGATTTTTGTCTCTCGGGGAGATAGTGGAATGAGACATCCCGAAATTGTTGCGCCAATTCTTGGAGGTGGGCACTATATCTTTGAAGGGTTGGATCTTGGACCCTCCACTTCTTCAATGTCCGATTGATGATCAATCGGGAATCCCCGAATACCTCGAGTTCAGCCACGTTGCGTTCTAGGGCCGCCTCAAGCCCCGCTATGCAAGCCTCGTATTCTGCGGTATTGTTGGTGGCGTCAAAGTCAAGACGTACTGCTAGTGGAGTGTAGATGTCGTTAGGGTCTACCAATAACATTCTGATGCCAAACCCTCTCTTGTTGGATGCGCCATCGAAAAATAATTGCCACTTATTTTCTTCTATGCTTAGGATGTCCTCATCGTGGAATCGCGGGTCTTCCCCTTCACTTCGTCGCAAGGAAATTCGGCCAACCGATCTGCGAATACACTCCTCCGACGGATTTCGAGTGACGTAAGTGATATCATACCCCGCGAGCATGAAGTACCATTTGGCTAGTCTCGAAGACAAATTTGATTTGTCTAGGATATATTTCAAGGATCCATCTTTGCGATGAGACGGACTCGGAAAGGCTTCCATATAGTGCTTTAGCCTTTGTGATACCCAGACGAGAGCAGCGCATGACTTGTCGAGTGGAGAGTAGTTGATTTCACCGCCTTGGAATCTCGGGCCGACAAAGTAGATGGCATTTTCTCGTGTGCGAAGCCGGCCGTTCTTGAGCAAGCATAGCCCCTAATGCGTTGTCTCGTGATCGTGAGGTATAACTTCAAGGGCTTCTCCTTGTGTGGTGGAACCAGATAGGTGGGGAAGTCAAGTAGTGCTTAACTTCCTCGAATGCTTCTTGACATTCTTCGGTCCACTCTGAGGTGCGTTTTTCTTAAGCAGCTTAAAGATGGGGTCGCACATTGTAGCCGCTGATTAATGAATCGATCGATATATTGGAGTCTCGCCCATGAATCCCTTTACTTCTTTCGTGTCCCGGGTGGAGGCATGTCTCGTAATGGCCTTTATCTTGGCGGGATCTCGCTTCTATGCCGCGTTCGTGACCATGTATCCCAAGACTTTCCCTTTGACTACTCCGAATGAGCATTTGGCGGGGTTGAGTCTCATTTTGTGCCGTCTCGCCGATTGAAGAATTTTCTCGAGATCTCTCAAGTGTTGGCCATCCGTCCCCTTCGAGCGGATAATCATGTCGTCCACATACACCTCTATTTCTTTATGGATCATGTCGTGGAATAGTGTTGTGATCGCTCTTTGGTAGGTAGCCCCTGCTTCTTGAGACCAAACGGCATGACCGTGTAGCGTAACGTTCCCCAAGGTGTGGTGAATGCCGTTTTGTGCCGGTCCTCTTCTCGCCATGAGGATTTGGTTATACCCTCGCGAACCCGTCGACGAATGAGCGGACCTCGTATGCCGTCGTGGCATCGACCAACATGTCTATGTTTGCAGCGGGAAGTCATCTTTAGGGGATGCCTTGTTCAAGTCTCCGAAATCAACACTGTACTCGTATTTTCCCGTTCGACTTGGCTACTTGCACCGTGTTTGCTAACCATTCCGGATATTCAATCACTTTGATGAACCCTACATTCAAGAGTTTCATGATTTCCTCTTTCACTTGCATTGACCATTCCGGCTTGATTCTCGCGTAGTTTCGCTTGACCGGCTTGGCGTTGGGTAGCAAGTGGTATCTTGTGTTCTACAACCGATCGATTCAACCTGTGCATATCTTTGTAGGACCAAGCGAAGACGTCGACATATTCTCTCGAGGAGCCGCGTCAAGGTTTCTCTCGTCTTCCCCTTGAAGAAGCCGCCGATCTTTGTTTCTCTCGGGGTCTTCCGTTGTCCCAAGATTAACCGTTTGCATTTCCTCGTCGTCAATGTGGCCATTCTTTCCACAACGACCTACTTGCTTAGCTAATTCTTTTAAGATTTGTTCGTTTTCTTGATCTATCTCATTGTATGATTCATTATTAACGTGTTCGTTATATTGATTATTATTAGTTAATTCATCATTTACGATGTTAGCAATCTCGTGGTACTCGGAAAGATCAAAGTTTTCATTAAGGAAGTAAGGGAATACATGTTCACCCACCGCCTCGATTTCCTCTTGAGTGAGTTCATCTGAGGTGGAGCCTCGCTTCTAATGTAAAAGTTGTAGGGCCTATCTTCCCGCGAGGGTGGTGAGTGCAACCAAGCTCTTTGATCATGAAGTCTTCATCAACAATCGGTCCCCGTGACGTGCCGCTTAGAATTGGCTCATCACATTTCGTATTAGTCTTGTGTAGTCGGTAGTTGGAGCGTCCCCCTTGGATATTGCATGGATCCGGCCGTCTTCTAACCGGCATAGGTCTTGAACTGTCGCAAAGATGTCTTCTCCCAACACAAAGTTCCATTCGCTTGTCATTTCTCGCCTTCGTGCCCCACAAATCATTAGGGATCAAAGTGGGACGGATTCTCGTTTCATCTCGAGGAAGCATCGCAGCCGCTGAAGATTTCAAAGCCCGGTTGGCGCTTTCCTTTATCATCACCCATGGTTCTCGAAAAGATAAAGTAGGGAATACTTTCCCCTTCTCGAACAAAGTAGCCATTGAGTGTCTTTCGATATGGTTTGAGGTTGCAATCCTTGGACTTTGGGTCATTGCGTGCCTTTGTACGAGGTTCCTTCCCACTTGATTTGAGTGAAGCCCCACTCTTCTACGTCATCTTCATCGTGGATGGAGATGTCGTATCCTAGTCCATGCTTTCAGGTGAGGCGGGGACCCGTGGTGGTTCCGTTATTCCTTGTAAGTGCTTTCCAAGCCCCAATCCAGAAAGTACCCTTTTGCTAGCATCATTCTCCGTGACAGAAGGCTTCCGGAAAACCTAAGTGCCTTTGAGTAGTCGTTCTCGTTGTAAGTGCCTATGACATTCACAAAGGCTTTCTCTCTCAATCTCAAAGTATTAATCGGAATCGAAAAGGGAAATACTGACTAACTATTATTGAAAAGCAAACTTGGTACTCTTGCCCACAAATGAAGTCTTTAGGCAAGTAGTACCCGACTAAACTAAACTAGGCTACTAACCGTTTCTTTTGCAACTAAAAGTAAATAACTGAAATGAAAAGAGACTCCTCATTTGTTTGAACTCATCCAAACTATTCCACCACTTGGGCAAATTCTGATGGCGTCGCTGTCAATCAAGTCTTGGACTGCATTTTTCAGGTTGAAGCAATCATTGGTGTGATGGCCATTGCACTGATGGTAGTAGCAATAGAGGTGTGGAGATCGACCTTCCCTCTTAGGTTGGTAGCCTTCTATTGGCTTCAGCTTTCCGTCCTTGTGAAGACTTCTGAAGAGATGACCAAGAGTGATATTTCCGATGTCGGAGAAAATCCTCCCCTTCCTTCGCTTAGCCATTTGATTATGGAGGTCTCGGATATGGTTCTCGTAGTGTTGCACAAAGACGAGGTGGCGAGCCTGATATTCTTCCTCCATTTGCTCTTTGAGGTCACGGTAGAGGGTATTGAGGAAAAACTTGACCCTCTCATCCATTTCATCTTCAATGTGGGCTTCAAGGTTGATGCACTTTTGGGTCATAGTTTCGAGTTCGCTCTTGACTTCCTCGAGCTCTTCAATCAACATCTTTGTCTTTTCGGCTTGGATGGATTCTTCCATGTGATGCCACGAGTCATTGTCATTAATTTGCCGTGGCTTTGGCAAGTTGAGTTTTGATTTCACTTAGCTCCTCTTGCACGGATGATCGCCCACTGTCGAAATCACTTTCCATCTTCCGAAAATCCCTAGCAATGCGAGTGGCGGGCAAATCAAAAGCTTCTCTCCAACCTTCCACGTGTTCCATTTCAACGGCAAGAGACTTGGTCAAATCTTGGAGAGCGGGTTGGTCACGGCTTTCCTTGGTCATGGCATGCTTTCCGGTAGACATTGTGTTGGGAGTCTTGGAGTTGAGTAGCTTCGAAAACCGGCGTAAGAGATGCAGATATCGTGATCTAGCCCCAACGAGTCGGAAGCAGCTTAAATGGCTCGTGCTCAAATTCAGCAAACAAGCATTATCCCGTGCGAGATAAGTAATCCCGCGCGAGATAATCACACGGAAAGTCGATTTTTATTTAGCCCTAATTTTTAGTCGAAACGGAAAGTCCGTTTTGAGGGGTTTCTAAGGCCTTTATCGTAACCTAACGACTAAGCAATCAATCCGATTTTTGTAAAACAAAGCCATGTAAGATTGTTTTTTTTTTAAAGGATTATATGCACATTTTTCTTGAAGGGACATCCGGAAGGGACTTTTTCCGAAGGGACTTTTTTCCGAAGGGACTTTTTCCAAATCCTTTCTTATTGTCAATTTTACATGGCTTTGTTTTGATCAAAAACAAGAAAAGATCACCGAGTCAAAACCGACCTGGTCACGGAGTGATCCTAAAAAGTCAATCTACATGAGAATGTGGCGATGCAGGCCGGGAAGGCTAGGCTCCCCGCGATATGACAATCTAAGTGGATTGAATACGCGGAGTGGGATTGTCCAACTTCGGAGAGACCGGCGACTAGGTGGTTACCGTCATCCGTCCTTAGTGTGGGTCCCGGGTTTATAAAGGGTATGCAAAGGCAATGACAAGCTATAGTGGATGCGCGTGTGTGATAGTCAATCTATGTGATAGAGTAAAATAGAAAGTTTTATTTTTTTTGAAAGTTAAAGAGAAAATGTATAGTGGCCGCACCAAGTGGTTGCCTACGTTTCTCCCAATCTAGGAAGACTCAGGCCGTCGTAGTTCCACATAAAGAGAGATAAAGAGAGATAAATAATTTAATTTACAACTCCCGAATCCCCAATGGACCGGACTTTAATTAAATAAAACCCAATCACACGCAGCTCATAAATAATAATCAATTATTTAAGGAAAATAAAGGTCCGAGTTCTACACCTTAAGGGAGGCCTTAAGATGCAGTGAACTCGCAGATAATGAATTCTCGGGATCCCCTTGCATGTTCGGCTCTCGTCTTGGATTACGAGCGAAACAGAGAAACCAAAAAACAACCAGATCGGAAGCCCTATCTCGCGCGAGATAATGATATCTCGTGCGAGATATCTCCCATCTCGAGAACGTAAAAATTCGAATTTTACAAAATAGATTGAAAAACCTCTTTTTAATTTTGACGCAAGTTTAAGCCTCTTAATTTTCAGTCCCTCAAATGGAGTCGCCACCGTAGCGTTGTGAGAAAGAAATTCTGGGTTCTTTTTATTTTTATGAGTCGCCACCTATATTATTTGATTGGAAACATAGAAAAACCATTTGAGAGATTTGAGTTCGGGGCTTAGGTTATGAAATGGGTAGGTTTAGAAGGCATCCATTTCACCCAATCCGGAGATCGGTCTTGCTAAAGAAAAGAGAGGTTTTTCAAAAGAAGAAATAAAAAAACGAATTCAAATACTACAAATAAAGGTCCATTTGACGAGGTCAAACGGAATGTAGGATCGATTGCTTCGAGACCGTCTCCATGATTTGGAGAGGCTCTAGGCCGATCCTAGATTCTATGGACTTATACCACTCTAACAATCAATTAGAAGGAAGATTAGGAATTACCTTGCGTGAGGTGATTTGGGCAGAGTTTCGGCTCAAGTTTAGAGTCGAACCTTCACACGGACAGAGCTTCGCCTTGGTCCTTGGTTTGGAGATTGATGCTTGTTTATCAACAAGGTTGACAAACAAACTATGAGGTGAGTTTTAGGGTGATTTTGAAGGATTCTTTCAGGGAAAGAAAACGACAAAATGTGTGTGTTGTGTAAATTCGTGGTCCGGGACCTTCGACCTTCGACCTCTTGAGCCTTGGAAGTCACCAAGTATTTATAGAGGTTGGATATGAAGAAGTGGAGAGTTAAAACCCTATCAGATGGTTCTAGACCTCCTCTCCCATTGGTTGGCCGGAGAGATAAAGTTTTATCCCGAAAAGAGGTTGAAATCGACGAGGGAACTGTCGTCTGCAATCTACAGAGGGAGATATCTCACGCGAGACACGCCATCTCGCGGCGAGATATTGCTCCTGTGGACAGTTTTGTCCTTTCCTCGTTATCTCGTATGCAGTTTAGTCCGAAACTAACGGTAGTTAGTCAAAACTTTAACGAAACATGACGAAATGGTGGATTTCTACTTCTTGACTCAAATCGAGACTTAGAGTGGTATAAGTATGATCCGATGTGTTCAGAATGGGGTGTCTACAGGGAGGACCTGAGACAGAACAGCTAGTTCTTCCGTATGCTGGTGGCATGGCCACTGTTGAGAAGCTAGTGTCTTTGTTGGGTATCTCGGCTGAAGAAGCATACGGGATGCCGATACATGATACCGATTACGTTGACATTTCGGGACCGCCCGAATGATTTGCCTGAGCCGAGAGGAGCGTCTTTTCGTGGGACGCGTTTGCTGCAGTGCGCGATTGCTACTGCTCACATTCACGTCTCGGGTGTGTGCCATCACAATGCAGTACCGGACTCGGTGAGGCAAAGGCCGGAGTGGGGAGACATCGTGTCGCTGGTCTTGGGCGAGACGTTCCCGGGCATAGGCCGAATGGCGACCGGTAGCCGATACATGTGGGGAGGAGTCCCGCTACGCCGACCATGTGGCTGAGGGAGAGGCTACAGATGATGCCCGAGGTGCAAATGTCCTGCTACGCTTGGTCTTTCTCGCGACGTCCCTTCGGTGATAGGGGGCGATCAGCCGAGCCGGAGCTCTGGATGGCCGACTTTGCACGCATCACTTGCGATGGTGGGTTCCCCATTGGGAAGTTACAGACATGTAGGACCGCTCAAGAGGGTCCGTTGGTTGTCGAGTGCCGGGCCGTCTCGACGTCTTTCTATATTCCATCATTGGTTCTCAAGGGCAAGACGGGCCGGAGCAAAGCCACCGACCGATCTCGAGTTATGCCGCTACCTTTGAGGTGGGATCCCCGCGGATGGAAGATCCTTCGACGCTATTGCCGATCACCCGCCGGTGGCAATACGCGTCCTTTCCCGCTGTGGTTCTCTTTCACCGGGAGAGAGGGCATTGTTCCGTCGACGCAAAGCATCCGAACCGGTACGAAGAGTGTAGTGGGAGACACAGATGGCTATCTTGTGGAGACGGAGTGAGCTATTGGGCTGCCGATCACCCGGACAGCCTCGACCTTGAGGAGGACGTAAGCAAGGGCTAACCCCGGGAATCGTACGGCGATGCCATGGCCGATTATGTGGCAAGTGCCGATCGGGAGGCCAATCAAAGCACCGCAATGATGGCTCGAAGCGAGGTGGCTCGAGACAGAGCTAGAGAGAGGGCTGCATTGACACCACAAAGCTTGACGGAGGCGTCGGGAAGAGTCCCCGAGCTGTAGATGGCCTATCGAATATTTCCCGCGAAGGTGAAGAACACTCGCCGGGGAAAAGGGAAGGGGAAGAAGGATGAAGGACCTAGTACGGGAAACTAGGTTGACCTTTGCCGTCCGTAGTATCCACCCATTGTCATTGCATACACATTAATTGATTAATGTTTTATTGTAGTTTTGCTAGCGTGTAGCGTAGTCAAGAGTTAACCGTGCTTGAACTCATCAAAGAATGTTTTAACCGTTATGAATTTGTAGGTTAAATGAAAAGAGTTTTTCAAACACAAGCAATTGATGCTTATTGTATTTTTTTTGTTTTTTTAGACCGAACCAATGATGGCCGCCACGTTCCCTTTTACGCTTGGACTAAGGGGCCTGTGTCACCGTAGTTCGACACTTTTAGGTGAATTTGAGAAAACAAAGACAAAAGAAGTGCGTCCTCGTTTTTTACCCGGATCATTAGCGGGAATGTATTCAAATGGGTATTACTCTTTTAGCACTTTTAATTTACCGAGGGACGGTGTATGGGGAAGGAGAGTTGACTCGTGCTCTTCCTCAAACGAAGTATCTCATGGAGCTTGCTTCCGTTCACGGGATTAACGAAAGGGTTTCCGTCCAAGTCTCAAGTAGCTTCATGATGCTCCTCCGGAGAAGATTCTTTCGTACTCACGAACGGTCCTATCCAGTAGGCTCCCACTTTCCGAGGGGATTGGTCTCGCGTAGGGAGGCTTTTCCTTTAGCACCAAGTCGCCTTCTCTCGATGTCTCGGATCTTGACTTTCTTGTCGAATGCTCGTGCCATTCTCGCTCCGGTAGGCTCGAGCGTGTTCCATGGCTTTCAATTTGCGCTCGTCGAGTAGAGCAAGTTCGTCGTGACGGCTCTCAGTAGCCATTCGACTTCATTGATCCCGTTTTCCAAGAGGACTCCTGAGGGATAGAATTTCCAATTCCACGGGTAACATCGCTTCCATTTCGTAGGTAAGTGCGAACGGAGTCTCCCCGTGGCGGTTCTCGACCGACGCTCCGTATCCCCGTGCAGGGCTAGATGTAGCTTTTCGGGCCACCCCGACCTCTCGGTGGTCATCTTTCCGATTATCATGGCGAGAGTCTTGTTGGCCGCCTCTACCGCACCATTGGTTTGTGGTCCGTAAGGAGAAGACCCGTGATGTGTGACTCGAATTCGGCCGCAGGTTGGTCACAATCTCCTTCAAAGCTGAGTCCCATTGTCTGAGATGATCTCGTTGGGCACTCCGTATCGGCACATGATGTTCTCTCTGATGAACTCGGCCACCTTCTTAGAATTCAAGCACCTTGTACGATCCGGCTTCTACCCATTTGGTGAAGTAGTCGATCGCGACTAAAATGAACTCGTGACCATTGCTCCTCGGGAGGAGTGATCTTGCCGATGACGTCGATTCCCCATGTGGCGAAAGGCCATGGCGTAGTCATGCAATAGAGTTCATGAGGAGGGATGTGATTGAGGTTGGAGAACCGTTGACATTTGTCGCAGCCTTCTGACGAACCGGATGCGCCCGTTTCCATTGATATCCAATAGTATCCCATACGGAGAATGATCTCGTGTCAATGCTCGGGCGTTCATGTGCGGACCGCAGTGTTCCGTTGTGAACTTCTGCTCATTAGCTCGCCGGCTTTTCCTTTGTTTACACACCGAAGGAGTGGCCCTCGTGGCGCTTCTTGTACAACATACCCCCGTAATGACGAAATGGGATGCTGTGCGTTTTAATGCCATCATGTTTTTGGCTTTGATCCCTTCTTTGTATTTTCCATCTTCATTTGTGAAGGAAGCTTCTCCGCTTTGGAGTGTACTCGGTAACTGATTGTACCAGTGGTTCGTCGATCGCTTTTTCTTTTTTTCGATCTCACAAAGAATAGGCGGGTGTTTCCGTCCGCCTATTCCGAGGGGTTTTACCGCTTTCCTTTCGGGAATTTCGACAAGAGAGGCGAGGGTTGCTGTGTTTGCGAAGCGTGTTCCCGTCTCTTGGCAAATAATGAAAAGAGATGTCCTTGAACCGAGCAATGAGTTCCTCCATGTACGCGTGGTACTTCCGGGCGCCGTAATCTACCGTCTTCCATTTGTTGGGATACTTGATTGATGATCAATGTCGAGTCTCCCATATACATCTAGCTCGAGATGTTGCGCCGAGGGCGGCTTCCAAACTCCGCTGCACAAAGCTTCAGATTCTCGCCGCATTGTTGGTTGCTTCGAAATTCAGCTTTGATGGCTATGGGAGTATGCTCGTCCTTGGGATCGACAAGGAGCATTCCAATACCATTCCCCTTCTTGTTGGCTGCCCCATCGAAGAAGAGTTGCCGCGGTTTGCGCCGTCAAGTGAAAAGATTCCGTCGTCCGGAAATTGCGGATCGTGACCCTTAGGTTCACCGCTCGGGAAGTCGGCAAGCCGATCTCGCCATTACTTCCGCCCTTTGTTGATTTTCCGACCATGTACTTGATGTCGAACTCACCAGAAGAATGACCACTTGGCTAGCCGCATCGACAGATGGCTTGTCAAAGAGATATCGGACGGGGTCCACTTTGGAGACCAAGAGCACCGAATGCGACCGCATGTAGTGTTTCAGCTTCCCGACTACCCATACCAAGGCGGTATAAGTTTTCTCTCGATGCCGAGCGGCCGAGTTCACTTCCTTGAAGCTTTCGCCACGAAGTAGATTGCATGCTCAACCTTGGAATCTTTCTCGCTCTTGCTCAAAGCATTGCTCCGATTGACGTGTCTCTGTTACCGTCGATACAGGAGTAGTGGCTTGTCTTCATGTGGCGGGCACGTAATTGGGGGATTAACCAAGTAGGTCTTGATTTTCTCGAAAGCCGTTTGGCACTCGTGAGTCCCATTTGATGCTCGGCATTCTTTTCATCGCTTGAACATGGGCTCAGCAGAGAGATGTCAACCGGTTGATGAAGCGAATGATGTACTCAAGTCTTCCCATGAAGCTCTTCACTTCGTCAGTGGTTTGAGGCGGCTTCATGTCGATGATGGCCTTAATTTTCCCGGGATCGGCTTCGATACCTCTTTTCTCGTAACCATGTACCCAAGACCTTGCCGCGCTTGACGCCGAAGGTGCACTTTGCCGGTTTAGCCTCATGGAGTGCTTTCGAGTCCGTTGAAGAACTTCCTCGATCCGTCACGTGCCGCATGTATGATCCCTTGGAGTGGATGATCATGTCGTCGACATATACTTCGATTTCTTTGTGAATCATGTCATGGAAGAGGGCTGCGTGCCCGCCGGTAAGTAGCCCCGCCGTTCTTAGACCGAACGGCATGACCGTGTAATGTAAGATGTCCCCCATGGAGTGGTGAAGGCAAGCCTCTGGCCTCGATCCTCCTGACATCTTGATCCGGTTGTATCCAAATAACCCGTCCACGAAGGACTTTACTTCGAAATTTGCCGTGGTGTCGACTCAAAGATGTCAATGTTAGGCAAAGGGGAAATCATCTTTAGGGCCGGCCTTGTTGAGATCCCGAAATCTACGCAAAGATCTCGACCTTTCCGTTGGCCTTGGTGACCGTCACGATGTTGAGAGCCAAGTCGGGTACTCAATCACTCTTATGAAACCAACTCTGAGCATTTTCTCAATTTCTTCTTTAACTTGCAAGGACCACTCCGCTTGATCTTGCGCAGCCTTCGTTTGGATGTGCTTGGATTCGGGATCCAGGGAATTCTCGTGCTCCACGATTGAGGGATCGAGTCCCGGCATATCCCGGTACGAACAGCGAACACGTCAACATACTCCCGAGGAGGCTTATCGTGGCTTCTTTTCTCGCATCGGCGAAGAAACCGCCCACTTGTGTCTCTTTAGGCTCTTGCACCGACCCCTGTGTTCACTTTGGTCATAACCTCTTCGGCAGCCTTGGGCCCGATTGTCCTCTTGGTCAACTACACGCCGAGAACTTCTTTAATGTATTGTTCGTTTAATGTGTCTCGCTTCTTTATCAATTGAATTATTAACGTCTTTTAAGTTGTTTGTTAACTTATCGCTTGTTAAAGTGGCAATGAGAGGATACTCCGAAAGGTCGACTTTTCATTAAACAAGAACGGGAATACATGATTGGCTACAACATTATAGTCCTCCGGCGTAAGGCCGCTGGATGACTCAGGACCGGACTCGACAAAGACTCGACTCGTAGGGTTTGAGACCGAGTTTAGTGGAGATGTGGGTGCGGGCCCGCCTTGTCTTCCACTCGCCCGGCTTGCCCTCGGTCCGGTGAAAGTTACCCAATTCTTCATGGCATTGCTGGATGCTTGAGGAGGGTGCTGGGATCGAGAGGCTTGGCTTCGTTGTCCCAATCATGGCAATCATGCCGTTGCCTGAGCCCCGCCGATCAAGTTTGGCAACTCCATGACTTCTTCAAATGTACTCAGAGAGCCGGTCCACCGAGAGCGTCTTCTATGAATTCCCGGTTCCTTCGCTGAGTTACTGCTTCGAATGTGGCCTCTGGGCGGCCGATCCGAACAACTGTTTCCCATGGAGAGTACCTTGAGTTGCTCCTCCAAGTCTCGGGATTCCCTTGAATGTGTACTCACGCCGGACCGTGGTGGTGCTGGGTCCAGTAGAGCCGTGATGTCGAGGAACGCTCCTTATCGGATTAGCTGAGTCCTTCCGCCAAACGCTGAGGTCCCGCTAAAGCTAATGCGTTCCATTCTTCCCGTAGTCTCGTGCATCGACTATCCCTCGCTTCTTTCTCATCTTCATCGGGCCCACTCGCTGCTCTGGGCCGTCTGTCCCCTTCCCTGTTTGCCTCCCTTGCTTCTGGTCCCCCGGGCTTCGCTGCCGGTTCCCTTGCCGGTCCCCTCGGCTGTTTCGCCTTCTGGGCTCCCTCAGTTCTCGTGAAGTAATGAGCGAGGTCAAAGCCGTAAGGCCGAGATTGCGTGCGCCGTCTTCTGAGGTTCCTTTGCGGGCCTGCCGCTCTCGGTGCGGGCGAGCCTTTTTTGGTTCCTTGATGTCGACTCATGTTGGCACGCAGCCAAGCCTCCCCGGACCGGTGGTGTGGTCCTTGACTTCAATAACTTGGTGTTGGCCTTGTAGCCTTTTTGCCGAGCCCCAGCCCCGGGATGAAGTTCATGAGTTTCATCATCCTCATGGCGGGAGGAATTTGGTCGTGAGACAAAGTGGAAGGTCCACGTTGCATATTTGGATCTTGGAGGTTTCCAGAGTGAATCCAGCTAATGGCATGTCGTCATTATGCTTGATTTCCAACACCGGAATGTCGTTGGTGCCGGGTCCCCTGGTGGTGACGCCGTCGCCGTAGATCGTGGTTAGCTCGTTGCCTTGCATGAACTTCGAGGCACCGATGAAGGGCGGATGCCACGCCATTGATTTGATGTACCAGTGGACGCCCAGATGGCCGTGAAAGTGATTGGAATGTCCAACACTTGGAATTCGGTGGGGATCACCCGCTGGCCGAACCGTATGTTGAGAGTAGCAACCCCGAGAACCGTACGGGAAGTAGAGTCATAGGCCTCACAAAGGTGGACCGAAGGCTTAAGATCTTTGGGTCTCGATGTCAAGGTGTCCATCATCTTGGCGGGCAAGACATTCATTCCGAACCTCCGTCTACCAACACGCGGGGAAGGCGACGCCGTCCACTGGATCGTGATGTAGAGCTGCTCATTGTGATCGCCCCAAATTTTGGAAGGTCCAAATCGTGAAGGTGATTATGTTGCCATAGTGGATGTTGCCGATCATCCGAATGACTTCATCCGGGGTCAAGCGCCCACTGGACCATGGTACGGGCCAGCTTTCCTCTAGCTTGAGCTTGTGAGGATAAGAGGAGAGTGAGCAGAGACCAAAGGGAAATGTTCGCCCGAGTCCGCTTGAGCCGAGTGAGGATCGGGTCCTCTTTCAAGGAATTTGCGTCTTCGGGCCGGCCGGATTGCACTGCTCCGTCGGCTTTTTGGTGGCCTTAGGTGGTAATGCATGGATTTGACCCGATCGGGTTAGAACGCCGACATCGTTTGGTCCCTTCGAACAGTGCCGTTCCGAGTTGAGCCATAGTTAGAGGAGGATTCCTCGTATCATAGGGCCATATGTCTTCCTCAACTCATTGATTGTGGATGAATTCCTGGGAGCTTCGGCAGCCTTGACGGATTCTCGTCCCGTGACACCGGCTCGGATGCCTCTCGCGGGAGGTAGCCTACGCTTTGACGCAGCTTGTTCGAATGTCGTGCACAACAATGGTTGCCTCGAACCGAACTGTGTTGTTAACCCTCCTGGGGAGGTCGAGAGTTCTCGCTTAAGCGAACGGTCTCCTTGATCTCTTCACGGTATATCGCGTTCCTTTCCTTCTTGCCGAGCATACTGTGGCATTCTCGAGTTGGGTCCGCGATACTCGTGGTTTGCTAGTTTTCCTCCGCTCCGGGCCCGTATCAACCTTCTTGCGCTGAACCTCGCGTCGAGAGTTAATGCCTCAGTGTTTCTTCCTATGCTGAGAATAGCTGCTTCTTTGAAATGCGTGCGGCGCCTAAGTAAACTTCCATCGGGAGAGTTTTCTCCTCGCTTTATCCGAGTGGCGGGTATGTCGAAGGTGAGTACACGGCTTCCCGAACATCTCGCCCATGTGATCGGTTGCCGCCCCAGCTGATCATTCGTCAAACGAATGCCGTAGACCGTGGAATTTCCCCGAGTAGTTGCTCGAGACGAATTTCCATCCTCCTTGTTTTTAAATAGACCTTCCTCCCCGAGTTGGCCTTTCAATTTGAGTGCGGAAATGATCCGTTCCCATCCTCCCGTGGACCCTCGGGAGTCCGGTTTTGTCGACTTCCATGTCCGGCTTGGAAGAGAATGGTTTCATCAGCCTTCATCGTCAGCTTTCACAGAGAACTTGCTTTCCTCGGAAGGTAAGCGCCGGGATTCGTCTCTCGCCGTGTCGTTCCATCTCCTAGGTCATCGGGACCGTTGACCACCTCTTTACAGGGGGTTGGATGAGAACAGACGGTAGTCGTGGAAGTTGCCATGAGCAAAACACTTGAGGTCGAACCGGTCTAGAGTGGCCTCTAGCTTTCTCGTCCTCGAAGCCGCCCGTGACACTTTAAGGGCTTGGTCCCCGTAGGTCTTTCGAGCTTGGTCTTCTGTCCCAAAGACGACTTTCTTGGAGTGGCTAGTTCCATGAGGGCTTTCCTTGCGAGAGCCTAGGCAGCCTCAGTAGGTGCGCAACGCCCGGCTAGTGTCCGTAATCGTGATTACATTCAAATCGCCGAATGGCGGAACACTTGGATTACATTGACGAAGGAAGTCGGATCGGACATTCTATGCGGCCTTCCTGGATCTCGATCACAAGAAGTTTGCCCATATCTCGTTGATTGACCACGGGGTATTGAATTTCGCAATGTTGACAGCCTCGTGATCTCGCCGATCGCCAAGTCTATCGTGAGCTAGCAATGACCGCAGAGATGTCTCGAATCCGGGGCCGTGACTACTGGGAGTAGAATCGAACCGGAGCATGTTGATGCTGAGGTGGTCATTTCCTATGTCGGAAGATGACTCGCCTTGCGGGGAAGACTTTCATGTATGTTTTTGGGGTGGCCGCCTGAAGCTGTTCCCGAGGTTGATCTCGACTTGTAGCAGGTGAGGAGCTTGGTCTCCTTCGCCGTTGCCTTGGCCTCGCGGCGCTTGAGGGTATAAGCTTGACTGACGGCACGGGCCGGTTGCCACCGGGCCGGTACTGAAGTAGTGATGAGCTCGAGCTCGCTTGGCCAGGCCTCGTTTACCATGAGCAGCAATGCCGAGGTGACCTCGCATTTGCGTAATCCGACGATAAGGACCGGATCCTTGGTATCATCGGATATCTCGGAATAGATGATGTTGACAAAGTCGTCGCAAATCACTGATCGAGGGATTCTTTGTCGTGTCAACCAAGAACTTCCAATTGTTGGATAGCCACTGTATCGGACGTTGAGCTTGACAATTTCCATGGTATTGAACCTCGGTCGTAGGTGACCCGATCTTAAGGAGTTCCGTCCTCAAACCGAGCATGTGAATGCAGAGGTCCGCTGCGGGTCCGCTGAACATCCTCGACTCCGAGAGTCCAGATTCATCGCCATCTCGACGCTCAATCCGTGTAGTGGACGTATTGCGTCCGGTTACTGGTTACTGAGCAAACTTAGGAAAACATCATGCTCTTCGTCGGAGAAGAGGGGTGCAGCGTAGTTCCTCGTGGAGGACATCCCATACGACTTCCATGCATTCATCCCGAGAATGGCGGTGCTTGTTGACCTTTATCACAAAATCTCTTCACGGGCGGGGCCTAATGAGAGTTGGTTTGGAGAATGCCGACAAATCTCCGATTGGAGATCGGGGTTTATGTGCCCGATCATGGCGATATTCGGCGTTTCCTTCCACTCGCTCCAAATGTTGGAAACGACAGCTGAACTTGATGTATCGGACCGCTGTGGTCCGCCGCCGAGTACGTTTACATAGTTAGCATCTCCGACTCGAGGGATTCACGATGGAGATTCGCCCCGGTAGTCCGGTTGATTCGAAGGAGGTACCCCCGTGCCCGAGTGCGGACACGCCTACAATGTTCCTCGGCTTCGTTTCCTATGAGGAAACTATCCCCTCGGATGACTTCGAGATCTCCCCGCCGGGTTAATGAATTTAACACACCGATGGAGAGGAAGCTATGGCTTTCATGTGGTGTAGCCAAGGGCGTCCCAAAAGAGCCGTGAACTCGGATGGAATGTCCATCACGTGGAATTTTGCCGGCACCATTCGGGGTTTCAACCAAAGTTCCAGAGTCACCGTCCCCGTGATGGGACGAGACGAGCTGTCGTAGCTCCTGATAGTCCGAGCCGATGGAATCAATGGCTTTCATGGATACGGAGAGCTCGCATCATGCCGAGAGGGAGGACATTAACGGCTGACCAGATCTACCAATACTCCGGGAGTGATATGGTGTTGAGTTTGAGAGTGATGTACAGCTTCGTTGTGCCCCGAGGCATCTTTCGGTAGGTCTTCGCTGCGTAACGTGATCATACCGCCATACAAACGGGAGTCGTAGATCTCGCCTCTATCCGTAGAAGGAGAGTCATCCACCATCCGTTTCTCGTCTTCCTCTTGCGAGGTAAAGCCTTTGGCCGGAACCTCGTGGAGTGTGTTGAGGCCGCCCGTGGCGCGTTGCCGCCCTTGGTTAGCACATTGATCGAGTGCGATTGACTAAGCCGACCTTGATCTTCCTTTGCCGGCCCGAGCTCTAAGCCAGACAAATTGAATCTTGGCCGATCCCGCGGAGGGTTAGGCTTCGATCGGCGCAAGATTACCAAGATCCGAGGTATTCCGGTGTCCCGTGGTCTCGACCTGTTTCGGGACTTTTCGGCTTTCCCACCCCCGTTTCGCTCTAAAGCCGCATGGCGGAGGCAAAGAGGACTGGCCGGAGTACAAAGACGTAGTAGTCGAACCTCCCTGAGGGTTCTCCGAGTGTACCTACACCGGTATCTCCAGCCTTCGTATCTTTCTCTCGCCTGCCGTTGAGAGGATTTCTTCTTTGTTTTCTGAGGATTGCTCCTACAGCTGAGACTCGTACTGTGCAAAGTGAGTAGCCGCAAACATCGTAGCCGATGTGGACTTTAGAGGAGGATCCACCAAAAGAGGCGGAGAAACTGCTCCGTGGCACTCTTCTTGGGCACCCACTCAATGGAATTCACGTCGTTATTGTTCGGAAAAGGGTTTCCGATCGTATTGGCCCATCGGGGGCGCTCCAACTTGCCTTCTTCTATCAAGTTCGGATTTCGTATCGTAACCCCACACAATTGTCGTGGTATGGCCGTGATACCGATGGAAGGCGCAGCATTTGCTCTTGTCCGCATTGGCTACGGGAATTTTGGGTTTGTAATTGGCAACGGGCTTAAGGAGACCCTCCTTGATTAACCCTTCCAAAGATCTTGCTCGCTGGCATGTCCAACTTATCGAAGTGTACGGCAGTCGTTTCGAGCAGAATTGTTGCTTTGTGGACTCGGGTTTCGTTACCCGACCGTTGTCCCCGATGGACGTAGCCGACTGACGTATCTTTCCTTTGCCGGGGCCTTCCAGACGGATTGAATGCAATCACTGAGCGGTATCTCGTATGGGCCGTGCAAGAGCCAACTTTTCCTTGAGATCCTTCTATACCGTGAGCCGCATTAACCATGGCCCGGAGATCTCGGGAAGAAATTGTGATCGATGAGAGTTCGATGGACGATCTTAAGCAAAACTTGAAGATCCGCATCTGTTCGTCTTTGGAGAGCGGCTCCATGATCTCGAGAGTTTCCAGCCTCCATCTCTTGTAGAATTCCCCAACACTTTCATCCGTTTCTCGCTCAAAGGGTGATTAAGTCCTCGCGACTTATTTCCCCACTCTAAGTTGGATCTGTACTGCCTCCAGGAAGATGTTACCGGATCCGTTCCTGTGTGTGGCGATCCGCAGTGCTTCGACCCTGTAAACCATCGTAACGCCGAACTTTTGAGCGTATGCCGGAAGTGGTCGGCCATTTGCCGGAGGGTTGCTCCTTTTGCTCTCATGCCGAGAACGTAGGTATCGACATGCGTTTGAGGACATCTTGGCTCCGTCGAATCGGTCCATCTCCGCATTCTCGAACTTGGCAGGAGAGGCGTGACCATTCCCTTGATCTCGCGGATTTGAGCGTTTCCGCTTTGAGTTGCTCATGGTGGCTTTCTGTGTCTTTCATTTGCTCGACCATCCAGGCTAAGGTTGGGTCCAAAGGGTGGACCGTGAGGCTCAACGTCGGTGCTACCACGTGAGCGGTAGTGATTGGAGGTGGAAGGCTTGATATATGAGATATACGGGAGCCTTTTCGAACCGTATCGGGGTTTTGTCCCCGGTGTTTAGGGATTCGTGTATAGGAAACGGGACAAACCCTGAGGGTATTGAGGGATATTGGCATCCCGAGATGGTCCAATGTGCGCCGGTGGTATTGGAGTGATGTGGAGTAGCACCGGGCCGACCAAAAATGGCAGGGTTGCCCCGAGAGGTGGCAAAATGGAGCCTAGGTCGGCCAAGTTTCTTGGTTGGAAGGCATCCCGTAAGTTGGCGGGGGAGGAACCCGATTGAAGGTTTGGTGAACTGGTTTCGGGAATCGTCATCCTCGACTGTGACAAAAGTACCGTCCGACCGGGGATAGCCGCTATACAACGCTCATCTCGTAAGCCGCACTACGAAATTCCCGCTGATCTTCTTTCTCGCCTTAGAACCTCACAAGCCCGGATGGCTTCTTCCAATGTCATATCTGTTAGCACGGTGGCGGGGTCCTTCCCCGTCACGATTTCTGAGCTAGACATGTCGGAAATTCCGCCGAGGGAACTGAGGAACCGAAGAACTGGCTCGACGCCGCTTACCGTGATCCCGGCAAGGCGCCGACCCTGAAATCTGAATCCACTTTGCTCGCTGCAGTGGAACGAAAGGAAGGGTTTAGGCTTTGGAAAAGGGTATTTGGCTCAAGGTTTTCGGCTTGTGCAATGTGCGCTACCGATTAATGTTTACTTAAAGCGCGTTTTCTCGTAGTCCTAATCGGTTGGAAAAGAGCGAGTCTTCTTTTCGCAACTAATCCTAGAGCTCTAATAAGTGGATCTCGTCACTACGCTTATAAGCCCCTCGTTTCCGTTGTAGATCATCTTTCTCAGACGGACTATCCCGAGCGAGGTCTCGATAAGGCAAGCGAGTTCCACCGACAAAGGAAAAAGTGAACTTAAAGCTAGCCGATCACGCAAACTTTCGACGTGTGCGGCGTACGGCCACTGGCCGAGGTCAACGTCCTTAAGTTAAGGCGGGATCGTGCCAAAATTTGGGCATGACCTCTCCCGACTCGCTTGTGCGAGAGACCTTAGCTTTTAGCGTTGGCCAAGTTGTGGCCGGCACGATACATACGGCGAGGTTTGGTGACACGGCCACATCAACCTTCTGGGTATATTTTTCTAAGCAGAGCTCCGTCAAAGTCAAGGCCGAAAAGCTCAAGACTGGTCGGGAACGACCTTCGGTCTCAAACTCTCGAGCTTGACTCTGAGCGGCCCGGCGTGAAAAACATACACTTAGGCTTTATGACACGAGCTAAGCCAAAAACCAACCGGGGTCTTGGACAAAGTGTGACACAAAGAGTGCATGGCTTACACGGGCGAGGAAGGGTAAACGAAAGTTTGACCCACGGAAGGCTTTTTAGAAAACAACGGTAGTTTTGAAAAAGTATCTTGTCCCCACGAGTCGCTAACCGAAATTACCCGATCTTTTCGCGCGGGGCGCGGAACGCGGCTGTCTTTCGCGGAGGTTGGTGTCTCGAGACCTCGCTTCATGGGAAGGAACAAATGAGGAGTCGCCACGCTGGTTTTTGTATTTTGAGCCCAAACGTTGAGAAACGGCTATCATGTGAAAAGGTGTCGTTTTTATTGTAGCAAAACTTAGGAAAAGGCTGAAAAAGTGGATCATTTTTATTGGCAAGAAAAACGAGTAAAAAGCTTTTAGTACCGTGAGATTGTTAGGTTCGATGTCAAGTTACGTTTCGGTAGAGTATTACGAGATCACCCGAAATGCCTCCGCATGACGAGTCTTTCTACCTTTCTCGAAATCGTGTGTGTGTGTGTGTGTGTGTGTTTTGAAATGGGGGCTTCAATGACAAGCTTAATCTTGGTTTGAATGACAAACGCTTTGATTAGGTGACTTTGTTTGAAAAGACGAGCGTTTGAATGACAAACGCTGGGCTTTGAGTTTGAAATGAGCGCAAACGCTCTGCTTTGAGACTCGAAATGAGCGTTTGCGTGGCATTTGCGGCAAACGTCGACTTTGAGTTTGGAAATGAGCGTTGCGTGGCAAACGCCGACTTTGAGTTTGAAATGAGCGTTTGCGTGGCAAACGTCGACTTTGAGTTTGAAATGAGCGTTTGCGTGGCAAACGTCGATTTTGAAGTTGAACCGGGCGTGAGTCATTGTTAATGATTTTTACGAGAAAAATGCGTATTAAATGATTTTAAGTGTCAAATGGCGGCTTTTAGTTTGAAGGTGAGCGCTCGGAGGCCGAACGTCATTTCGCGCGTTTTGAAAAGAGAGAGTTCGACTGATCGAACTCCGATTTTGAACCGGGCATTACATTGTTAACGATTTTTACGGGAAAAATGCGTATTAAATGATATGCGATCAACGAATGGGGTTGCGACTCGGACTTTGAAAAGTAAATACTATCACGATCCCAACGGGTCGAACTTGTAAATGACGTATTTAAAAGCAAAGGTCAAACGGAATCAAACGATCCGGAATCGTGAATGACGATCGACGAGGCCAATCGGCTCGGATTTGTAAATGACGATCAACGAGGCCAAACGGCTCGGATTTGTAAAGTTGCATGAAAGTAAAGGACGTTCGACGGATCAAACAATCCGAAATTGATAAATGGACAATAAAAAGTAAACGGAACGGGTCGCCTAACGCCGTTTTAACTCCGCGATTACTTATCTTACGGAAAGAGAAGAGATCGAGGGGCTAAAACGTATCGGACCCTCGCTAGATCGGAGGCGTCTACATTTTGGTAATGGCGTTCGAAACGGTTATAGCGATCGGCGCGTAAAACCGTGAGACGCGAACGGGAGATTTAGAGAGAAAGGGAGTTATACCTAGCTGGCTGGGGGTCGACTCCCTTTGGCCTCGGGAGGTGTGTACGGGACAGTTTTGAAACGTGATTCGAAAGGCTGGTTTCGAAGTAGTAGGGTGCGTATTTGATCGAAATACGAAGGTTTCACGCGAATC